>VYZX01008324.1:290085-348638 GCA_013401335.1 Brachypteracias leptosomus | reverse complement strand
CAATAACGTCTCCCCAGAGCCTTCTCCAGGCCGAACAATCCCAACTCTCTCAGCATGTCCTATTGTAGGAGAGGTGCTCCAGCCTGCCGATGATCTTCATGTACCTTCTCTGGACCCACTCCAACAGGTCCATGTCCTTCTTATGTTGGGGACTCCAGAGCTGGATTCCAGTGATTGGATCCACCTAGACCCAGTCCTTATCATCACCACAGACAGGCTGAAGCAGTGTAGGACAACCTGGAGATAAGGTATTGCCCATACCTGTCTTTTCATGCCACCTTGTATCAAGTTGAAAAAAAAAAGAGACCAAGGCCATCTAGCCTGTCCTGATGAAACCAGGAGACCTGTCAATACCAGAAGAGTTCTATTAATAACCTGAAACAGATACGGGCTCTCAAAATCCCCATATGGTTCTTAAAAGTTGGGACAGTCTCATTAAATCTGGATGTGATGATGCTAATAATAGTAATACAGAGATTATTTTCGTAGTGTGTGTGTTGAGTGATGAAGAATTAAAGCTGTACTAATTTGTAACTTTGAAATACTTCATTTTTAAATGAATCTTTAGTTTCAGTCTCTACTGTGGCAGCATAGTTTTGTGGTAATGAATATGAAAATTTATTGTTAATGATACTGAGTTTGGCCAGAGACCCTTCAGGGTTTCCATGGTAAATTGTTACACTGAGCCCCTGTCAAAGTTTTTAAATAAGTTGATTCTTTTTTTTTTTAATGAAGGAAAGCCCTTAACTATCAGTTTCCATGTATGCAATGGTTACTACTACTGTAGAAATGGCAAGGTTTTTCACCATCCATGCTATATCCTGTAAGGATACATTGAGAAACATAATTGAGTCCAAAATGTCATGTCTCTGAGAGGCAGAGAGCTCCTGTGGAAAAAATTCACTTAAAGTTTGAGGGCTTAATCTGTCTAGATCTAAAGTTTTGATTCTTAAAATGCCCATTCTGCAGCTACCTGGCTGGTAACACTTTTGCATTAAAGGACCTTTACATACCTAAAATTCTTCTTTTGGCCAGACTCTCTAATACCATAGTTCTCATGGTGCTGCATAGCTTGGATCTCCCTGGAGACATTCAAGGTCAGGCTTGATGGGGCTCTGAGCAACCTGATCTAGTGGAAGATGTCCCTGCTCACTGCCAGGAGGTTGGAACTAGATGGCTTCTAAAGCCATTTCAACCCAATGCCTTCTATGATTCTATTCTATTAAATACAGAGAATCTTACAGGTTTCATTAAATAGATGTTCCTCAGTCTGTGTGTACAACTTGTGAGGCTTCAACAAGTTGTTGTACGACTACAAATGTTGTACTTGTACAAGTTCTGTAGAAGTAGAGATGCTGCTGCTTCCTGTGACCTGCTGGTTCAGGATGAGGAGGAGAGTTTCAACTCCCTTTTCTCTGGGAAACATCCCAATAACCATAAATGTATAGATGGCCTGGATCTGCAGGCATTATCAGCTTTTCTTTTTAAAACTCATCTTTGTATGGAATAGTTAAGACATTGGAAGAATGAAGGAGAAAATGTGGTTAGATTATGTATGTGAAGTAGGAGAAGCCTGTTGTTTAATTTCTGTGCCATTTAGAATGTCTGTATTTTTTATTAAATGAGTATTGGATATTAAAGATCTTGGAGCTGAGCCCCATTTTGTCAGAGCATTGTTCTTCCTCTGAAATCAGTGATTAGTTCTTCAAAACAACCAAAACCTGGTCCACCTCTGAGATGCCTAAAGACCATGAATCCCAACTGGAAGGAGGGTTCTTCTCCAATTTCAGGATGTGTTGTCCAGTACTTACAAACTCTTCAGCCTTTCCTCTTGTCTGTGTGTAGTTACTGCTGCTCTTATTGCTGCCTAGTGTCTATCCCCTTTCTAAGCATCTAAATCTCCTCTTGCCTTTTGTTTTTGGATTCCAGCAGTCTAATTCAGGCTGTGAATTTTGCTGCACAGTCAAGTGCTAGGTTCCTGTAAATCTGGTTGGTTCTGAATTTTCAGATTTATGTGCTCATTGCTATTTACCTATCTTGAACTAGTAAATACCTTGGTGGCCCTGAGCATTGTTCCAGCTTTCTCATGTCCAGGACATTCAGGACAGAATTTGGATCTTCTCTGTCATGTCTTACTTGGGGAGTACTGAGTAAAGGGAACACATTAGGTTACCTGCACACAAGGTAACTCTTTGTTCAGATGTCCTGGTGGATACACATTGTCCAGGATTTCCAAGCATCAAGCAGCCACATTAGAGCTACCACCTGACTGTGCTGCCCAGCATCTGGAAATTCCAGGCAAATGGCCAAATTTTTCTTTTTTTTTTTACCCAGGACAGAATTTCTGAGTGGAAAAAAGGGCTGTGTCTGGATAAATCTGGACATCTGGCAGCTTTACCTCAGATTATTGAGCTTCTCTGTGATGAAATACAAAATAGAGTGCAAGTATTAAGAGTTCCTTCTTTTAAACAGAAGCCATTTCTCCATTTCATCATTCTTGATGGTGTTTCTGTTGTCAAGATTAGATTCAGATGAAGAGAAGGTTATTAACTGGAGAAACTAATTCTGATGCCACTGCAAGTGGAACTAATTTCAGTACATAAAATGTTGATAGCTTTCTGATTTTTACATTTTTTATACTACTAAGAATTCTGTTTGGTTGCTTTAAATCCTGTCACATTGCCACAATTAATTACTAGTATTTTTGCCTTGCAATTGAAGTGATTACAAGTGTGTAATTTAGCTTCAGGCAGCTTTTAGCCAAAACATAATTTAATATCCAGCTGTTTTTTCCTCGTGTCCCTCAAGCACCAGAAAACAGCTAGCTTTCCAGACTCATCTTGGGAAGCCAATAGCTGTGGTGTCAGCAGGTTGAATCCCAATCAGGAGTACTGGAGTCCCAGTCACTGGATCAGGATTTTCTGCACTTATGGACTTGTCACTACAGTTTTTACCAAGAAAGTGTTGAAAACTCATTAGCCAGGAATGTTTCTGTTTCTTAAGCGTGATCTCTGTCTAAATGGACCTTCCCTTTCTTCTCATTTGTTTTGAGGCTAAAGACCCAAGTCAGTTGGTTCTGTTGCAGACTCCAGCTCTGCAAAAGTCTGAAGAAGCAGAGCCCTGGAGTACAACCACTAACGAGGGGGGAAGATGCATAATCTGTCTCTCCTCAAATCCCCATCCCTGCAGAGGGCATTTAGAGGTTTGCTTGGGATTCAGCAGGTGATGCATTTTCCCCCAGAGCCAGTGCTGAACCTCCTGCACGTTGTGTCAGGCAGCCCTTAACTGCCTTTTCTTTTGATGAGGCATAAAAGTGAGACTTTGCCTTTAGAACCTTAATGAGCGCTGATATTGATGTTGTGGCTGGTCCAACATCATGTTTTGCCTCCCTGGAGTGCAGCTCAAGGAGGGCAGGAGGTATCTGAGGTGGTTTGTTGTCCTTCTGCAGGTAGGTGGGCTGCTGTGGGGTCAAGAGATTTGACAAGCTCTCCCTACCAGTCCTTCCAGTTGTACCCACTTAATGACTGCATGTGCTGTTAGTAGAGCCAAGTGATGATTCAGACCAGGAGACTAATTAAGGTATTCCCAGAGGAACCTCTCTTTCTTCATGGATTGCAGAGAGAATGTGGGAACACAAGCTTTCTGGATACTGCATAGAGAGGAGAGATGACTTGTCTTATTAATATCTCAAGTGTATGAATTAAAATCATTTGCATTCATAATTCCCACGGAATTTAGTAGAATTGTTCTGTTGATGTTGGATGTTTAGCCCTTATAAGTGCACCTGGCATGGTAGGAAAATAGTCACTTTGCTACTCGTGTTTTAAATTTAATTACACCACATCTTCCCATTATACTTTCTCTAATGCACCCATCAGTGTATCTGAGCCTTTGGCAGGTAAACGTGTTGTTTATTGAAAATAGTAGCAAAATACCTTTCAAAAGAAAATAGAGCATGATCTACATGTGTTGCAAATTCTAGTAAACTAAAATACAGATAATTTGGAGATGAAAAGCTTTCTCTAAGTGGCAAAGTATGAGAATAGGCTTTTTCTTCTTGCTGTAAAACTTCACTAGATGTCAGTGTGGAAAGTATTTTTACTCATGTTATGTGGACTGTGGAAGGAGAGGTGTTAATTCCTTTAATACATGCAGATTCAGGATGGCAGTTATTAGAATTGGGTGGTTGGGGGGTTTCTCAATACATAATTTATTTCTAGAAATGCAGTTTCAGAACAAGGAAGGCAATTTTGATAAGCTCACACTGGATCCTGCAAATTGCTTCTGTTCAAATAGGCATAAGAAGTTAATTTGTTTCAGTACTTACAGAAAGTTTTGATTATGATTCAAAATGTCACTTAAAAACATAATTAAAAACAATTTGGGGGTGTAAAAAACCAGCAGAATTTTGGGTTGGGTTTTATATTGTTATTTTGAGGCAGCAGAAATTTTGATGTGTGTTTTCTTGCTGTTGGTTTGTGAAAAATGGCCTTGTTTATATGAGAGTAGCAGGTATATTTTCACAGGGCTTAGGCATGAATTTATGCATTTAGAAAATAAAAAGTGCATGTATATTAATATATGTTGAAGTATGATTAAGTTTAAGGAAATCATTCCTAATCTGTAAGTGTGCCCTGCATTCTTTTAACCATATTTCTCTCTTGAAGTTACTTGCTTTAAACAGAAACTTAAGGGACCTTTCTGTTCTTCCAAGTTGCCCCAAAGAGACTGATTCTGTCCAAAGACTAAGAGGGTGATAAGGAAAAGCTTAAACCATATTTGCACTAATTTTCCAGCTTTACCTGACATAGTAGGTACCTAGCCATTTAGAAGCAATCTTTTAAAAGTATGATAAAAACACGTTGACTCTGCAGCAGTTGCATCCAGAGGCTGTGATTTGTCTTTATTATTTCTAGCTATTAAGTATCTAAGGGGTTTTTTTTTGCTTAAATATTGGTGTCAAACTCAACCTCTGTGAGTCCTTAGGTGTGCTTTCAGTAGCATGTCCATTGCTCTCAGCAAGTTGATTCACGTGAAACCAGTTAACCTTATAAATTGGACCAGTTAACCTTATAAATTGGATGCAGCAAATCATTCTTTAGTAAATCTTCAAGAGCTCTTACTAAAGTTCCTTTTGTATTTGTGCAACTTTTATTCAAAGTAAAAGCTTTTGCTTTTGCCACATGATTCTGAGTGCAGGAGTTTAAAGTTTTCCACCTTAGAACTGGACTTTCCTTTTGTATACCTTACATAATGCTGAACTAACAGTAACTAAATAACATTGTGATGGGTTAGCTGAAATATACAGAAAATGCATTTGAAAATGTGAATGTCAAATTTATAACAGCAGACTCATTGTAAGGAATTTTGAGGGGTTTGTTAAAACATTGCAAAGAACTCACAAGCAAGTTGTGGTGTGAAGAAACACATATTGAAGAACTTTAAATCTTTTAGTAGATTTCCTTTATTTTTCTTAAGTTCTACCCACACATTGAGGAGAAGAAAAGGATTTTTTTTTCTAAGTACTGCTTTATGTAACATTTCCTTTTTCTGAACTGATACCTTACGGGTGTTTAGCTTCTCTCCTGCACTCCACGATGTTTAAGTGGCTGTGGCAGGACAGGTATAGCATACTAAAGAGACTTCACAAAGGCACCTTGAGAAGTTTTCTTTTAATGTTTTTAAAATAGGTGATTTATTCCTCTTGCTGTTTTCTCTCTCAGTGTTTTGTGATGGCTGTCTCAGCACCTCTTGTTCCAGGCTGAGAATCTTTTTGTTGTGACCAGTGGTCCACAGGAAAGAACATGCTATGGCCTTACTGTTCACCCCTTTCTGTGGTGGTAAACTTGGGTTTCTTGTTTGGAGAAAAGTAAATTTGGGAAAAATTGCAGAGAATATTTAGCAAGTTCCTCCCTTTGTACTGTTGGGTTGCAGGGAAACCAAGATGTAGCAAACCCCAGGAATTCCAGCTTTGAGATCCTGTGCTGGAGAGCTCTGCTGTTCTGACTTTAAGGGGGTTGAATCTGTACTTAGAACTGGTTCATCTTTATCTATGCAATAAAATTTACTTTTCCTTGCAGGGACCTTTCAGAAACACCAAGGGTCTTGCTGTTAGTTCCAGACTTGTGGGGTTTTTTTCCTTTATTGTAATATTTTATTTTATGCTGGAAGGAGCAGTTTTTGCACTGAATTGTACTGTGAAGTGAAACTTAAGCTAGCATAAGACTGAGAGCAAAGGATTAAGGCACTAATTCATGTTTTATAAATCAAAAAAATAAATGTGCACCTGCAAATCAAGCTGGATATGAAATTAAATGCTTGAGTACTTTCTTCTCAGAACTGAAAGCTATAGAACCCTTAGTTTTGGTGTTATGTATGAGAAATCTAACAATGCTTAAGTGCTTGCTGAAGTATGGGGTGGTTTGGCCATCATATTAGCCTTTGACATGATTGCATTTCCCATGGCATTATTGTGTGAAAACGTATGGTCCAGAGTTTGGGATTGTAGGTTGTTTTTTTTCATCCATCTGGAAGCAAGCAGAAGATCTGGATCTTGAGAGATCACTGGTGCACCATGTACTGTAACTCTGGGAACTGCTGCTGTAATAAGATTTTATAGTGCTCCTTGGGAACTGTCTGCATTGATTTCTGCCAGAGCCTGGATGAAATATTTTTCTGGTTAACTGTCTGTGTTCTATGCAGATCCTAGGAAGGAATCAAAGGGCACAAAGCCAGGTTCTGCATCTAGTCTCAGCTGTCTCCCCACTGTTCAGAAGTATTAGTGTATTTTATGTATTAAATATTATAAATAGTGTAGTTAAAGGATGTTGTGAATGAAGTTGCATGAGGTGGTATGTTTTGCCTTGCCCTTCTCTGTTACCAAAGCCTGTCTGCCAACGAGTTTGGCATAAGTACAGCCTTTGCTGTACTTTACAACCTTTACAAGCTTTGTTCCTTTAATTCCTGTAGCAGAATGGCACTCAGCTTGGCTGGAGTTCACACTGCACCTCCCAAGTCCTGGGATTTATCCTGTCTTGTCTGCAGCTTCTCACTCTGCTCATAAACCACAATTTGGAATATTTATGACACAGACCTTTGTAACAATTCACGGGTGTCTTTTCTTCTCAAGGAAGATTAAAGTTGACTGACCCATGCTGATTTTTTCATTTAGGGGAGTGAGGCATATGGTAAATGTTTTCAAAGATACTCTGCTGGGAGAGCCAGAACTGGCAGTTCTGGTTCACTTAAAAAATGGTTGGGGGGAGTACAAAATGAAGAATTTCATACAAACAGTTATTTTGTGGACTGTCTGTGTCATGGATACTGCAGGGGAATTGTGTCCCATCTATTTATGCTGGTGTGAGCAAATAACAAAGCTTTATTGATGTTCATTACATTCAAGCCATCATCCTTCCAGAGTAAAAGCTGAAATCTGCCTCAGTGGGATGTCATTTTGTGGAGGATAGGGTAGGAAAGAATACTCATGGTTTAGTAAAAATAACTAACTAGATTTTGGGTAGAAACATCTTCTACAGCCTTCTGTAAATGCTTGCAAGAGGGAAGGTTTTGTAAGACATTGTTTGGCTTGCAAATATTTGGTGAGTACATGCCAGGCTCTGGACAGAGGCATAAAACTGACTGCACTGACTTAATGTGAGAGGAGACTGTTAAAAGCACAGTCCTCTTCTCATGACAGGGCTGTCTCCTGACAGTTTCCTTGTGTAGTAATTGAACCCTTCATTTTAGGAGATGCAATATGTTGGAGACTTGGTTTGTGCTAAAACCCATGGCCACGTATGGTAAATGGACAAATAAATAAGGTTATAGCTGAGAGAGAGACTGCTTGTGGAAGTGGGCTGGGTAAATTGCAGATCCAGGCATGTGTGTGGTGTGGGTGACTGGGATGCTACCCTGAGAATTAGAATCATAGAATTGTCAGGGTCAGAAGAGACCTTAAAGATCATCTAGTTCCAACCCCCCTGCCATGGCCAGGGACACCTCCCACTAAACCAGGTTGCTCAGAGCCCCATCCAGCCTGGCCTTCAAAATGTCCAGGGATGGGGCTTCCACCACCTCTCTGGGCAACCTGTGCCAGTGTCTCCCCACCCTCATGGGGAAGAACTTCTTACGTCTAATCTGAATCTCCTCACTTCCAGTTTTGATCCATTCCCCCTAGTCCTACCACTACCTGACATCCTAAAAAGTCCCTCCCCAGCTTTCTTGTAGCCCCTTTAAGATACTGGAAGGCCACAATAAGGTCTCCTCGAAGCCTTCTCTTCTCCAGGCTGAACAACCCCAACTCTCTGTCTGTCCTCGTAGGAGAGGTGCTCCAGTCCTCTGATCATCCTCATGGCCCTTCTTTGGACGTGCATCAGCTTGCTCCTCTTCTCTGACTGCTGATCTGCTTTGTATTCCTGTGTTTCATAGAGTCACAGAATGGTTTGGGTCAGAAGGGACCTTTAAAAGTCATCGAGTCCACCCCCCCCCTGCACTGAGCAGGGACATCTTCAGCTAGAGTAGGTTACTCAGACCCTGTCCAACCAGACCTGCAATGGTTCCAGGGATGGGGCAGCGACCACCTCTCTGGGCAGCCTGGGCCAGGGGCTCACCAGCCTCTTTGTAAACAATTTCTTCCTTATGTCTAGGCTAAATCCACCCTCTTTTAGTTTAAAACCTTCACCCCTTGTCCTGTCACAACAGGCCCTGCCAAAAAGATTGTCCCCATCTCTCTTACAGGCCCCTTTCAAGTACTGGAAGGCTGCTTTAGGGTCTTCTCAAAGCTGCCTCTTCTCCAGGCTGAACAACCCCAAGTCTTAGCCTGTCCTCATGGGAGAGTTGTTCCATCCCTCTGACCATCCAAAGGGGATAGTGCTGGTGTTCTTTGGGTTCTCTTGTGGATGAGATATCCTTTCCATACCCTGGAGGGAGAGCTAGTGACATTCACACGTTTCACAGTTGCTCTCTGTCTGTGTTATTTGAACTGTGGTCACTGAGGATCAATGCAAAATTGTTAGCTACAAGAGGGTTTTTTTAGCAGCAGCAGCAAGTTTGGGTTTATAACTGTACCAGAAATCATAAACAAAAATGTCCTTTTACTGAAAAGAGTATAGAGGGGCCAACGGATTATCACTGTGCACTGCAGGAGCCCTGGTTTGGGGCTGCAAGCACCAGGTATTCCTGCTTTGCTCTGAACTCACCCCCTTTGTCTGCACCCTGAGGTGTGTCTTTTTTTTACACCCAGAAATTCTGTCCAAGTCCTAATTGAAAAACTGAAATGTCACCTTTAAAATGAGAAGTGGCAGCCAGATTTTAAAAGGATTTTGGGTACTTACAGCCTCAAATAGCTACCTGTGAGGAATCCTAGGAATAATTTTGTGCTTAACCCCTGTTACTTTTAGCCACATAAGAATATTTTTTAAGGCTTTATCTTTGGGAACCTTTTGAAGTTTAGTAAGGATAAATCTGGAGGAACATAGGAGTGTGAAATGGAACAAAACTCTAATTTGAAACCTTTTTTTTCTTAAACCTTTTTTTGAGGTTTGTCTATATGCCTGCCCTTGCACTTTGAGTTGATGTAATATGCAATAAGCCTGAGAATGTTTCATTTATTTTTGCTGCAGGTGATACAAAGGAAAAAAACAAAACACCAAAACACAACACCCCAGGATAAAAAATAGTAAAGCCTTGAAAAATGATACTTACAGTATTGATTTTTGAAGCCTTGAGGACAGCTTCTCATGAAATATACTTGCATCAAGTATTTCAATATTTTTTTCCAGTAAGAATTTCATGTGAAGTTATGCTGTAATTAAGTCCACGCATCTTTGAATTTCATATTTAGAGGAAGCTTGAATCTAAATAGATCTTAAATCAAAAGATTTTGCCTGACAAGGAGATCCTCTAGTGTAAAGGGATATTGTCTTATGTTCCTTCTGGCCTCCTAAATAATGGTGCAGAGGACACTGCCAGGCTGTTATGACATTTGGGCTTTATCTGCTTCCCCTGGCATATTTACTAATAGGGATTTGTATTCATAATTTAGCTGAGGAGTCATTTGCCAGAACATAGCTGAACACTTTTAGCTCCTCTGGCAGTATTTGTGTTGACGTAGCAGTCATCATGGAAGCAAAATGTATGTGTTTGTGTTTGGATCTTGTGGCAGATGTGTGATATAAAGGAGCTACTGCTTTGGCATGGCCACTTTCCTGCCTCTGCCCACTCTTTAAGTGTTCCCCAGTTGTGATCTGTGATCGTGGCTCATGTTGAGATTTATCTGCCTTTTTAGAATGAAAATAGCACCCTTCTTGTTTCCTTTTTTTTTTTTTTCTTGTGTTGTTGCAAAGATAGTGCAGCATGGTGCAAACACTGTGGAAACAGAATTTTCTAGGGTAGAATCATAGGGTTGGAAGGGACCTCCAAAAGTCACCTAGTCCAACCCCCTACAATACGCAGGGACATCTCTAATTAGGTCAGGTTGCTCAGAAGCCCCATCAAGCCTGACCTCGGATGTCTCCAGAGATGGGGTCTCCACCACCTCTCTGGGGAACCTGTTCTAGTGATCAACCACCCTTATCTTAAAGAACTTTTTCCTTTTTCTTAACTGGTTCTGCAAACAATTTGTAACCTGTCTGTCTCCGTTTGGTTACTGGAAAACAGGATTTGCAACCAGGGCTTCAGAACGTGCAGATGACTCAATTTCTGGGCAGAGTCAAGTATGTTTAAATTATTCTATGTGAGTATATATTTAGGGAACAAAACCCACAAAGATGAAAGAAAATACGTGCTTCCTTTTTTTGTTTTTCTGGAACTTCAGGCAAAATAGCATGTTCTGCAGAATGGAGTTAAGTATTTCATGTGCCTGTATCTTAAATATTAAAAGCTTGCCAGGATGTGTATAGAGTTTGCCCTCAAAGCAGGGCTTAGCCAGTCTTTTTTGGTAAGTTCATTTGCTGAACAAAACTACTGATTCTAAAGAAGAATGAGTTTCTCTTCATTTTTGATTTACAGGGATAACTTTTCTCTGGAAATTTTAACTAGTCTCCTTAATTTCTCAATTTCTGTCAATATTAGAGCTGCAGCATCAAACAGTTTTGAGTCTAGGGATGCTGTGCCTCAGTTCTAGCTCATAGAATGTTTCAGGCTGGAAGGGACCTCTAGAGGTCATCTTGTCCAACCTCCCTACCCAAGTAGGGACATCTCTACCTAGGGCAGGTTGCTCAGAGCCCCATCAAGCCTGACCTTGAAGGACTCCAGGGATGGGACCTCCACCACCTCTCTGGGCAGCCCATCCACTGATCTATCACCCTCATAATAAAGAACTTTTTTCTAATATCCAATCTAAATCTCTCCTTTCCTAGCTTAAAACCATGACTCCTGGTCCTATCATTAACAACCCTTTTGAACAGACCTTCCCACTTTGTGCAGGCAGAGGAGAAGGAAGACAAGAGAAAGCCTGAGGGCAGAAGGGCCTGGAAGGGAGTAGAAGCAGCAGGAACTTCACTGTTTATTTCCCTTTATTTTACACATATGTGGCCAAACACCACACATTAAAAAAAAACCCCCAAACACCACACTAAAAATAGCTAAAGTAAAACATGGTAACGGGGATATTGAGCTGTCTTTGTAAGTTAAATTCTGTCTGCAGTTAATTAAGTAAAAATGCTGCTCCAACCGTGTTATCTTGGGTGTCTTATTAAATGAAGAGAAATCATAAGAGGAAATAAAACTCTCTTGCTGAAGCATTTCTCTCCCCTTGTCCATAAAGGTATTGTGAGAATAACCAAGCATAACAAATGAGGTTTGCATTTAGTTGTGAGCAGAGTGAGGCCAAGGATCACTCTTATCTCAGTGCAAGCAAGCTCCAAAGCCTGCCTGGCTGCCCAGAGACTCCTGCACCTGTGATGGATGGCTTCCTTGTTCTCATGCAGCATGGCTCTTGTTGGAGGTCGTGGTCCCAGGAGAGAGGCAATCCATCTCTAATGAGGGGCACTCCTGTGGAAGCCTCCAACGCCAAGGTGGAGATGTAGCATTTCATTTTTTATTTGATGGAGAGGGCCAGTGCAGAGACAGGACCTTGTTTTACAAGTTGGTTTTGTATTGCAGAGAAGGTGGGAGCTGTGTCCTGGGCAAACTTCAACCATTTGAGATGTTTTGGCTGAGTTGCCAAGTGAAATGAGTGTGGAGGTTGCAAATGCCTGGATTTCTATGGCCAGATCTCTGCTGAGAGGGAAAGCAAACCTCTGGCCATGCACAGATGGTGTTAGGTGTGTCTGTCTGACCATCCTTAGGAGCTGAGGTCTCCCAGGCTGTGTGCTAACCAGCAGGCAGTGTCTGTAATCAAGGAGAGCACTATGGCCTGGGGAAATTCTTCAAAGCAATTCCCATCACTACAGATAGTAGATGTGTTTAAGTACCTCTGGGGATCAGGAGCTTGTGCTGGGGCAGGATCTGAAGGTGGATCTTCTCATCAACCAAGCAAATTCTATAATGTGTTCCCTCCCTTTTCTTTTCTAGACTACTTATAGACATTTGAGGTTGGTTGTGAGGCCTTTTCATTCAGATCAAGAGGCAGCTAATTAAGAATAACAACTTTTCTTCACTGAACTAGTCCCAGCTGGACTGGTGTAGCAGGGATGTAGAACTAAACACATTACCAGTCTCCTTACACATCTGGTTTGTTAAACACTGGTTGTATTTAAGGTCTAGAAATGAGTATGTTTTCGCATGGTAGATTTATTTGATATTTTAATTGATTAGCCTAAAGCCTGTGTCTGAATACTGCATATGTGGCTGATGTTTGTTTGAGGAGAACATAAAACGCTTTCTCTAAGCATGAAGAATACTAATTATCTTTTTTTTTTTTTTTGCTTCTACTCTTAGGCCTATGGGAGACAGATGTTGTTTAGCAAAGGGAGGGATGAACATAACTTCTGCTGGGCTCAGGAGAAGTTAAAATGTGGAACTCATCTGCTGTGCTTCCCTGTCTGTTCTTAGATTTGTGCTGTGAACAAGCTTCTCTGAAAGGTGGCAGGAATCACCAGTGTTGTCAGTACAGAATCAAACCCAGGAAATAGCAAATTGGAAGTTTGACTCATGCTTAAACTTTGAAACCCAGAATATATATTGTATACCTAGTCAGTGAACTCAGCATTCAGGAGGAATGATGTGATCACAATTCTCTCTATTCTTTCTTGTTTCATTTGTTTAAGGATTTGTTTGGTTTGACAGTAACTGAACAGTTACAGATTGAGGTATCTAAGGCAATCCCTAGTGCAGGGCTAGTTAGAAATGTGCTTCCTTTTTGATTGGGGATGTTTGGCTGTTGACCTGTCTTTTTTCAGCCCAATTTTTGTGCTATGTTCATCATGCTGGTATCTGAACAAGCAGCACATAAGCTCCTTTAGAGGAGAGGAAGGTTTGCATGTACTAATATTTAGTTTATTTGGAGGTTAAGATTTCTTTAAAAAGAAATTCTTAAACATTTTTGCTTTTTTGTTTGTTTGTCTTGCAGGTTGATCCAGCTTTGAAAGAAAAATTAAAACACAACACTGTGACACTGGAATCTGAATATGAGGTAAAATAAATGTGTTGCTTGGGGCTCATAACCTTGGCTACCCTTGATTACCGTGGCCACTGGTGGGTTGTATCTGTCCCTAACTAAAATTAGATCAGCCATCTGCCTTTGACTCACTCATGTCCAATAAAAACAAGGTTTTTATGTAAAGAAAGGGTTTTGAACATGAAGTGCTCCTTTCTAAACACAGCTTTCCTTTGACATCCAGGTGCCAAGTACAGTGGTAGGACTAAATTCCACTGCTTCTGTGCTTTCCCTGGTCTCTAAATGTAGAGCTGGTGTTGGCCTTGGCTGGAATGTGTATACATATGGTAACACTTCTCCTATATGAGCTTTGATGATCTTTAAACCAAGTTAGGGAACAGTGTGCTGGATGTGCTTTCAGTTATTTCTTGCTTCTGAAGCTTGTGTGTATCTTTCAAACAGCTGCCGTTGCTTTTTCAGTATTTCAGAGCATTTTATAGAGAAATATTTCACTCTTGCCTCCACAATGCATTTTCTTCAGACATTACTGAGCTCCAAAATGGCTGTTTTGGCCACTTTAATATCCAGAGTTTCATAAATCTTCAGGCTTGCTAAAAGCCACGTTAGGAAAACTTGAAAAAACCTCCCTGTCTCCAGAAACAAAGGATAACACTGTTTAAGCTAATTTTTAATGGTTTAAAATTCCTTGGCTTGAATGACCACATAATACTCTATCTACATGGGCTTTGTGCAGAACACAGGTGTTCTTTTTCTTTCTCCACCACATTCCTGTCACAAGCCTTTGGAGAACTTGATTGCACCCATGTCTCTCAGGGGCCCAAATGGCAGTACATGGTCTTGCTAACATAACCTTTGTATTATATTATTCTTTTGTGATTTGTCTGACATAAAACCAGAACTTACCTTTTGTATGTTCACATGCCTAATTGCACAAAACATCTGCCTACCTGCCAGCTTTGTGATGATGTTTTACAATTATTGCAAAGAGTCTTGGGCTGTCCCCCTTCTGCAGAGAACTGTGTTTTATGGTGTAGGGAGTTAGAAGATTTGATCCCTGAGTACATATGGAAACTCAAAACATACAAATCCATTAAATTCTGATTGCCTCTGGGATTATTGTCTCTCACTTTCCATAGAATCTTCTCCAAGGCTGCTCTGATTTATTTATGTGGGAGAACCACAAGCGGTAAAAAGAACCACATCTCTCTCTTTAACTCACTACCTAACCTCAGAATCCACTGATCTGTATTCAGATAGGCCTTGCTGTCCCTCCAGAAGAGAAGTAAATAGTAAAGGATAATATTTAAATGGCCATAATTGCATTACCTTTATGGATAAATCAATGATAATAAAATACAAGTGGCATAACAACGTATTACAAGCCTACTGGGTAATGAGGCTCCTTCCTGATGGACAGAAATGACAGAGGCAATCTTATTGTTTTCTTAATCTAAACTGCAGAGAGTTCCCAAGCCAAAGTTTTTCCAAAGTGTTACAGAGGACAGACCAGTTCAAAAAAACAAGTGGATTTTTTATTTTCACATGCTTTAAAATCTCAATATATCCTTTACTATGGGCACCACCTTGCAAGCAGGCATGTAGATACTTCCCAGGCTATATGCTGAGTGTGTGACAATTTTATTCCATGTTACCTCTATATTCTGGTGGACAAAATCTAATCAATCACTGAATTACAGCTGACATTTAGGTGAGTAGTCTTCTCTGGACCACATATGTTCCAGGAAGGGGGGTTTTGCATGAGGTTTCCCCTCCCCTTTCTTTCTTTGTATTTTTACTTGTCCAAAATACAGCTCTTAAGAACAGCTTCTAATTCTATATATAGGTCACATTGGAGGATTATACTGGTGCCTGTTACTAAATATGGTATGATAAGAGATCAAGGGCAGTTAAAAAAAAAGTTGCTCTTTTCATATGTAAAGCCTTATTTTACAATATTATTAGCATGATATCTGCAGCTGTTCCTGAGGATACCAAGCCAGCTCTTTTGAAGCATGGTTGCCTGATGCATGTAAATGTCCATTGGCCCTCCCTAAGATTTAAAAAAATATCTTATTTTCCTTACATATTGAATATATACTATATATATACTATATTCAATATATATATACACTATATACTATATTCTCTCTATATATACACTATAGACTATATTCTGTATATATACTATACTATACTATATATATTATACTATATATACTATATTCAATATATATTGAATATATACTATATTCAATATAGAATATGTTCTATAAATATAAAGAAGATGCATAATTCTATAAATATAAATTATATATATACTAAGTTCTTTTAGAATGTCGTAATTTCTGCTCCAAGCATACACCTTTATGGGCATATTGCAAAGTATAAAGACATTTATGATATTTCAAACGTTGGAGTCTGCATTTTGTCTGCATTGTGGTGGTGGTGATGAAAAAAGTTGTATTCACAGATTGAATCAATTTACTGTGAGGATATTAACATAAAGGCATTTTCTCACCTTTTAATTTACTAAATTATATCTCCTCAAACTATATGAAATTTCCTTCGTTTCGTACAGGAGAGTTTCTGGCCAGGCTCCTATTTTGAGGAAGAAAGAACTTGCCTGTGTAATTGATACTGCATTTCTTTTATCTCAGAGCTGTTAATAATGCCATTTATCTTGTGCCTTGGGACATGCCAGAGGAGCAGATCTACCTGTGCCTGTCTCCTCCTTTTATCCATTCCTCTCACACACCTCTGTGTCCTCATGTGTCCTCATTAGTCCTTGCTGCTCCCCTTTGCCTAATAAATCATGGCTCTGTCCACTAGTGACACGGGTATAATGTGAATGGGGTTCTGCTGCTGAGCTGGGCCTTGTACAACACACTGTAAAAAATGTCAAGTGTTTGACCTGTGACAAAAAACCCAGAGTATTTTATTCGAAGGCATAAAAATATTGTTTGAAAGAAGGGGGATAAAAAGCTGATTAATGTCCTGAGTGAACAACATTACATTGTTATGGATGTTTAACAACAGTACATTCCTTTTTGTTGTCTTAAATGCAATCTCAAAATAACATTCCTTATTCTAGGATTTAGTTTCTGGACTTCTGTGAAATTAATGGTCTATTACACACTAAAAAATCAGGCCTCAGTCAGTTCCATCAGATCCCACAATAAAGAATTGTTGTTTAGGATTTTTCAAGCAAATAAAAACATCTTTAAGAAGAATTTATTAACATTTTACAATGGAAAAATCAGGTTGGTTTTTAGTCAAATACGTGATATCCAATGGGAACCAATGGCAGAGGGGTAAAAGAAAATCACAATAAATAAAAAATGAAGGATTGCTATGGAAACACTACATGAGAAATTACAAAGCAGAGAAGACTGATAAAATGTTAAGGACAACAGAAAGTTGTGTGGTAAGTAAGCTGACAAGGATATGGGTAAGAGGATGATGTTGCAGCAAACCAAAAATAAAATAAAGAGGGTGTAAAGCCATGAGTAACCACGTTGGCAAAGTAGCAACAGTCAAAAAATATATTTGTATTTCTTTTAGGAAAAAAAAGTCCTTTGTATTCCAATTGGAAGAGACAAAGGCTGTACTCCCAAACCTTTTAATGACCAAACAAGATGTTACTTAATGTCCATTAGGCTCTGATGGTTTGTAGCCAAATCCCCAGAAAATGCTGGGAAGTGGCTGCTGAAAATCTCAGTCTAGGAATGATGGTTCTCTGGGAATCATCACTGGATAGAAAGATGATGTTTATAAGTGTTCTGTCAGATTTGGGACATCTGGGCAATACTTTTTCTTAGTGATATGGAAGAAATTGTAAAATCATTATTGATGTGCAGGTGACACGAGAGGATTGAAATGGTGAATGTGTGGCAAGGCAGAGCCAGAGAGCTGGGCTTGTGGCTGGGTAAACTGGGGCCATTAAATGAGCAAAGAACCTTTTAGGGTAGCCAGAGTTATTTGAAAAAGTGGAAATGCAGGTGAGAGTGAACTGCATTGTGGAAAGCAGCAACTCTGGAGAAGATTTAGGAGTCAGTGAATGAATAATTCAAGCTGATCTTCTCCTGTGGTGCTGTGGCACCAAGAGCTAATTCAATCTTTATGAATATGAAGAGGAATGGTAGGTGGTGTGAAGAGGTGATTTTACTTCTGAGTGTGGCCCTGATGAGGTTAGTACTGAAATACTAAAAAATACTGAAATCTGCTGCTGGTGGCCACGCTTTGAACAGGGCTTTAAAAATGGGATGGGTTACACAACAGGTTGGATATGTTAACTTAGGGCTTGAGAAGATTCCTTCAAAGAAACTTAAAGATTGAAAACTTTTTAAAGGTGCTGAATGTTAGTTTTATATAAATACCTTTGTAAGAAGAAAGAGCTAGGTATTGAAGATTTGTCCTGCAGCAAAGGTACTAAAATTAGAAGTAAGGTCCATTATTAATAGATGGGAACATCATTTGAGCACAACAGCAAGAAAAGTGGCTTTCAGAATATCAAAACTGTCAAACTTTTTAAAGTTTTCCTTCAACTCATTGCAAACTATTGGACTCAGCCTGACAGAAGTGAGGGAATATGCTGGTCTGTAAATAGTCAGTCTGGAGAACACCATTTCTTTGCCTTAAAGTATTGGGCAGCTTTTGTTCCTCCTGATTTGATAAATCACCAAAGATCAACATTAACACTGAACAAAAGTTGTGTAACTGTTTGTCCTGAGAATTACAGTAATTGCAGTATTAAAATGTTTATTCAGGACAGTTCAAAAAGTCACAGCAGGTACATGGAGAGATGGCTTGGGAATATAACCTGTGTATTTCTTTTAAAAGTGAAAAAAGAACTGGAATAAAAGAGATTCAAGCCACTTAATGCTATTTTGACTTAGCTTTGGGGATTGTAGTGCCAGCAGAATGGATGAAATGTTTGTTTTTCAGGAGGGGAGAGTGTAGCAACATAGTAATCTATAGTATTAGGTGTGTAGAAGTGTGTGGACATGAGGACTACTCCAGAAGGAAGGTAATTCCTGAATGCCAGTAGTTGAAATCTGCAGTTGCCTTGTTGCTGCCATTATCAGTACCAGGGGATTACCAATTTTGTTGTTGTTTAAGAATTAGCAGATTAGTGTCTTGAATTTATTTACTTCAGTGTCTTAATGGATTTATTTACTTCTCTGTCTGTGAAGATAGTAGTGGCTAAATACCTTGAGCTGTTTGAGATGACAAAGATGTTGGGGGAGAAAAATCCCTCCTCAGTGACTCTTGTGACACTAAATGAGGCTGAGATATTGTTCTTTCCCTTTTAATTACTCCATCACTTCCATGCCCTCTTCTTTGTCACTGTGTGCTCCAGTCTCACCATTAGATTCGAGGTGTCCTCCAAGTTGTGTCTGGGACAAGTGGGGTTTCTTGTGTTTCAGTTTATTCACATGTAAAATGGTCTTGAGAGTTTTTATTTCACTGGGAGTCCTCATCAGTTAATGTTTTGTAGAGAAGGATGAAGTGGTGTTTGTTTATTATTAATCGAAACTGCCCTGGGAAGGGATTTTAGTTAAAATATTTTGTGCTGGGCATTTTAGTCTGGGGGGATGTACAGTCCATAGCCAAGCTATGATTTGCTCCTTTTCTACTTTACATCTTTGACTGAAATTCTTCCCCATGAGGGTGGTGAGACCCTGGCACAGGTTGCCCAGGGGGGTTGGGGATGCTCCATCCCTGGAGGTGTTCAAGGCCAGGCTGGATGGGGCCTTGAGCAACGTGGTCTAGTGGGAGGTGTCCCTGCCATGGCAGGGGGGGTGGAACTAGATGATCTTTGAGGTCCCTTCCAACACAAACCATTCTATGATTCTGTGATCTCAAAAGCCTTGTGTGCCATAGTTCAAAACACAATCAGAGGAACAGAAGAAGGTGGGATTTGGTGATGGGTATGGCACAGGAAGATTCCTGGTGGAAAAGCCTTCTTGCAGGGAGAAAGACACTTAACCTCCAGGAAGGTTCACAGGGTATCGCTTTTTACTGGTCTGATTACTGGAATTCATCTTTATTAAATAGTCCTCTAAATTTTTTCCTGGTCAGGTCTCTTTGCATGGGATTTTCTTTAACCATGAGCTGTTTCATGCATGTTGCATTTACACTCTTTTTATCCCATAAGAAGACACTGATTTCTCATAGGTAGAAAACAAAGTGAGAAAATTAACAGTGGAATCAGACAGAAACATGGTTGGGATATACAAATGCCTGCTGTAAATATTCTCTTCTCCTCACCTTTTCTCCTCTCTCCAAAATAGAATCTTTTGTACCTGCCTGCATTCCCTTTATTTTTTTCTTAAATCCCAGAGGAACCAACCAGCTCTTACCCTGTTAGGGCCAACACTATGGGTTGTCTCAGTCACCAAAAAATGTTTGAGTATGGAACGTGGCATCCCCCCAGCATGGCTGAATTCTTTCATTTGTTGTCCTGAGGGACACTGCTAGCTTCTACCAGGCACAACTGGCAATGTTTTCTTCCACAGCTGACTAGGTGAAAATGTTAAGCACTTCTGCCATCCTAATGGGCCCCCAGTGGGGAATTGCTGGATCTTTGGTATGAAATATCTCTGAAGTAACTTTAGTATAATGTATGGGAGTGTAGCTGCACAGCTGAGGCCCTGTGTGTTCCTCTCATTAATTGCCTCTGAAGAGGATACAGCAAACCAGTTTTGGAGGAAGGTCTTGTCTCAGCAGCCAGACAAAGTGGCTTTTTGCAAAAATACCCTCCTGTTTGTTTTGCTGAGCTTTTTTCTCTTCTTCTGGCCAATTTCATGAACACTATTGGGAGGATTCTGTGACTGCCAGTGTGCTTCCAGATGATGCCCACATGGGCACTCAGGCTAAATCTGAAGTACTTCAAAAGATTGTTTTGCAATTCTCATGTGTTTTTTGCCTCTCAAATTATTATTACCCATCTTTAATACTCAGACTATACTGTACAGATATAATGTGGTCTAGCAAGTTACTGTCTGAGAGTGGGTCTCTCCTAAGAAGCCTGAACAAACAGCAAGATGACTGTGGAATTTTTTGCACACTAAATAATAAAACTTTAAAAACTGAATGGAAAAGTTCCCTCTTTCAACCCCAGACTTCACTGTACATCTGACAAGACTTGAGTTTTTCCCAAGTGTAGCTGGGAAAGGTTGCTGAGAAGTTCAGAGGCAGCAGGAAATGCTGTTGGCAATTCAATATCTCCATCTTGTTCATGGCATCTTCCCAGCAGGTCATTGGAGAGCCAGTGTCCTGCTGTGCCATCTTACAGCTCTAAGGTGAAACTAAAGAAAGAGCCTTTAAACACGGTGCAGCTCAAAGCCAAAATATCCTCCAGCCATAGAAAGGCCTCAGACTTTACCTCCTAAAACTTCCTCTTCATTCTTGTAAACATTTAGATGCTTTGATCCTTCTCAGGTAGAAGTCTTTCTGATTTGGCTTTGAAGACCTGTTGATTCTGACAGAATGAAAGGTTGATTTATTTGTGAGTTATCTGTGTCCTGTACATTCAGCAGTATTGCTGAGAAGCAGCTTTACTGTCCCAGGCAATGCAGCGAGGGACTAACACTCATGTTACTCTCCTCATCAAGTAGACAGATGATGTTAGCCACAGAGAAGAAACAGGATTTTTTTTTTTCCTATGAGAAATTTGCCCAACAGCACAAATCAAAGAGTAGCCATTGATGTCACTGAAAAAATATTTAGGGCTAAAAACATTGAAGTTGCTCTGTTAATAGCCAAACCCATGATTTCTACCCAGAGAAAAACATTCTCTTTGGCCATATAAGTTGACAAGCAAGCTCTGGAAGGGAGATGAGTAGAAAATCAGCAGGAAAATGTAAATCAGAAGCAAAAATCCTAAACTCACTAACTCTGTGAATGTTCCCTGAACTAACAGAGGCCAGAGTACAGAGCAGCTTGTGAGACACAGATTTAACTCACCAGTTCAGAAGGGTCTACCCTAGTAGCTACCTGTTAAGGTTGACTGCTGATTTGCAGGAGCTTGGATACTCTAAGGTAGTTGCTTAATGGCCTGGATTTAAGTTTAATTTGACATTATTGTTGTAAACCTTCTCTAGTTGTTGCTTTTCTGATGCCCACACACTTCTGTTAGTAGTTTCACAGTGGCAACTAATTGTTTCTTGTTGTGGTAATCTCTTAGCCCTTCTCTCTGATACTTATCCCAGCTTTTTCCTCTCACTAAGAAACCTGTAAAAGCTTCTTTTTCAGATCTCTTCAGAAGGAAAAACACCGTGTGTGACTCATGGGTCTGATCTATTTTGATCCTCGTACACCTCTCTTGTTTTTGATTAGAGTATCTTTTAATCATTATTAGAAGGACACGCTGTGCCAAATCTTATATACACAAAGTACAAAAAAAATTGTCCTTGGTATTTTTATACACAAAGTGGGGGGGAAAAAAAAAAAAAAGAAAAATAGTCCTAGCAAGATGTTTGAAATACATCTTCTGTGTGGTGTCAGGAGGCTTTTGTGAGCTCCAGACAGGGTCGTGATGTGGAAATCCATATGCTCTTCATGCCAGCCACAGAAGTGTCATTTTTGTGCTCTTACTGCACTCTGAAAGATCACACATCCCCTTCAGCCCAGCTCACCTTTATAGAGCTGAAAAAGATGCTGCAAAGATCCCAAGAGTCTGTCTCTGGCTGCTCCTCTTTTAGAGGGTTGTGCTGCAATAACTGGGATGTACCTGTACAAAGTTTAGGGTGATAGAAAGTTGGCGAGATCAAGCACTCCAAGTTGGGAAGTTCCTTGGTCCCATTAACTTGGCTCCCAAGCTGTAAATTCAGAGACAAACCTTAATAAGCAGCACTTCTCTTTCTGGGGCACATTAACCATAGCTTGATAAAAATTCCATATACAGGGGAAATGAAAACTGTCCCAAATGTATTTCACTACTTAATTAGAAGTGGAATTTGCTGAATTTGGGATGTTTGATCTTGAAGGTGGACTGTTGCACTCCTGCTGTTCTTTCTTCTCTCTTCATGATGTTTCAGAGTTTTATTTTTGCTCAAGGAAAGGAGATAAGCTGGATTTAAATGACCCATGCATGAGTTCTCTTGACTTTACCCATAGAGCTTGTGAATCCTTTGGACCCAGAAGTCCATCTTGGGTGATCTAAAGGTGTAATGCTTAAATGGCACTGGGTTATCCTCTGAGATTTAATGTGGGGTTTAAGACTTTTTTCATTTTATTAAGGGAAACTGCCTGTCGGGAGAGAATCATGGCAAACCCTAATTCCTAGATGGAAGTAGATCTGTATAATAATATTTTCTGTTATTTTAAAAATTCAAGGCTATGTAATCATAGAGATTTAACCGAATGCTGTAGTTGTTTGGTTTACTAATTTGTGTCACTATAGTATCTGTGAACATTAATTAACCTCTATGACACCTCTGAGATGGAGGCAAGTCCTGTTCTCATTCTTCAAACTGGGAAAATGATGCACAGACAAACTGGGGGTGCAGTTCCTTGATACACATCTTTTATAACATAGCAGCTTAAGGTTTAATCCTTGCAGGTTTTTCCAGTCTTCAGCAAAACCAAAAAGAGAAGCAGCTCTTTGGATGCCTACGTGCAAAAAACCCCCCATTTCTTCCCTTCATGAACAAAACCCACCTTATTCTGACCATAGGAGGCTGCTTGCTGACTTGCTTTATAATGCTAATGTAAAAACTAAACATTCTCTAGTTGGGAAAAATACTTCTTTTTATTCTGAGATTTAAGTCACTAATCAGGGGCTATTAAATCCCTAGTCACAGATACTAAATTATATCACATCCTAAACAAAATAAGTAACATCAAGTTTATATTAAGACAATAAGGTGTCAAAAAGGTGCCTCTGGGAAAGAGTTGTAAAAAAACCAACCAGTAAGGCCAGTAAGGTTGAGATTTTCAGTCACATACAAGACAGGCAGGTGAGTGTCAGCCCTGATTCTGTACCATCTACACATCCTGGAGTTCCTCAATATTTCTTTTATGGTCTTCCAGCTGTTTTGCCACCCTTGCAAGAAGAGGCTGGGTTAGTGCATTTCTCTCAGCCATGAGGGTATTCCTCCTGGCTCATCCTTTATCTGCAAATGGATTTGCTTCCTGTAATGATGGGAAGTAATTGTCTCTCTGAATTAGAGCAATTTCTGTCTGTGGCACTCATGGCAGAATTTACTGCATCAAGCTGTAGAGTAAACAAGATTTTCTTATCCCTCCTTTTAGTGTGGGAAACAGAGACTAAACCCAAACATTCTTCTGTGAGCGACTGCCTTGAATTAACTCAGCCTGAGCCCCAAAAGCTCAAAAAGAATTTCTGCAGGTTTCAGTTTGTTTATTGTGATGTGAAGACTATCCAGCAAGAATAGAATTCAAACTCTTTTTAAAATGTTATTGTATTTTAAGGCTTTTTTTTTTTTATGGCTTTTATTTAATATCAAGGCAGGCATTTAAACCAGCAGCTAAGAAGTGAAGATCTCTTTACATCCTTACTGGAACCTTTGTGCCTGGCAAGACATTTAACAAAAGTCTTGAAAGTCAAGTGTGCAAAGAGTTGAACTTTTTATTTTTTTTTGTGAGCTGTGCCTGCCTGCATAGCTGCTTTTTTTTTTTATTTCTTGAATTTACAGCTTCTGTCAGTCCTGTACTTTTAAGAGGCAGTTTAGCTGATTTAGGAAGTGAATCAGTAGATTTAATGGACTACACTGATCTTCCTTTAAACAGCTAATTTTCAATATCCTTTGGGCTATTTGAGACAAGCAGGACAAGTGGTGCTGGGCTGATCTGATTACATTTCACTCTAGTCTCCAATGATTGACTATTTAGTACATTTGAATTGGGAGAAAAAAGCTTTTTGGTTTTCAGGCTGCCAGTCCATATGGATTTCAGGTTAGTAAAAGCTGGAAGTTTGACTGTCTTTACATGATGTTCTCCATGGAGTTAGGTGGACAGAGGAGAGTCCAGGTAGCTGAATATAAAAAAGAAATAAGAAATGAAGAAGGTCCAGCCAGTTAGACTGGAAGAGGTTGACTTCATGCAAGAGCTGCTTGCCTCAATTCCCACTGTCCAGCTCGGGCTCCTCAGTAGCAGCACTGACAGTTTGGCCTTCTTCTCAAAGGAAGCCCCATCCCTGGACATTTTGAAGGCCAGGCTGGATGGGGCTCTGAGTAACCTGACCTAGTGGGAGGTGTCCCTGGCCATGGCAGGGGGGTTGGAACTAGATGATCTTTAAGGTCCCTTCCAACCCTGATGATTCTATGATTCTAATTTAAAATGTAGCTACACATGTATCATTGGCCTACATCTAATGGAGTCATTTATTGTGGGGTGGTACTAAGGATTTTCATGGCAGTGACCGAGCTGAAATGATCAGTTTTGTTTAGGTGTAGGTGAGGTGGTGTCCTGGTTTCCTCCTGGCCTGCAACTGACCCTCACTCCTTCCCTGGGGGTGTGGTCAGGGGGAGAGTTGGGAGGGGAAAAGGGAGAAAATGTGTGGGTTGAAGTAAAGACAATTTAATAAGTAAAGCAAAAGCTGTGCTCACAAGCAAAGCAAGGAGCTCACCCACCACATCCCATGGGCAGGCAGGTGTTTGGCCATCTCCAGGAAAGCTGGGCTCCATCACACCTCATGGTTACTTGGGAAGACAAACATTGTAACTCTAAACATCCCCCCTTCTTTCTTATTCCCCCAGCTTCAGATGCTGGGCATGATGGTGTTTGGTCTTGAATCTCCCTTTGATCAGTTGGGGTCAGCAGTCCTGGCTGTGTCCCCTCCCAACTTCTCATGCATCTCCAGCCTGCTCACTGCTGGGGTGGGGTAAGGTTGGTGGAGTCCTTCAAGAGAAGGACTTGACTCTGAGCACTGCTCAGCAATAACAAAACCAAATCCAAAGTATAGCCCCATACCAGCTACTGTGAAAAAAAAATTAACTCTGTCCCAGTGAAAACCAGCACAGGCACATGTGAAGATAGTTATACAGTAGGAAAACATCACAGAGCAGATTTTTGATCCCCTTTTACTCCTCCTTATGCTTACCCACATGCATCAGGAGTCCTCTATTCTTTCACAACTTGATAGCATCACCTTAGAAAATTGGATTGTCTAATCGTGCTGCCTTGTGATGACTGAACAGATACCTGGCCTGTAAACTGTTAGTTTTTGCAGATACTGTCATGTACAGGTAAGGAAGGTGCTTTCTTCTTATATTGCAGCAAGGTATCAAACACAGTCTTTATACATAACACAAAATATTAATGATCTCTATAAATATAATGAGACTAAAAAACAAAAATCCAGTAATCTCTATAAATGTAAGGAGAGTAATAACCAAAAATCCAGTAATCTCTATAAATGTAAGGAGAGTAATAACCAAAACCCCAGTAATCTCTATAAATGTAAGGAGAGTAAAAAACAAAAGTCCAATAATCTCTATAAATGTAAGGAGAGTAAAAAAAATACAGTATGTATTCATTAGAATCTTTAAATCTTAATATTTTAATTGAGAAAAACTAACTCAATAGACCTCATCTGCTCTGTAGTTTGAGACAATGCCATTTACAGTCCCTAACCCCTGGTTGGT
Organism: Brachypteracias leptosomus; assembly: GCA_013401335.1. Taxonomy (NCBI): domain Eukaryota; kingdom Metazoa; phylum Chordata; class Aves; order Coraciiformes; family Brachypteraciidae; genus Brachypteracias; species Brachypteracias leptosomus. The sequence goes on along the minus strand of VYZX01008324.1, from coordinate 322,469 downwards.
TTATTCTGTTAGGACATCCCAGTGTGTTTTCAAAGTACTCTTCTGCTTTCCATTGGAAATCACCAAAATACTTTCCTGTATGGGTTTGTTTAGCTTGTATAATTCTGAAATATTTCCTGTTTTGCATAAACCTGCTGTCTGAAAAGCCTTTGTGAAATTTAGGGGCAGATGAATATGAATTTTTGGTAAATATCTCCACTGTGCATGTCTCTTTTGATACCCTTCTTTGCATAACCTGTCTTTAGATACTACAGGTTTTGTTGTATGTATTTTAAATGTGTAAACATTGGGAGCTGAGCACCTTTGGGAATATTTTAGATCCTCACAGCTGTGTGGCACCTTTGTGTTGCAGAAAATCAGCGTGCTTTCCTTCTGTTAAAGCACAAGGTTATTTCCAGTGTAGCTTCCATTAGAATCAGATGTTAAATTCTGAATTTACAATCAGAATAGATAGCCACTGCTGCATGGGGTGGTGGGTACCTTCCCTCCTNTTCTTTTGATGCAACCCAGGATGAGATTGGCCTTCTGGGCTGCTATTGCACGTTGGTGGCTCAGATCTAGTTTTTCATCCACCAGCACCCCCAAGTCCCTTTCCCTGCCAGCCCAGACCCCTCCAGCTGCAATGACATTACCACCTAATCAAAAGATGTATAAAGCAGTGAAGACAATTCTTCAGAAAGGCCACTGTATAAAACATTCTGTTGCTCCTACCTTGTGGAACTCTGCTGTGCTTGTGCTTGTGTTCTCATCTATCTTCTGCTGAACGTTGCCTAATTTCTTTTGATATCTGACTAACCTCATTGCAAGTTCCTCGCTTGCAGAAGTGGCAGAAAACTTTTACATAACATGAACTCATAGCAGCAGCTCTGGTCTCTTGTAGCTGCTGAATTATTCTGTGGCTATTATTCAAGTCCCTCAGTATTTGCTATTTATTTGGATGATTGATGGCAGGCAAATCAGACCACAGGCTCGGGGTGGGGTTAAGTATTTTCTGGTGTATTTTTACAGCATTTGCTATTTAATGTAGCCTAGCCCTGGTTCTGGGGGTGCTGCAGACCCCCTCCTCTGTCTCCTCTTCTACCTTTCCAGACTCAGGCTGGTATGGAAGACTTGAGGTCTGTCTCTCCTTGTCTTGTTCAGCTTGCAGAAGAGAAGGTTCAGGGGAGCCTTTATTGCAGCCTTCCAGTATCTGAAGGAGGCCTACAAGAAGGCTGGAGAGGGACTTTTCACAAAGGCCTGTAGTGATAGGATGAGGGGTAATGGGTTCAAACTGAAAGAGGGGAGATTTAGATTGGAAATTAGAAGGAAATTCTTCAGCCTGAGGGTGGTGAGACACTAGCACAGGTTGCCTAGGGAAGGTGTAGATGCTCCATCCCTGGAGGTGTTCAAGACCAGGTTGGATGAGGTCCTGGGTGGCCTGGTCTAGTGGGAGGGGTCCCTGCCGTGGTGGGGGGGTTGGAACTAGATGATCTTGGAGGTCCCTTCCAACCTCAACCATTCTATGATTCTGTGTCTCTGCCAGTAGACCAGTAGAGATGCAGTCAGTATTTGCCTTCACCAACCAAGGGCTACAGTTGAAGAGGTCTGGAGGGCGCCTGTTCTTCATTTTTGTGCATCTCTAGGGCTAGATAAGTCCTGCAGTCATTGGTACTTCTGAGTGGGGATGATAGCAATAGGCAAGGAGGTAATTAAAATCTAGATAGTTGTGTCCAACAGTTTGTCCAGTTATGGCTCAGTGAGAGACCTGTCTGGTGGCTGGGTGCCATGAGGAGCTAGGCAGCAGGGAGCATTGCATGCTTCTCTCAAGTTAAAAGGGTTGAAGGGGATTGCACTGTTGCTGGCTCTCTTTGTCTAGATAATTTGTCTTTTCCAGTGTGCTTTGTATCTGTGCTGACAGGATCCTTCAGGTCGCTAATTACTAATCTTCAGTTTGAGCTACACCAATGCTTATCACTCCTACTGCTTCAGCACTTGGCAGACTTACAGTCCTAGAACAGATCTAGAAAGCACAGTGAGAGGAGAAAGAAAAAGTGGGTACAAGATATCTCCAGTCGTGTTCAGATGCTAGAGTGCTTCCTGTCCTGTGTGCTAGTTATCTGTTGATAAGCAGATAATGCCTGCTCTAGTAATTTATCTAGCTGTATGGATTACTTCCAATTTCTTTTCCCTTGTAATTGAACATCTCTTGCAGGGTAGATGAAAGTTCATCAAGCCAGTAGCAATACTTTCCCGTGCAAAATGGAAACAATTTAGAATAACATCTACTGGAAAAGTGACACTGTTCTTTTTGCCATTTATCTGCAGAAACTGGAAAAGACAAACCTGGATAACTGGGAGAACATCAGAGGACCCAGTCTGTGGGAGGATTCCAGGACTGTGCAGAAGCAGCGTCGGGAGGCTCTGCAGCTCAAGACAGAGTGACTGAACAAGCTGCTTTGATGCCTCTGCAAAAGAAAAAGAAGTCTCAGGCTGGACTGTTTTATTTTTTAATCCAGTGTCAGGAACAGACTTGGGGTGGGGACTGCACTGATCACGTTGGTGTATGCACAAGTAACTATGAAATCAGTCCAAAAGGCACTATATTATATGGAGCTATTTGTTTGCATCTATTTGCACAGAGTTCCACAGGCTGTATATATGAATTCTCAATTAAAAAAAGAGCTGATTATTCTACTGAGAATATGCCATTGTTTTTCAATCCCTGTTGTTCCAAACTGAGATGCTCCAGCAAGGAATAACATTTCAGGAGTCACCAGCACCAGAAGCTGTTGTCCTAATGAGAACAGCAGCACTGTCATCTAGGTGTATGTGGCCAGATAAATGCTGCTTCAAGGAACCTCTGCAGGACTTCAGGCTCTTAAGCCTTAAGTTTCAGAGCTCCTAAATACAAACTAAAACTTGTGTTAAAAGCTTTTAGAATCAAGACGCAGAGAAAAATCTTGCCAGTAATGAAAATGGGTCTTGAAAATGGCTCCAGCTCCCCAAAAGAGGTAGGTTATGGTGTAATGAGGTGAGTGATGGGAGTTTTAGACCAGAATATAGAATGCAGAAGCTTCTGAAAAACCACTTAAACATACTCATCATCAGCTGGGGACCAGTCCCAGAAAACAGTTTGGGAGAAACCCATTTCTTCACAGAAAAGCAGCAAGTTGGAGTGATTTAAAGGTCACTGTTAGTTGGGTGGTTTACATGGACACTTTTTGTTTAACCATATGTATGTATTTATAGGTGAAATTTAAAGCTGTGGGTTTCACCTTCTGAAAGAACTCTACAGACCCTTGTACTTGTTGATGATCTTGTATTTGCTCTGAGTGGCTATGTTTGAATTTCCAGCACAAGGCCAGGGCAAGTTTCATTTTTGTACCTTGTATTTTCCAGAGGCTTTTCTTTCTGCAATAAATGGGAAAGCCTGATATTACCCTTTGCTGCTAACTACAGAAAAACCCAAAAAGAATAAAGAAACAGAGAAAAGAAGGGAATGGTCTGAAGTCTTAGAGAAAGCAGAATAACTATTTTTACATGAAGATGGTCAAAGAATTTTTCCATAAACTTTTCTGGTTAGAAAGGCTGCTTTTGTCAGTGTTTGCAGTGGAAAAGCTCTTTTCATCCTTCAGTGCAGTACGGTTCACAAAAAAAAATTTCCACTCTATTTTAGCCTAGCTAAGTAGAAGGGTTTAATCAAAGGAAGGTAATTGCTCACTGGTAGGCCTTCTTTTCCTCCAAGGACTTGGAGCCAGGCTCAGCCAACACACAAATAGTCTCTAGACTTAGAAACAAAAACTCCATGCAGCTGTTTTTCTTCAACTTGTCCTCACCCCAGGAACCTGAAGCAGTCTTTCAATACCACTGGCATCTGACCGACCATATTTTCTTGTTGAACATGTGCTTTAACTACATGTTTCAGTGTCTTTGCTTAACACAAACAGGCAATTAAAGTTTCACCCTCCGTGGGACGTGTGTTAAAATTAAACTCAACCAAAGCAGCAGCTGGTGGTGCTGCAGAGAGGACGTGTAAAATACATTGCAAATGTGAAAAGAAAATGGTGTATGTGTCATAGTTACAGGTCATTTGAGAAGGGAAAAAAAAAATAATCTGAAAAGCAAAAGTAAAGGAGTGTTGCCAGTGTCTCTGCAGAAGAAATTTATGCACTTTTCACCCAGCCTGGTGTGTTTCAGTTAATGAGGAAAATGACCACACTTATGAGATCCTTGATGGTGAGTACCAAGTCAGTACCAAATCCATTATGGGATTAACCCCCAGGAGTCCCAGTGCCTCCCAGGAGTGTGGCTTAATCCCAGGCAGGATCATGGGTCACCCCATCTCTGCCCTACAAACCCCTTCTCCCTCCTCTTTCTGTCCCATCTTCCAGTGTTCCTCCTAAAAAGCAACAGCTGGGGCTCTGAGCTGCTCTTTTCTAGTGGAGCTGGCTGGAAAATGTCACCCTCTCTTGTGAAAGTTCATTGTCTACCAAGAATTGAAGAATAGTGGTTTCTAAATTAATTTGAAGATGTCCTGTAAAATGTAAGCTCAGGAACACAGACCTGGTATTATATCCCCTTAAGTACAGCACCCAGCATACACTGGGTCTCTCTTTATCTTTGGATACACAATGCCATGTGTGCTCTCTATTTTATGTATAAAGGAAATTAAATGTACTTTTTTCTTTAAAAGATGAGATCTTCATCCATCACCAGCTGTCAGTTCCTAATAATGTTGCCCAGAGAAGTGTTATCTGTGATTTAGTGGCTTTAGTAGACTATCTTTTGTTGAACAGAGAACAGCAGAATAAAATTTCAGCTTAATACAGCTCTTTTCATACTCCTTCTGAATAAACAGAGGAAAAGAGGAGAGCAAGAGCAAAGAATCTTGGGTTCCAGCTGCAAGTTTCTGCTGTTTTGCAACACATAGGGCATTTTAAGAAAGAAAAGGGAAGGAAAATGAAAGTGAAAAAAAGGAAATAAGAGAAAAGAATAAATGTGGAAAGAAAAATTTCGGGGACAAAAATAGTAATAGAAAACAGTGTTCTTTCTGCCTGGTCCCTCTGGATAGAGCAGGGAGGAAAATTGTTTCTGTCTCAGGAAAAACTTCTGAGCTCAAAAAAAGAAGTCAGAATGAGAAGTCAAGTATAATATTTTGCAAGCTAGTGGCTTTAGGAAGTGAACAGCAATGTTTTCTTTTGCTTGTCATGTTTTGCCATTCTTGATTCTTTTTCCTCAGGTAGCTTAACTCTGGGAATGAAAAACCACCACTGATCTTAAAAGTGTGTTTTTCACTTAAAAGCCTGTCAGCACAACATGTTTCCAAAATTTTTCACAAGAAGCCTTCTCAAGAAGAGTAACGATCTATCAAAATTGATCCCTCTCACTGAACAGGTTGCAAAATGCCCATCATCAACCATGCTTGCAATTTAACAGAGGATTTTGCTGCTCAGTAACTCCTAAGAAAAGACCTCCCTACCCCTTGGTGCATCCAATATTCTGCTACTACAGGTAAGGACACTGTAACTTCTACATGAACTGCTGAAGTTGCTTCTAAAAATTATTTCCCCTTCCTCTCACTAATACTACAACCTAAATTTATTTCTTTTCATCTTAAATAATGCCATTTTTTATCAGATGTTCCAACAGCATGCTCATACTATAGAATCCTGGAATGGTTTGGGTTGGAAGGGACCCTAGAAATCATCTAGTCCAAGCTCTCTGCCATGGGCAGGGACACCTCCCACTAGACCAGGTTGCTCAAGACCTCAAGAAACACATTTTTTCCTAGTTTGAAAAACAGCATCACCCCCATTGCTAAGTTTCCATCTTTATATTTCCAACTTGAAGAATTTCCACAGTTTTAAGTTACCTGTCCAGCAACACATTGGCCATCAAAGCTGGAAAGACTCCACTCCTCCTCATGTTCATATATATTTGTCTCTAGTCCATCTGACTTTGGAGTCACTTCTTACCATTATTTGTCTATTTACCCCACTCTGGATGCTTTTTTTTTTTTGCCTTGCAAACACCTATAGATGTGATTCAAGTTAGATTTGTATTTTCAGCACAAAAGTCTGAGGTTGCCCATTTCTTATGAGGAGCTTTTGGAGCCGTGTGCTCCCTGTGAAGTGCAAACATTCTTATCAGCTCTGCTGGAATAATAGACAGCAAAAGTGTATGTTTTATTTTTATCATCCTTTAAATCCAGATGAACTTGAATGCAGTTTGATTGAATTTTGAGAAGTTCACCCTGGCCCTGACACGGGGCTTTTCTGGGAAGGTTTAAAAGGGAATCATGACAGCCACTGTTTTGCAACTTGACTTAGGGAAGTCACTGCAGAGGAACAGCTGGGAGTAGTCAAGATATGTTTCAGTTTAACTAAACTTCCTATATTTTAATTAAATAGCAATTTAAATATCTAAAATGCTTGTTTAAATGTCTCTTTTAGTATATTTTCCATGACCAGCACAGAAAATGCCCCTTTTTGTTAGGTGGACTGAGGTTTCTGACTAATCCAAGTTATTCAAATGGGGACCTGTGCTTCCTATGGACAGACCCAGCTGGCTGGTCAGTGATTTTGAATACAAGTAGTAGGAGGAGACCTTTATCTCTTATCTTCCATCTCTTCAAGAAGATTTCTTAGCCCTGTAATGAATTATTCACAACAGAAATTAAAAATTGAGCGGTCGTCTTCTTTGCTAGCAGCATGGGCAGGATTTTCCACAACTCCCTAAGGTTAAGAACATCAATATTTATTCTCTCTAAAAGGGTGTTTTCTTCAATTTCTTTTTTTTTTTAAGTTCTGTTGCTGGCAAACACTTTAACTGCTCCATATTCTATACAGTCTTTTTGCATTTTCCTTTCTGTGTGTTCAAGTAATGCCAAGAAACTAGTGGGAGGACAGGTGTTAGTTCTCTCCTGTGCTCTCTTCCTGGAGGTACCATCATCTAGGAACTCCTGCAGCAGTCAACCAAGGTATTGCTGTGCCTTGTTCTTCTGTCCTTGGAGAAGTTTCTTTTGCCCTTGGAGGATTCATCATTCTCTGCTTTCTTTGCCTGCAGAGGTGTAGCAGAAGATCTGAAATTTGGAAGACCTTTAGGTCTCTTTGTGTGTTGTCATGTGATGGTTAAAGCTTTTTTAGAGGGTGGGCATTATATATCAGATAGATAAATGGATGGATAGATGGATGGATGGATAGATGGATGGATGGATGGATGGATGGATGGATGGGTAGATGGATGGATGGATGGATCGATCAATGGACACACAAACATTTAGACAGCCCCAAAGACTGCATTCCCCTTTCTGTGCACACACAATGGAGAGCTGGAGCAGAGTGTCCCTTTCCAGTCACTACCCTGCCAAGGTGGGGACTTGCAGGGATCACCTTTGAGGGCCTTCATTCAAGGCCAGGCTTGATGGGGCTCTGAACAACCTGATCTAATAAGAGACATCCCTGCTGACTGCAGGGAGGGTTGGACTAGATGACCTTGGAAGGTCCCTTCCAAGCCAATGCGTTCTATGGTTCTGTGATGAGGAACTGGCTCTGCACAGATTATGCAGAAAAGATTTCTTTTTCCCACTGACATGGTAGCTCCAAGGAGGTCAAGTGTCTTGGCAAACATTAACATCAAGGCACATGTAGACAGTGATCACCTCATTCAAAAGCAGATGTCTACCAAGGCGGGTGTTGAATTGTGCTCCACCACTTCTTCCTTTCCACTGAGCTTGGAAGGCACTTAGAGGATGAGTTTTGAGCACTTTGCCTTTATAAGGCTAGCTTTGGGTGAGCTGGATCCCAGGAAGCCTCCTCATTCAGTAAGCACTCTGGGGAACTCCACTTCTGGCTTTCATGGAAACAAAGACAAAACCTTCAGATGGGTACTTGGAAAACCAGCAAGGGCTTGTGTTCCTCTGCTGGTGTCCTCGAGCTCCTCTCCCTGAACCCTCTAGGACAACGTGATGGTCCCTGAATGAGCTTGAAAATTAGGGCAGCAATTTTTTTATTTATTATTTCTTCTTTCTCTTGAAAAGCTGCTGAGTTTCTCGACAGAGAAATAAAGATTATCTCAGTAAATTATTATTACAAAGATCAGTGTTACTCTGTCACACTGGTGTTTAGCTAGAACCTGCAGTCCCAGCATTGCCTACTACAGAGGTAATATATCTAAGCTACCTTTCTGATGAGGGAAATCATAGCATGGAGAAGGGGAAGTCACATTATAGACTTTCTTGGGCAGGACTGAGTGGATGAAATCAGCTAAGGGAATACATCTTTCCTACTTCAAAAGCCAAGTTTACTTAGACCATCCTTCAGCCAAAGCTCATGTTGTATGGGCAATAAGGCCAGAGGATCCGTAGTCTACTCCAAGTCAATAGGGAGCAATAAAAAGATATTTTCTGCCATTAAAGATAACCTTGTGTACAGCAAGGGCATGAGCAGTGTGTCAGCAAACTGGCCCTCTGAGACTGCTTTATTGATGCTGCTTCAGGTTTCGTGTAACATGCAAAGCAGCATTATTATTACAGCAGAGAGCTGGCACAGCCCTTTCAGGATTATGTATTAAGAGCAGCAAGTCTAGTACCATCTGCCTAATGTGATAAATTCTAAGTATTATTCCAAAGAGGTTTGCCTGAGTCTCCTCTGCAGAGCTCACAGCTGCCACTTGCTTTTATCCTCCCTCCCCTTCCCATTATCACTCCGTGGCCTTTTGGCTAAGATCAAGTGTAGTATCAGTTGAAGCTTTGGCATGTCCCCTCTTTGGGGACACTCTCCTGCCCTGGCAGCAGGCAGAGCTCAGTGACTTCCTAGCTCTTTTCCATCTCTAACTCCTCTCATGCCTGCTCTTTAGGAGATCCGGCAGCTTTTAGAAGCCCAGTCCCCTTTAAGGTACCTTGCCAGCACAGCTGAGATGTGTTGCCCTGGATTACTTCTGTTTCAAAAGGCAGGTGGGTCTCTTTGTAGCCTGGGAGAAATTGCCATGCAGCTGGAGGGCTTGGGTCCCTTCTGTGGAAGGCCAACAAAAAACATGTATTTTTCCCTTTTGTCTGGGTTTTTTTCAAGTTGCTTTAGTGCTCAGAGGAAATGTAAACCAGAAATGTTTGGAAGAAGACAACGCAGGTAAGTCCTCTGAGAGCTTTGCACTCTTGTATCATTGGGGTTCTGGGACCAGGCAAAAAATGTCTCTTACATAGGAAGACCTTAAAATACTGTTAGAATATGTCCATATTTTTCTAGTTTTGGTAGTTGTAAACTTTCTAAATCCAAAGCTAAGTGTCCCCAAGGGACACTGTGTTGTCAGGCAGACTTAGTGCCTGAAGACCTTACATAATCCTGGCTTTTGTACCCAGATCTATTAATTTGCAATAAAAAAATTTGTTGGACAGTTAGAATGGGGGAAAGATGCTTATGCCTTTCATTGTTATTTTATCTGGGATTTTGTTGGGACACTGGGTTTTTCCTCCCTTGCCTTCCAGAGCTGTGACCCATCCTATCTCCTGTGACAGGAGATGGGTGCCTCTGCTAGAGCCTGTGACATAATGCAGGTGGCATGTCCCTTCCTTCCCAGTATGTCTTTCACCCTGATGCAACTGCAGCAGCTCCCAGTGAGGAGCAGGTCTTGGCCAGAGATCAGTGCACATGTTGCTGGCAGATTCTTTTCAGAGCAGTCCCTGCTTTGCTTTCTCTAGTGGGCTTACCTCAGGGATTACATTGCACCAGTGTAATTACAGGATGCTCAGGAGGGTTTGAAGTGGTGTTTTATTTGGGGGTTTTTTGCCTAAGTCACTCACAGAGCAGGAAATCATATATGTTATCTCTGGAAGAGACCATAAAATGATATAGCAGAACCTTGTGTGTAACTCAAGAGGATTTCACTCCAACATTCTTCCATCAAACCCAGTAACTACAGGGTCTCTTCCAGTCTTTGTGTGGGCAGAGACCACTCAAAAACCCCACCCTTGTCTCTGCAGCTACCCTTTGTAGAGGAGGTGCATGGAGGATGTTGTGAATTTGCCCTCTCCCTCTGGAGGGCTGGCCAAGTAGCCTCCAAAACTTCTTTTGTAGAGCCAGCCAGCTACACATCCCTTGGCATAGGGAGGGGTGTAGGAGACATCTGCTGCAGGAAACCTCTGGCTGGCTTTTGTGGGCAGGCACTGATGTCTTCCAGAGTCTTCATCTCCCAACTGATGTTATCTCAAAGATCTGCCTGGTCTGATGACACAAGTTGTGGGAGGGCAGGTTCTGTTCAGTGTCTCTTGCTGTTATTTTGGGGCTGTGATTTTTCCATTTTGGTTGGCTGGGCGTGGAGGGAGTGTTGCTGTGCTTTAGGGAGCACTGCAATTAGATTCCCTCAAAACAATCATGATTATTAATTATGACTGGTTTGTTACTAAAAAAAGGAAGAGGTAGAAATAAATAATAAGCCATGGTTGCTTTGAAGGCAATCTCTTGTCTCCCTCTCTCTGTCCCTTTGAAGAGCTTTGAACAGACCTAGGAGCATTTGGGCTCTCCTTGGGGGACAGCAGAGCCCCCGTTTCCATACGTGGCAGTGAGCCTTGCTCCAGTGTAAGTAATCCAAGGAGTTCTCTGCCAGAAGAACCACGTTTGACCAGTTGGTGACCCTCGTTTGGTAAATCCCAGCTAACTGCAGCAGCTGGGTGAATCTCAGCTGTGTTCCAAGTAATTAGCAAAAGTATTTCAATCAATAACGGCAGGGAAACCACTGAAACGGCATCCCTGAAAGAAAGCAGTGAATAAACACTGCAAATTTTCCCTGACTGAAATGTGTTTACTGAGGAGAACTTCTTTCTCCCTGGGGGTCCATGGCCTCAGGCCTGCCATGTCTAACAGGAGCTGTTCCTTCCTGAAACCACACTTCATTGTCCCATTGAAAGCTGAACTGGAGATGTGTCACGCCAGCTGCTGACCCCATTTGCCACCCTCTTGCTGCTTCTCATGCCCTGGTCCCCCCTGACCCCGGGGGGTGTCAGGAACTGGTGCTGAACTGGGAAGCCACTAGTTGGTGTCACTGCCTTGCTACAGAGCCATGGTAGTGAGAGCAGGTCCACCAGGCAGGGTGGTGAGCCTGGCTGCAGGGAGGGCAGGGCACTGGGGGGAGAAACTACCTGTGTTCTTCAAGTTTCTGTAGAACTGGAAGATACTGTGCAGGTTGCTCTCAGTCTCCCATGAGTGGCACCACTCAGCGCCTTGGTTCTGGCTGGGCTCCTTCACCATGAACACCCTGGCCTTGTGGCAGCAGCTCTGCAGGATGGCTTTGGAGCTTTTGGAAACTGTCTTAGCATTTATTTACACACACACACATACACATGCCTCCTAGTTCAAGGGAACTACTGGAGGGAACCCAATGGAGGGCTACAGAGATGATGAGGGGACTGGAGCATCTCTCTTAGGAGGAAAGACCTGGGGCTGGTTAGCCTGGAGAAGAGAAGGCTGAGAGGGGATCTTAAAAATGCTTAACCAGTCTCTTGTCAATGGTGCCCAGTGATAAGACAAGGGGCAAAGGGCACAAACTAGAACAGGGGAGGTTCCACCTCAACGTGAGGAGAAAATTCCTTCCTGTGAGGGTGACAGAGCCTGGAACAGGCTGCCCAGAGAGGTTGTGGGGTCTCCTTCTCTGGAGAGATTCAAAATCCCCCTGGATGTGTTCCTGTGTGACCTGCTCTAGGTGAATCTGCTCTGGCAGGGGGGTTGGACTAGATGATCTCCAGAGGTCCCTTCCAACCCCTACCAGTCTGTGATATATGTGTGTGTATATATATTTATAAATATATATTCAGTTCACTTTTGGCTTTTTTTTTCCATAGAAGCTGAAAAACTATTTCAGTTGATCCAAGTTGATGTGAAAATGTCTTTAGTTTAAAGTCACCTCTTAAAAAGCAATGAATTCTTAGATCCTGTAATCTAAGCAGAAGATCATCTTCCCTCTGCCTAATTTTTCTGGAGAGGTAACTAATTTCTGAGTTTACAAGGGAACTCGCTTCCACATTCCCAAAGGAGTGATTCATTAGCCCTTAATACAAATTTTATACTTAAATGAGCTCAGATCAGTAAGTAGAACATAAGGTGAGTGTATATAAAGATGTCCTCTTCTTCTAACCTCACTGTGGAGTTAGATGGGGCTTGCATGCTGCTCTAAAACAGCCACCTCAACAGGATTTGCTTATGTCTAAGTAAATGTCTGATTTTAAGGGACTCAAAAATTCAGAGACCAGAAAAGCTGTGGTTAAAAACCTTTTGCTCATCTATTTCTTCTATGGAGTTTTGAAATGCTTATTCAAAGAAGTGTCTTTCACTAGTCCTGCACTTCTCTGTGTACAAATGAGAGGCATGAGGATGTTTCTTTCTGAAAGGACAATGACAAGCTAATGCCAGTCCCTGAGTTTTGGGACACTGACCATGATCCTGAGGAGAAATGTTTGTATTTTCTCAATCTTCCTAGCACAGAAGTGTTTCAGAGAATCTGTTGCTTGAGGTAAAACTCTCCCTCTCTAACAACTGAGGTCTTGTACCAGACTAACGTGTCCTGGTTTTAGATTAAAACAACCATATTGCTGGTTTTTCTTCCCTTTTGATCCTCTGTTGTTCAGATGTATTGCCTGCCATTTATAGCATGTGCAACTTGCAATTAAGGCTTCTATTTTGAATACCTAATGCATAAGCAGGAATTACTCTAACTTAGTATTTGGATGTGTCTTTCAAACCATAGCAGGGAAAGAAAATGTTTCAGATGTGAGGTAAAAGCATTTTAAGCTAGAGAAAGTTTATAGTGACCTAACGTTATGTGAATAAACTGTAATTTTATTGCTTTCCCATCTGTTTGGAGAGCTCCTCTGCACAAAGTCTCTCTGATATCATCCATAGGCTGAATTTTTTTTTAATCCAAATTGCAAGTACATTGATCATTTGGAGCAAGAAAAGTTTTAACGTGTCTATAATTAACTCTTTGTTGTCTAAAAGCTCAGCTGGCTTTGGGCAATAGAGACCGACTGGACATTCATCTTTGGTCTGGAATGAGTGTATGAATCCATGAGCATATAGTCATGAGCATATTCCCTGGAAGGACAAGTCAGCCAGCCTGTGCACTGGTCCACCAGCAGCAGCAGGGCTTTTGTGGTGCCTATCTACTGGGAGGCTGGTGTTTTGGTGGAGCACCTGGCTGCTGCACCTCTGAGGAACCCCAGCTCTCCGTATCTCCCGTAGACTCAGCCTTATGGCAAGGAAGGGGCCGTGAGGACCTAGCTAAGGTGGCCAACAGCATGGGAAACTTGGACCTTAATAATGGTGAAGGGTTGGCCCATGGAAGGACAGGCAGGAGAAAGGCTCTCTGCCCTTTGCTGGGCTGGGGGAGTGCTGAGTGATGGTCATCCAAAGAGCTAGATTGGGCTGTAAGTTGGTGCCTTGATTGTCAGTGTTCTATGAAAGGAGATAATGACAAGAAAGAAATGGTCTTGTCCCCCCTAAATGTCTTTCAGCTGAAATCACTGTTTGCTGGCTAAGAGGAAAGCTGGAAACTCTGTTCCACCAGGGAGGGGGGAGCGGAATGAAAGCCCGTGTGTATTTTTAGCATCCCTTGTAATCATGTCACCTTTTGAAATGAAAGCATCAGTGCATTAGAGCGGAGAAACTGGGGAGAGGACATGTTCTACCAAGGGAAATGTCATGCTCAGAGTGGATTGACTGAGTCACACTTTGAGTGATATTGAGGCTGGCCAGGGCAGCCCCATCTCATCCCTGCTCCGTGCTTCCTCCCCCTCCCAGCTCCTCAGTTTTCTTTGTCTTCCTCCTTTGTGCATCTCTGTTGGTTGTCTCCTCACGCATCTCTTCCCAGGTGACTCTACCCTCCAAACTATATCCAGCTGGAATAAAACCCAAGGCATGCAAGATGCTTTGGGATGTTCTCCCAGAGTCCTGCCCAGAGGGTAGGCTGCCCTGGCAAGGTGCCATTGCATCCCTTAATGGAAAGCTAATTAGCAATGCCTTTTTGCATGTATCTCTTTGCCTAAGAAGAAAGCAGAGCTAACACAAGGAAGAGAGGAGGGCATCTGTTCAACAAGGAATGTTGATTTGCTGTTCACCTCTGAAATGCCAATGAGCATTTGTGCTGTCTAGTTTGAACTGACTATTGGCCTTGGAGGCATTACTGATGCTGCTCGTGAAAGAAATTGTCCCTCACTAAGGAGGTAGGAAAGGTCTGTCACAGTCTCCCTCTGTAGTCAGGGATGGATCATGTCATTGCTCTGCTACACCCAGTAAAAGGGAATGATTCCCTGTTGTTCCCACCCTTTGGTAGGAAGGCAAAACCCACTTTTTTCCTGCATTTACACTATATGCAGAACAATGATCTTCTGCAGTGGAGCTATTCCATGGTGCTGTTAGGGTGCAGCTCAAACAATTCCAGGTCACCTGGAGCTGTCCACCCTGTGCCCCTTGGCTCAGCTCTCTCTCAGCTCTGAGAACTGGAGGAGGGGCTCGCACTGGGTTTTAGCACCTTACTCAGTGCTGAGTGGGGTGTGTTCACCCTGGAAGGTAAAGAGGAGGGACACATCTTCTTGAGGAGGGCTGAGTGTTGTGTGCCAGGCCATTCCCTGCAGCTCTCTGTGCCTTGGAAAAGGTGCCATAGAATCATAGAATCACTTAGTTTGGAAAGACCTCCAGGATCATCAAGTCCAACCTTCATCCCCATATCTCCCTGACCCATAGACCATGTCTTGAAGCATCACATCTACTCATTTGCTGAACCCCTTCAGGGATGGTGACTCCACCACCTCCCTGGGCAGCCTGTTCCAGTGCCTGACCACTCTCTCAGTAAAGAATTTCTTCCTAATGTTCAGCCTAAACCTCCCCTGGCACAACTTGAGGCCATCACCTCTTGTCCTGTCATTACTTCCTTGGGAGAAGAGACCAACACCAGCCTCACCACAACCTCCTTTTAGGTAGTGGTAGAGAGCAATGAGGTCTCCTCTCAGCCTCCTCTTCTCCAAGCTAAACAACCCCAGTTCCCTCAGCTGCTCCTCATACAACATGTTCTCCAGACCCCTCACCAGCCTCATTGCCCTTCTCTGGACCCATCTGAGGCTTCTTTACCAAACAAGGTGGCTGGGCAATTATTGCTGTCATCCTATTGTCCCAGAGCCTCCTTTATGTGCCTGGGAGTGACAGACAACCCTCTTTTCCCTTCCTCCCTCCACCTCTTCCCTTGACCGTTATATTAAACCCATTCTCCATTGCACTCAGCAGAAGTGTGATGTCTCTTCAGACTTTGGTCTCATGCTTACACTACCTCCTGCTACATGATGGCCACCCATAAGCTGTGGTGCCTCTTTCTTGTGGATTTTCCCTCCATACACAGCTTCATGGCCTGACTGAAGGCAGAGATGGAAAACTTCACACCAAGAGGATGGGGGTCCCTGAGGGCAGCAAGCCCAGCAAGCAACCACCAGTGGAGGGAGCTGACCTGGTCCCACAGCCCTGCCCAGCCATCCTTGCCAATTGTTTTTATTTTTAGAGATGAGGAGATGTTTCAAAGAGTAAATGTGGCTTTACTAGATGATTATTTTTTTTCCCCGGGCAACAGACCCATCAGAAGGCTCAGTGTAGATCTCCCCCCTGCCTCTCTTTTCATCTTACCTGCTTGTTAATGACGACGATTTCTATTTCCCCAGCACTCACCTAAGGATCTCCAGATATTTTTCCAAAGCCGTATGTCTATTTTTAACCTCATTTTCTAGAGGGTGGAACTAAAGAGCAGGCAGGTTTGTGCAACAACCACGTTGCAGCTGTGCTGGGGTGAGGGGAGGTGAGCTGGCTGCCTGCTGGAGCCCTCCTGGCAGATGGAGAGGTGCAGGCTTGCTGGGGAGTCTTTAGAGCTGCCTGCTGTGGTGTGGGGATGGGGCTTGGGCAGCCCTCCTCAGCCTGCATCTCACCCCCCACACCCACCCTGCTTCTAGTAAAAGCAGGTTATTCTCATCTAGAGCTGCTCTGAGTGAGTTGGGATTGTTGTAGATGTGATATCCCAGTGTGAGACCCTGGGAAGGCAATCCCAGTGCTGCCCAGTGAGTCTTGACTGAGGTAGGGAGCAGCCCTGTGCACACATCAGCACTTGCTTTAAGGATTTACCCATCAGTTAAGCTGGAATTATATGCTTAACTTACTGAATTACTCTAGGCTTTGCTTAGGTATGTAATTAAGGGATACGTATTCAAAGATAACCATTTGTAGGGCTGGGGCTTGCTCTCCTGCTTCCATTCCCCTAAATTAGAATCATAGAATTGTCAAGGTTGGAAGGGACCTCAAAGATCATCGAGTTCCACCCCCCCTGCCATGGGCAAGGACACCTCCCACTAGAGCAGGTTACTCACAGCCCCATCCAGCCTGGCCTTCAAAATTTCTGGGGATGGGGCTTCCACCACCTCTCTGGGCAACCTGTGCCAGTGTTGTTCTCTTGTTTTATTCTGCCCAGGCAATGTTTCCAGTTGCTGGGATCAGGGGGTGACAGAGACAGGAGGAGAGACAGAGCAGGACCCCCAGGAACACCTCATTGCTCTGGGAAGCCATCTCAAAACATGGGAGCATTTCAGAGGCCCAAATATAGTGGGAGAAACTCATTTAAATGTTGCACGGGGCCAAATCCTGGATGTCCTCCAGCTCCAAGCCTTTCTTCAAGGCATCTTTCCATCTGTGGGTGGGTTGGGAAGGAGCTGGACATGGTTGTCATCAGCCCAGCTGCTGGCAAGGCTGTCCACCAAAATCCCCTCCTGGCCAAGGACTGCTTGGAGTTTAGCAAGCTCAGCTTTGCCCTCACATACCTTCCCTGCCATTGGTTTCTCCACTTGGGGCCTGACCCTATCCAGTTCTTGAGTCCTGTCAACTTGGCTTGTCTATGCAGCTATCTCCAGGTCTAAAATCCCACAGTGCCTTAAGAGTCTTCTCCAGGCCAAGTCCAGTGATGGTGACTTCCCTTCTTCTGCAGAAACATTTTGGTTGTTGCCTTCTTCAGCTCCTCTCCTAAAGCAGGTGGCATGGTCATGGCTGATGAAATCTTTGCTGTGCTCCTCCAGACCCTTTCATTTCCATGGTAGGATGAGGGACTCTGGCTCCTTTGTGTAGATTTTCTTTGACCCTTGGGAGAAGATGAACTAGATCATGGCTGGGACCTACCCTTACTTTCTACAGCAAGGAGCTGTTCATGGTTTATTTTCTCTCTTGTGAAGTGTGAGCCAGCTTGGACAATGATTTGAAGGTATCACTACAGTATGTCTAGTATTTCAGGAGAACCAAACCACTTATCTGAGAAGATGCCCTTGGAGCAGGTGCTCGTTCCAGCCTGCCCTGGAATGGAAGATCTCTGGCCCACACAATGAGCACTGCCTCCAGTGCCCTTGGGCTCAGCTGGCTCTCAGAATAAATCTAAAGATGCTCTTTCCACTCTCCAAACAGAGGTTGCCTGCCCGCTCTGAGGAATTTCCACTTTTTTTCACTCCAGAGATCCCAGTGACAAACTTTGTGTTGCTTCAGTGTCATTGTCCAATTCATCCTGTGCCCTCGGGTCAGTTTTCCACAGCTTCTAGCAGCTCTGTTGTTTGAACACAGCTCCATCCCACAGCTCCTCTCTCTGGAGCCAGGTTTGTGTGTGCTTGAGAGAGAAGCAATTCTCCAAATTCCTGCTGTTGTTCAGCAGCTCAACCTTCTGCTGTTGAGGTTTTTTTTACAGAGACGCCCCCTCATCTCTGATCTTCTGATAGCAAATGTTTCTTTTCATGTCCTACATCAAGGCTGCTGCTTTGGCCTCCTATCCCATTTGCTCCTCTTTTTAATGCTGTGCCAAGTATATTCATGTCAGGCAGTGCTGCCCTGGACCCCTTGGGCTAACTCCAAATGCAGAACCCTCCCTTTGCCCACCTGCCTGGGGCTTTGCTGGGCTGGATCCTTCCTAACTCCACATGCAGGCACCATCCAAACCATGGTCTGTGTGTTGTCCTAGTTATTGTTCTCAGAGATCCAGAGGGCTGGACTGACTTCTGGCTCTGTTGTGTCCATCTCCAAGTGCATCCTGCCTCTAGTGAGAAATGCCCAAGGTCTAAGCCTGGCATTTGGGACCAGAAGGAGAAGGAAGGGGGGTCCATGGAGTAAAATACCTGTTTTATATAGCCATGGATGCTTTATCAGAGCCTGGTGATGAAGGACCTGCTGCTGACCACAGTGCTCCTTTGGGAGCACATGAATCCTCCTCCTCCAGGCTATGTGGGGAGCTGGTCTGCTGCTCCCAGTTCATGTAAAGCTTTATCCTCAGCCTAAATATTCTGCCAACCCCTTGAAAACCAAGAGCAGGCTGACAGGAGAGGGACAGGCTGCAAAAGTGATAGAGGAGAGGGGGAAAAGGTTGAGATACTTGATAAATTATTCTAATTAAGGATTTTCTTCCTGTTTATTGTGGTGCAGCTGCACACAAGCCAGCTGGGCTGCTCTGTAGGGGCCCTGGTGTGACTGAATTTTGCTGTGGTGTTACTATGAACATTGCCTTGTCGCAGTCCAGGGGGAGAGGCTCCTCATCACCCACACCTCTAGTGCACAGGGAGGGCTTTACCCAGCCCTGCAACACATCACTGATGCCCAAGCTAATAAGACAAGGGAGGATCTGGTCACTCCTGTTCCTGACAGCCCCCCCTGGGCTGCTGCACAGTGTGACAGCTCTTGCTGGCCCTGGTTTAGCTGGTGATGAGTCACCTTGAGTGCCTGACTTCTTGAGAAATCCTGGAAAAACCAGGGCAGTTAAATGTCAGCCAATGGGGAAAAGTTCCAGCTGGGGTGAGTTAAAGTTGCTCCACAGCTGTCAGAGACACTTGGCCACCAAACACCCACCTCCAGAGCTGGCTGGTTCAGTAGCACTCACCTGCAGTGGCTTAGCTGGGGTGAGGTCAGGGATATGATCCATAGTTTTTTAGGAAAGCCTGAGCTGCTGGTGCTGTTCAATCTCTCCTGAGACCTCCGGGTTTCTTATCACTGAGGCCAGGTAGGTAAAGAGAAAGGTCTGTCCTCCCCTGCTTCTCAGGAATTCTGGTAAAGAAGCAGCTGAGAAAATGCCTCAGTTTGTGTCTAATCTATGGTTTTTTCCAGCTCCTCAACTGTCTCTTTACTCACTTTAAAAGCTGATAGGAATTATTGATCTCATTTAGCCTCTGTATATCTTGAATGATTCTTTACTTGGAAGCCAGAATCTTGAGATGCAGAGGCAAACCAAAGCTCATCTCATGGGCTGGAATAAAAATGTGCTTTGGAGTATCTGAAATCTATAAGACTGCTTTGGTTTTCCATGGGTTGTGCTGAAATACTAAGTACCCACTTCTGTGCTGTGGAGAGGACTCTGGCCTCCTTATCCCCTAGCCAGAACCTCTCTTGCTCTCACCCTGGTGTGCTTTTCTCCAGCTTACCTGAGCTGACAGCTCTGGAGGAAAGCTGCAGCCAGCATTTCTGCCTCTGTCCAGGCAGCTCCTGCCCTCCAGGGCAGGTTCTGATGGTCCTAACTGAGGCATAAAAGACAGCCCTAACTCTTCATTTCCAGTTAGCATTGCACAAGCTTCCCTCTGAGCTGCAGCTCTCCTTTTAGGTCTTTAAAAGGGAGCTTGAGGGTCAGTCCTAAGAGGGCTGGGGGAAAGCTCAGTAAAGAATATGGTTGACTCTTTAACCCTCAGAGCAGTGAGAGGCACTTTTTCCACCAGCTTTGCTTGACAGCAAGATAAGTTTGAGATGACTCACCTGTGGCAAAGAGGAGGGAAAAAAAGAAAAGAAGAATAATTCTTAATCCTGGACACTTCTTGACCTACTTCCCAGCCACGTTCCTTCCCCAGCACCACCCGTTGTCTGTGAGAGTGCAAGTTTTGTGAGGAAAATTGCTGTGTGACTGATAATAGTTAAATGCAATTTTGTTTATTGGGTGCTTCAGAAAACACAAAGAGCAGCAAAGTGCACAGACTGACTGTTGCATCCCAATGATTTACTGCCTAGCCTTTTATAGCTCTTGATTACATCAGGTTGCTGCATCAATATCTTGTCTGTTAGAGCCCAGCCTGCTGGGCCAGCAAGGCAAGGAGTGTTATTGCTGGGTGCTTCTCCAGGTGGTGTGGCAACCAAAATAGCTTCCCAGGGGGGTGTAGTGCAGAGAACCCCCAACACTGGGGCACAGCTCAAACTAGTGCATGGTCAGATACTTGTTGAGCCCATAGATCTAAAATAAAAATACACTGTTTTCATACAATATGGTATTTTGCTGCAGGATCATAGAATAATTGTCAGGGTTGGAAGGGACCTCAAAGATCATCTAGTTCCAACCCCCCTGCCATGGCCAGGGACACCTCCCAGTAGATCATGTTGCTCAGAGCCCCATCCAGCCTGGCCTTCAAAATGTCCAGGGATGGGGCTTCCACCACCTCTCTGGGCAACCTGTGCCAGTGTCTCACCACTCTCATGGGGAAGAACTTCTTCCTAACGTCTCATCTGAATCTCCCCACCTCTAGTTTTGAGCCATTCCCCCTAGTCCTACCACTACCCCACATCCTAAAAAGTCCCTCCCCAGCTTTTTAGGATGCAGAAGGTGGCAGAGGAAGGTAACTAAGGTGGTGTGCTCCATGTATGGCCTCCACCATGGCACAGAGCAGCTGGGATGGGGAGGAAGGGAGGGAGGAAGGGACTCTGTGTGCTTTGAGAGAGCTTTCCTCACAGTGGACAGAAAATGTGGGGCTAGAACAGCAAGTCCTAAACCCATTCACCGATGCCTTGCTGAAAGAGGTGATAATTGTGACCTTAAACCCTGGACAACAGGGAGTGGAGAAGGCAAGGAGATGAGAATGAAGCTCCCTGGTGAAAACCCTTTTCATCAGCAGTTCAATTTCCTACTGCAACCAGAGCTCGTGCCTCGTTGGTGTGCAGCTCTAGATCAGATACACTTCAAAGGGCTGTCCATGGGCTGCACAACGGGTGACAGCAGGAAATTGAAGAGGGGTTCATGGCTGCGGGGGACGTGGTGGCGTCAGCAGCCCAACAAAGTGTCTCTTTCTAGTGGCTCCAGAGCTCGCCGAAATGCAGCGTGGAGCCTCAGATCCAATTTCCTGCTCCCCTTTCTCCTGGGTGAACCTGTGCTTATCAGCTGAGCCATCATATTAAAACAAGGGGTGAGGAAAAACCACAGCAAGGAGGAAAATTAATGCTCTGCTGTCTTTGAAGTACTTCCCCTTTCATCCTAGCCCATGAAACTTTGATTTGATTTTTTATCCTGGCTCAGGGGTCTCTCCCTGGCCCAGTTTCCACGGTGGAAACCCATGTGTGCCAACCTGGCCCATGCCAGCCTTCCCTTCTGGGTAGGGTTGAGGCAGGTGCCCTATGGGACTGTCACTTCACCCATGCCTGGGAAGCAGGAGAATTGATGCCCCAGGAGCCCCTTCCCCACTTGCTTCATTAATAAACAGCCAGAGGGCAAGGCCAGGGTGGCCAGTGGCCTTGTGCTGGGCTGTTGTGTGAAGCTGGAGGTCCTGCCATGCTCAAGGGGGTGCAGGCTGTGTCAGGAAGCCCCTGTGCACGTTGCACTGCTCTCTTGGAGATGCTGAGGCAGTGCTGGTGGGACTACAGTAGCTTCCAGTCCACTTCAAGGTCAGGAGTAAACCGATGACCTGTGTGTCTGTGGTCTTGCCCCTTAGTAACAGATATCAACTGAGCAGTTGCCATTAAAGGTCTGTTAGACACTGTGAGGGGGGCTGGAGGCTGTCATGTCCTGGAGAGTCCAAATTTCATTCTGCTTCTGCAAATTTCCCTGGGAAGGTGTTGGATGCAGCACATTTTCTTCCTGCACTGCTTCTCCAGGTTCTTCAGCAGCTCCCACAGTGTAGCGTGGACTGTGTTGCTCACAGGGACAAAGTTCCTGCTAATTTTTATATGATCAGGATTTGGCTTGATCTCATAGGATCATAGAATGGTTTGGGTTGGAAGGGACCTCCAAAGGTCATCTAGTCCAACCCCCCTACAATAAGCAGGGACATCTCTACCCAGGTCAGGTTGCTCAGAGCCCCGTCAAGCCTGACCTTGACTGTCTCCAGGGATGGGGCCTCCACCACCTCTCTGGGCAGCCTGTTCCAGTGATCCACCAGCTGGAGGCATGCTGATCCACGGGATAGTGTCGGGCAGAGGGGATAATGCTCCACCAGACACCAGAGAAGAGAGGAGCCTTGGTCTTGTGCCCAGGGTTGGCTGTGGCAGCCAACAGCTTGGCTGTCCCTCATCCCCCAGCAGCAGTCACAGCTCTGCCTGTGCCCTGCAGGACACAGAGCTGTGCCTCCACTCCTCCTCAGCAATCAGACAGCACTTGAAGAGGCACTACAAAGATGTTGAGTGGACTATAACTGAGGAAAAGCTCAGTCCATTTCTAGATGCAGCTGAAACCAGTGAGATGGTGGCAGTAGGGACAGCAGCTACTGGGGGAGCAGATCAGTTCATGGTAGAACCAGCTGAAAGGGAACCCCAGCACTGCAGGCTCTGCTGCAGTGAGACCACAACCCCATGATGGAAGGGAAGGAGGCTGCTCATGGTGCTGCTGCTCCCAGGATGCTGTTTCTCATGTCTGGTAAATACTAACTCCTGTAACGAGCCACATAATGAGTTGTTGAACCACACCTTCATCCTCTGGAAGGCATTGAGACCCAGTGTCAAGCAATTAGCCCCTGCAGCAGCCTTGGGAGATGAGTAATGCCCCCTTGCATCTGAAGGGTTGCCTGGTGCTGCTAAAGCTCCCAGAGTAAGTGAGGGCAGGGCTGGCAGCAGCAGGTCTCCTGGTCAAGCAACTTGGTCTGTACACTACTGAGGCTCAGGAGACTGTTCTGCTGCATGGGTGATGATGAAGATGTTGGGTAGTGGTAGAGGATGTCAGGTAGTGGTAGGACTGGGGGGAATGGGTCAAAACTAGAGGTGGGGAGATTCAGATTAGACATTAGGGAGAAGTGCTTCCCCATGAGGGTGGGGAGACACTGGCACAGGTTGCCCAGAGAGGTGGTGGAAGCCCCATCCCTGGACATGTTGAAGGCCAGGCTGGATGGGGCTCTGAGCAACCTGATCTGGTGGGAGGTGTCCCTGCCCATGGCAGGGGGGGTGGAACTAGATGATCTTTAAGGTCCCTTCCACCCCAAACCATTCTCTGATTCTATAATTCTATGATTCTAAATCGCTTCCAGAATTGTCAGTCCCTTTGGCTTCCAGTTGAGGAGTAAACCCAGGCCCTTGTGAGGACTGTGGTGACAGCAGAGGTGAGCTCAGTGGAGGCTGGGGCAGGGAATAGCACATGGAGTCAGTGGCTGGGAAGCTCCTGTGGATTCACGGAGGCTCCGTGTCCCTAGGAGAGGGACTGGTAGAAGGACAGGGGTGAGGACTCTGCCACCAGAGGACTCCTGCAGGACCCTCCTAGGGGCAAGGCAGGTGTCTGAAATAAAACCCACTCCCTGTCCACACAGGCAGCATGCTCCTGGGGGGGTTGCACCACACCTGCAGCTCCTCAGCTCCCACCCTGCTGGGAAGCCTCCTCTGAGCATGTGCCTGATCTCTGGGCCTCCCTGAGCACCTCAAAGCTGCTGCTCCAGCTCCTGCCAGCACTGCAGAGAACGTGGCTCTGACACCCAGCGTGGTGCTGGCCCTTGGGGCATGGTTTCCTCTGAGCTCTGATGTTTGCATGAGCTTCTGCTGCTCTTCTCCTTAAGGTAAATGGCATTTTCTCATGCTTTTAGTCTCTATAAAAGGCTTGAGGGGTTGGCACTTAATCCACATGTGTGGTACCTGCTGGGAGCCCTGTTGTGACTTCTGGGCTGGGTTCCTGAGGCAAGGAGGCTGCATGGTCTTGCTTGGCCAGCAGGACCTGTGCTCATCTAGTGATCTGTCTTGTAGCTCTGGGACCTGGCAGCTGGATAGAAGTTCCTAAAAAATTAATTTCCAAGTTGCAAGAAACGAGGAAGGTGGAAGGAGGAAGGGAGAGGCTTGGGATGCCCAGGCTGAGGGAAGCCCCGAGTCCACTCGGGCTCTACTGGGAGACATTGAGTGTTGCCAGCTGGGTCCTGTCTGCCCAGCTGTGCCACATGAAGTTGGGTCACTCCTGACAAATGTGGTTCAGGTGGCTGGTGCAGCTGTAAACCTCAGCAAATCTCCTACTGATATGTAGAGAGGAGGTGGGGTTTTTTCTACCTGGTGTTTCTGCTTGGAGCGAGGTTGGTGTATCTGGTGAACAAGGTGTGACTGGGATTCCTGGAAGTGGGAGCTGTTGCTCTGTAGCTGCAAGATGGTCAGGAGTGAAGGTGAAAGCCCCCAGAGACCAGAGGCTGTGTGAAATGGCCATAGACCCCTCTGCCAGGAGCACACTGAGAGCAGGAGATGGGCAGCCTGAGCATCTCCAGGTGCTTCTGCCATTCTTGGTTCTTCTACCTATTATCTCCAGAGAAAAACTCCTGCACGTTAAGAGCTGCAAATGAATTATGGAGAAAAAGAGAGAGCTACTCCAACCTCTCAGTTTGTGTTGTGTTGACAAAGAGCACCAGCTAAACCCAGCTCCTCACAGCAACAACAGAGAGGGGGACTTAAAGGCAGGGTGTGGAGAGAGAAGCAAGGGCCAGAGGCACAAGTGGGTACAGAAAGAGGAGAGGACAGGGCAGAGGCTGGATATAGGACTGTGTACAAAGTACAGGACAAAATACATGTTGTGTGGAAAAGAAACCCCTTTAGGAAGAAAACTCAGGATATGAAAGACCACCCTGTCTTTTGTGCATTTGTCTGAGCCTGCCTTTCTCCTCCACAAACCTCCCTCCCTTCCTTCCTTGGACCCTTCCTTCCTTGGACCCTTCCTTCCTTGGACCCCTCTGAGGGTGGGATCCTGTTGTCAGAGCAATTATGGGACTGCTTTGGGCTGTGATGCCAAGGACAAATGGGTTGTGTTCCATGGGATCTAAGGATATGTTGTATGTGCCTATGTCCTTTTGTGGTTGTGCTTTTTTAAAAACATTGATACAGAGGATAATAGCCTCATAAGCTGAAGTTTTAGGGGAACCTGAATAAAATAATACTTTAAGGGGTAACCAATGTTTTACCATGAAACGTGACACGTATCAGGAGGACAGTTCAGTGACATAACTAGAGACTTAAAGTCAAGGCTTTGTGTGGAGTCCTGATGGCAGGGAGGCTGTCTCTGCCCTCCCACCATCACCAGAGCCCTCTGGGGTCAGGTCCTGCACCACCAATGCTCATCCCGTGATGTATTTGGGTCCTGCAAGACCTGGACAGAGGCCACATGTATCCTAGAGACAGGTACATCTCTTCCATCCCTCCATGCACAAGCCACTCCTTTAATTAAACTGCTAACTTTCATTAACAGCTGAAGTTAATTTACTTTATAGTTCCTTTTTTCCCCCTGGTTTTTATAAGGCAGGACTGGAGTCTCCTGGAGGGAAGCATGGCTTGCTTCTAACTGCTCAGGGGAAAGAGACAATCTGGCACTCTTCACTTTGTCCCAGATATTTAAAGGAAGAGACACTATTGCATAGGAGAATTTATTTCATTTTTTTTTAGTAGGTCTCAGCTGTTTTGCTAAGAAAATTATTACATTGGCCTTAGGGGAATAGTAAAATCTCATTCTAACTTTATCCAGCATTCTCTGTCATCCCCATTGGACTGTGCTATGAAGGTTTGTAGTTGTGTTGTCTGGGAAGATCCCCTGAGGTTGGGGGCCTTCAGCTCTGGCATCTTGCATGCTCAAAGTGGAGCTGAACCATAGTGTGGAGTCTTGTTTGGAGCTCCCACAGAAGCTGCAGTGAGGGTGAGGACACCAGCATGTTCTGAGCTGAGCATCCACAGCCCTATGCTGGGCACTGCTGGTGTAGGGTGGCTGCAAAATGGGTGGGAGAATTTGAATTGCTGATGCTGTGGAATCACAGAATGGGTTGGGTTGGAAGGGACCTTAAAGACCATCTAGATCCAAGCTCTCTGCCACGAGCAGGGACACCTCCCACTAGACCAGGTTCCTCAAAGCCCCATCCCACCTGACTCTTCCTTTCTAAGAAAAGACCTTTAGGAACCAGAAGCCAATACAGTGGACAACATGTTCCTACCACCACTATGCTATCCATAACATAACCCTAACCACTTGTCATTACCAATAGCAGCACCATCTAGTCTGAGGTTATCTCCAGTAGCTTCCCCAGAATTGGAAGGTTGGCCACAGGATGAAAGGAGGAGTTTGAGCCAGTTGTAAGGCAGCCAACCTGTGTGTGATGTGTGGCTGAAGCACCAGCTGCTCCTCTAGAATCTCTGTGAATCTTAAACACTGGTTTAGTTTTAGGAACAAGGAATTTTTTTTCATGCTATTAGCCAGCATATGGTGCAGGAAGCAGAAAAAAAAATAAATAAAAATAAATAACAGGGAAACCAGAGTGGTGGAGGTACAATTGATTTTTGTCTTTGGTTGCAAAATCGATGAAATATGAACTTTTCCCATTGATTTCTTGGAATTGAAAATGATTTATTGGGGAAGCTGTTAAATAAACGGTCAACTTTGAGAGCTAAATCCTCTTCCAGGGCTTTGTAAGACACGTGAGAACCCATCAGAACATGTGGATGTACTTGCAGGCTTCTCAGCAGTGTTGGTGCTGGTAGCTAATGACTAGTGACTAGAGTTGAAAGGGGCCTTCTGGATGTGCCCTTTTTCCTGGCATATACCCTGATGGGGTAAGAAATAGTCCAATTGATCCTTCCTGGAAAAAAATGGTTATAAACCCCTTCCAAACCCATATGATTTAGTTTGTAATAGAGTTGCTGTTAAGCTATTCCTCGAAGACACCAAAAAGAAGGAATGTCTCAGAGCTCTTCAACCTGAGGAGGTCTCCCTGAACACCATGGTTGACATTTAAATGCTGGGGAAATCCCCTTTAAATGAGTGCCTGTCTCCTGCCCCAGGGTGTTTGTCCTCCTGTGTGTAGACCCAGAGATATTAAACCTGGGTTTTGCTCCTTGCTGATCACTGTGCAAAGGATACCCAAAGGAGGAGCAAATGATGCTTCATCCTTCCTTGCGTAGCTGTGGCAGAAACCTCTGGAGGAACTGCCCACTGATCATTGGAAGTGCCATGAAGACTGTCCCAAGTGGCTCATGGCTTGTCTGAAAGGACTTGTGAACTGTTGAGGATGTGCATGTAAAGCCCACCTTGGCTCTCAGAGCCTCAGGCAGGTTTGGGAAGCAGGGGAGAAAGTAAAGCACAGAATTTTTATATTTAAACTGGGTTCATTTTCTCTGTAATCATGGATAGCCTTGAAGCTGCCTCCTACATGGTGGCTCCTTTCCTCTTTCCCCTAGAAAGTAATTTTTTTCCTTCAGATTTGGAGCTTCCTCTCAAGGCTCTGCAGATGCATCACACTAATAAATGTCACGTTATCCCATCTCTTCCGACACGAATGTGAGCAGGCACCTGATGAAAGCTGATGAGGGAGGGAAAGCAAAGCAATGAAAAAATAACCTGACACACAACCCAGGTTCACCATGACCATGAAAAGGAGGCTGTGCCAGGCCCTTAGATACAAACTTGGGGGCAGGAGCTGTCAGGCTGCCTGTATTCAAGCAACAAGGGCAAATAGAGATGGTGTTTGTAGCTGTTCTTGGGTCGTTGGGCCAAGGAGGACAGCAGGGTGGTGAAAGCAATTCATAGAATATTTTAGGCTGGAAGGGTCCTCTAGAGGTCATCTTGTCCAACCTCCTTACACAAGCAGGGACATCTCTACCTAGGTCAGGCTGCTCAGAGCCACATCAGGCCCGACCTTGAGTGACTCCAGGGATGGGGCTTCCACCACCTCTCTGGACAGCCCATTCCACTGATCTATCACCCTCATGTTAAAGAACTTTTTTCTAATATCCAGTCTAAATCTGTCCTTTCCTAGCTTAAAACCATTATTCCATAATTCCTATGGCTTTGCTCAGCTAGAAATCCTCCAAGGAGGAGACACACCTGCAGCTTGTAGTGTCTGCCATGATCTAGCCGTAACAGGGCCAAATCCATCTGAAATTTTGGAGGGCAACCATGTGAAATTCATACCCGTGTCTGCAAAGTGTATGGTTGGTGGATGAAGGGGGAGGAGCAGGTCTTTTCTGACGCCCTTCTAGAGTTTCTTCTGAACTTGTTGGACAGTGGCAGGTTTTTTGAGTCGATAGATGCTGTGGGGCTGGCAGAGCAAGTCGATGCTTTTTTACGCATGTTGGCTTTATCGACAGCGCTGTCAGCATCTTTATTATCAGCACAGTTGCCAGCAGAAGGCTGAAGCCACGGGGTATTGAACCCATGGATTAAGTTAGACAAATCTTCTCCAGCCTTAGGTGGACAAGGAAAGGAAGAGCTGAATCATAGAATTGTCAGGGTTGGAAGGGACCTCAAAGATCATCTAGTTCCAACCCTCCTGCTATAGGCAGGGACACCTCCCACTAGAGCAGGTTGCTCAGAGCCCCATCCAGCCTGGCCTTCAAAATGTCCAGGGATGGGGCTTCCACCACCTCTCTGGGCAACCTGTGCCAGTGTCTCCCCACCCTCATGGGGAAGAACTTCTTCCTCACATCTAATCTGAATCTCCCCACCTCTAGTTTTGAGCCATCCCCCCTAGTCCTACCACTACCCCACATCCTAAGAAGTCCCTCCCCAGCTTTCTTGGCCCCGTTAAGATACTGGAAGGCCAGGGCCTGCTTCTTGTTCTACCTCAAATCTCAAGAGCTTGGAGACAGGTTTGAGAGCAGGATTCCGATGCCTTTCTGGTTCCTGAGTGACAGTGCCTACCTCTGGTTTTGGTTTCAGGAGGAGTCTGGAAGGAGATGGAGTTTTGTGGGCTTTTTTTTAATTGCTGCACAATGTAATTATTAATTGTGCTTGTCATCCGTGGAGAGTGAGAGATTTTCATGAAAGAAATAGTGTGTGTTCCTTTAACATGTTAGTATTGACAGTCTCCCAGTGGTTTTGGTTTAGTTGAGGTAAGGCTTGAAACATCAAGTGATCTTGATATTCCTTAGAAACTGACAGCCAGGCTTGTTGAGTGAGATTGTGCCAAGCAGCCCAGGAGCTTGAAATCCCTGCATTTCATTTGCTAAAGATAACAAAAACAAGGTGGTTGGTTTATTTTTGTAGTATTGTTTAAAATAATACTTTGGATGCTCTCACCCCAGGTTAGTACCTTGTAAGCACACCTTGGATGAGATGAAAAATTTCATATACTCCCTCTCGTGCTGAACAATTTCTGCCTGAGCTGAGCAACATAAGACGAGGCCCATATGGAAGGGAAAGAAAGAGGGAAATGCCTGAGAGCTCTTCTTAAACGTATTAGGCATGATTTTATGTACTGAGGTGAGGTGATGAGGTGAAATGAAACATCTGTGTACCATAAAGAGCTCTGGCTGGCTGAAGTTATTGTCAACTGTAAATTGGTGTTGCCCCCAGGGCTTGTTCCCACCTATGAGCAGTTTGTACCAGGGCTCCTCAGCTCCAGGTCTGCTCCTGCTGAGCCTTGAGCACCAGTGGTTGTTTGGTGAGGAGTTGTGGCTTGGGAGAGTCTCCCTGTGCTGGCCGAGGTGGTTTCCTTTGGTTAGTGTTGGAGGAGACTGGAGAGATGCCACCCTCAGGGTCTGTATCCCCTGGCATGAGGTTTGAAGGTGGCCACCTGAAGATGAGGTGATGGTGGCCAGCACAAGTGTTCCTCTGCATCCACCCACTCTTGAGTTTCAGCCGTTGGTTTTGTGTTGATGTCAATAAGGGCTCTTCCACAGCTCTGATGAGACTGCTGGGCACCCGAATCATAGAATGGTTTGGGTTGGAATGGACCTTAAAGATCATCTAGTTCCAAAGCCCCTGCAGGGACACCTCCCACTAGACCAGGTTGCTCAAAGCCCCGTCCAACCTGGTCCTGAACACATCCAGTGAAGGAGCATCCACAGCTTCTCTGTGCAACCTGTTCTAGTCCCTCACCCTTGTAATGAAAGAACTTCTTCCTAATTTCTAATCTAAATCCAGTGTGGAGCTGTTACCCCTTGTCCTATCACTTCCTTCAAGTCCTTCCCCAGCTTCCTTTTAGGCCACCTTCAGATACTGGAAGACCACAGTAAGGTCTCCCTGGAGTCTTCTCTTCTCCAGACTGAGCAACCCCAACTCTCTCAGCCTGTCCTCACAGGAGAGGTGCTCCCACCTTCTAATCATCTTTGTGGCCTTCCTCTGGACCCGCTCCAACAGGTCCATGTCTTTCTTGTGTTGGGGGCTCCAGAGCTGGATGTAGTGCTCCAGATGGAGTCTCATGAGAGGGGGAGAACCACCTCCCTCAACTGGCTGGCCACGCTCCTTTTGATGCAGCCACACTTCTTTTAATACCTTGGGCCATGCCACATTCCCCTGGTTCATTCCCTTGTCCTGGGACAGGAGTGGCAGGTAGCATTGGAGAGACATAGGGTTGAGGCCAGAACCCATGGGATGTTCTGCACTTCTCTGTGTGCCATCTCCTACTCGCTCACCCCACACGGCAGCAACTGTGTCTCCTTGTGGCCTCTTCTGGCTGCCTCTCTGTCTCTTGAGTTTCCATGCCCTGCTCTAATAATAACAGTGAGTAGCCAGACCAGAGTGGGCAACTGCTCCTCCAGGTCTCTGGACCCCTCCTGTGCTGAGGTGTGGGGCCAGGGGCCACCCTGTGGAGCCCCAACCACAACGTACCAGCTGACTTTCAGGGACTTGGTGGTCCAGGGGACTAGAGCCAATTCACAGCTTTCCTCATCTGTTTTCAGCCGAATGAAGTAGGTTCAACTATTTTCCACGTCCCCCTCTCAGTGACTTTTGTTGCCCTTTCCCCTTCCCTGTCTGTCCATCTCCTGCTGCCGCCCAGCGTAGGACTTGGGCTCAGGTTTCTGCTGCTTTTGACAGGCTCAGTTTGCACTTGGGTATGTGCTTGGATCTCACCAGAAACCTTCTGCTCCCTCATCACCTCACAGGGTGAGGACAGCTCCTCTTTTCTGAATGAAGAGGCCCATCCTTTGCCAGAATAGCCCCATGTCAGGGATCATTACAGTACCTGGGCTTGCTCATTCTTTAAAGAAGCAAGAAGCCACCCCAGAAGGTAGATCTGCTGGAGGCACATGTCTGCCTTGTTACTGCTGGGATGGAAACAGAGGGGATCACAAGGAGAGGCAACCCTGTGTGCGAACATCATGACATGTCTTGTGCAAGGCATAAAGCTACTGTCCTGTTCCACAGCTCTGGAAACCACCCCCCAAGTCATCTTCTGCCAAAGTCAAATAGCAACTTTGGAGGCAACGTGTATTTTTTACCTTAAAATGACTTGCTGTCTCAACCTGTTATTTGTCTTTGGTTTAAAGAAAATGATGGGTGGTTTCTGCAAGCACAAACCAGAGCATGCAAATGGACACCAGGACCAACTCTGCCCGTGTAATTACGTTGCCTATATTTAATCTCTCGGAAGTGTTTGGCAGATGCTTTAAATTTCAGATATGCAATCAATATCTTCTGCTCTGGGGCTGGGCTACTGTCTTCTTCCCCTCCCTCACTTAAACACACAAAGTCAAGTCCATGCACTTGGAGGGTACAGGAGCAATCACTGCTCGGTGAGTGTCTATCTTTGCCTCTATGTGCCCACGGAGATCTCCTGGAGGTGGGTGGGTGTGAGTGTGAGCACGTTACATGCGAGACGTGCCCTGCCTGCTATTTATTTCGGAGAGGGGTTTGCTCTGCTTTCGCCGTGCCTTGCTCAAAACCATCTGAAAATTCCCCCCTCTGGATTCAGAAGAATAAATATGCATGGCTTGTAATTCTGTTGCAGCTCTTGCTCCCAGCTGATAGGGTGACGTGGAGTTTGGAGGCTCGCAGATTGGCTTTTTGATTTGGCTTCTCGCTGCAGTTGTGCAAACCTCGCTGGCTCCCAGAAATCAGGCTCTGCCGTGATGCTGGGAAGCCTGGACCGAGCCCCGGCGGCGTGAGAAGCGGGAGCGGGGGAAGCCCGGCAGCTTCAGTGGCAATCTGGGGGACAATCCGTTTTCTCTTCCCCTCCCTCCTCCCTCGCCCCCCCCATTCATCTCCGTCCTCCTCCCCTCTCCGCCAGCTCTCCCTTCCCTCCCCAAACTCCACGGCACGGAGCTGAAGATCAAGGCTGGTGGATTTATCAACATTTTACCTCCACCCCCACCCCCTTTTCCAGATGCACCTCCCCGCTCACCCTGACAGCTGCAAAAGGGAGCACAGGTTTCGGAGCGAGCCAGGCAACTTGGACTGACATGCCAAGGCGAACCCCCCCCGGACCCGCACACACCGTCGGTGAATCTCCGGGAGATGCGATGAGCTCCCGTTAG
>VYZX01008324.1:46253-288790 GCA_013401335.1 Brachypteracias leptosomus | reverse complement strand
AATTTCATACTCTCCATCCCTCCCAGTCTTGCTTCAGGGCTGGCATTTTTTTTTTCACCTGCGTCTAAAGTATCGATCACCCCGGGTGGGAAGATGAAATCCTTGCAAGTGTTTTGGGGTTTGTCTTTTTCTTTCTTTTTCTTTTTTTTTAAACTGTCATTCTAAAGCGTGAGGCTCTGGCCGTTTCCCTCTCTGCCCCCCCAAGTGGAGCTGGAACGTAATGGTTGGGTTCCTGGCTCCTTGGTTTGTTCCTGGGCTCGTTCTGGGGGTTTCGCCCCAAAACACTGTCAGATTTAAGGTGAGGCATTGGAGGAATAGCAGGGGTGAGAAGAGGTGCCTTGGGCACACCTCCCCATCCTCATGCTTCCATGTGTGTTCCTTCAATGCCTTGCAGCTCTTTATAGAGCAAAAAGATGGTTTTGTTGAGCTTTTAAATTATTATTTCTGGAGAGGACAGGGCTGGAAGACTTAGGTAACAGTCAGCAGCATCTTCCCGTTCAAGAGCGCTCATCCCATGCTCGCTGGGAGCCTGGAGGGAGGCCCGGGGAAAGCAGAGCTGGCTTGGGGGGACTGCTGAGACACAGAGGCCTTGAAGGTGCTCTGTAGGTTTGGTGCAGCGGGGAAGAGACATCTCTCCTCCGTGGCATGAGTGTTTCTAGGGAGTTCCTCATCCTGCTCCATCCGCTGCTGTTGCAGGCGTTTGTTTACCCAGGTCATGGCTTAGCTAAGTTGTGTTTGGTGCTTATGTTCAGGCTGCTGTGGTCAGCTGGAACAAGACTTGTTTCCTGAGCAGAAGAAAAGAGCAGGGATGAGGGCTGGCTGGGGAGGAGTGAGAGCAGCCCAGGAGCCCTTAGTTCTGCTGTGAGCGTGCAACGTGATGAGAGTCAAATCAGTTACCCTCAGTTGTAAATAAAAGGGTGTAGTGTCAACCAGGGTGGGGGTAGAGAGGACTGAGTGGGGATAGATGGAGACCCCTAGGTAGAAGATGCAGTATGCCAGCCTGGAGTTTTATTCCCCGAACCAAATACGAGTCCTGCTCTAGTAAATGGGTGGTTCAAGCATTTCCCAAATGTCCAAGATACGCCAGATTGTGGTAATCCTGCTGCTGAGGTCCTACATGAGGGTGGTGGAAATGCAGGTAGGCTCCTGGTCTCTGGCATGCCTCCAGCATCATTTCATTTCCCCGGGTATCATTTGTATCATTAATGATGTTTTTCTGCCCGTGTGGGGATTTGGTGAGGACATGGTTGCAATAACTAGTGGGATGACAAGGTGTGAGAGGGAAGGAGGTTGTCCTGACACCATTCTGTGCAGTGCTTGTCCCTCACAGAGAAGTTCCCCTCCTTCTTCTGCAAAGCTGCTGCCTGACAGGATGGCAGATGCCATCTCCAGGTGGGATGGTCCTTTCCACCACCCTGGGCAGGGCTGGGAGCATGCTCTGCACTGCCTTGACCACCAGCACCCAGACCAGGAGAGTGCACGTGGAGTTGGATACCAAGCATGGCCAGGGTCATGCGCAACGCTCTGCTCTGGAGAGTCACTGGAGAGGTGATGGAGACACTGGCACAGGCTGCCCAGGGAGGTGGTGGAGTCACCATCCCTGGAGGTGTTCAAGGAAAGGTTGGATGTGGCACTTAGTGACATGGTCTAGCTGATGTCGTGGTGTTGGGTCATAGGCTGGGCTTGATAATCTATTCCAGCCTCAATAATTCTGTGATTCTGTCTTGTTGGGCCAGTATGAGGGCAGGAGCTGCCCCGTCTGACTGGAGAAGACTTTGTTGTTGGGAGTCATGGGCAGTTGTTCTGTGTGGTGGTCGCAGGGTGCTGCTCCTCAGCTTGGCTGGCTTGTAGGAAGGAAAGAGGTACCCAGGAATGAATCCAGTCTTCTTGCTTCCTCTGGAGCTGATGGGGCTGAAGTCAGATGAGGCTGGTCTGAGCGTGGCAGGTGCCGTGGTGTTGCTGGCTGGGCAGGTAGAGGGATTGCTAAGGACCTGGGCTGACCTGCTGCTGTGTTGTGCCTGCTCCCACAGGTATCCCTTGGTCTCAGAGGATCCTTCTTGTGGTAGGCATCCTCCATCCCCAAGGCAAGGAATTGCCGTGAGGGAGTGTGTCAGCACTTTTTATTAGAAACCCAGTTAAGATGTATTCCCTCCGCCAATACTTTCAAGTGGAGCACTATACAGATAAATGGTCTGTCTGTCAGGTTTTTGTTTGCTTGTTTTAAACAAACAGCATCAGTCTCCTCCCCTAAGCTTCCCCAATGACCAAGTGGCGTTGACAAATCGTTCCTTGTTCTTTGTTGCTGTCGTGTTTGAGACGCCTTTCATGATGTGCTTCAACAGTTAAAAAGATGGCTTTGATTGCTGGCCAAATTTCTTTCTTTTTTTTTTTAGTCAGGCAGTAATATTCTATATTTAAAACAAAAAGTGAAGGAAATTAAATTATACAGACAAAACCATGTTCTTAATAGGGAAAAAAAATAAATCTCTGAAGCCAGGGAATTGATAGTTGTGATGCTCTGTCTCCCATCTACTGTGTTGAGGTGTGGTGGCATAGATGGATACTACTGTTGATTTACTGTTTAGATAATGGTAACCCCTAAAGGCATCAGCCCAGCTGGTGGCCCGTGTTTCAAAGTGCCATACAAATGCCTAATCAATCACAGTCTTTGCCCTCAAGAGCTTCAGGCATTGAGAGACACAAGATCACAAGCTGTTCTTGGGGCACCATTAAAACCCCTTCTGTGCTGCTGAGCTCATGGTCCTGCATTTGCAGACGTCAGTGATGTGGGGCTGTGTGATCTGGGGCTGAAGATGAGCTTGCTGTCCCTGCTCTCCTTCAGAGTGAAATCCACGAACCACCTCAAGTCTTCTGCAGCTTCAGCAGAAGGTCCAACATGGTGGAGACAGTAGTTGGCTTCCCTCCTTCCCCTCTGCTCTCTCTGCCTTCATGCTTTAAACTGGTTGAGGGCCAGCACAGATGTATGTGCACAAAGTTCAGCCTCCCAATCTCTCCTGTGGACGTTTCTGTCACAGGGTTTTGCTGGAAGAGGAAGGCATCAGGTGGCAGATACGTGTCATGCCATCCTGAAGGTACCGCCACCACCCCCCCATCTCGCCAGTGTCACAATGAGCAGGTCTTCTACTGTTGTTCCTGCAGCACAGCATTGTCATGTAATTAGTTCACCCCAGAAGACACGTCTATAAACAGGTGATGATCATGCCCCCATGCTTCTTCAGCTCTCAATTTTCTGGTAATTCTGTCTTTAAATCCGCTTGCTGGAGCCTTTGATCACCCAGCTGAGCTGTCGTTGATGCCTCTGACAGTTGACATCATGAGAGAGAGGGGAGCTTAGGACTCTTAACATTTCTTTTATGATAGCTTGTTTTCTAACGAAACACTCCAGCGAGGATTTTCCATCATCATAAAACAGGGAGCTTTCCAGAGCACTCAGATGCTGGGAGAAGCCTCTGTTTCCATTGAGCATTTCCATTCACTGGCAGATTATTTCAAGGCTGCAAAGCCTGGACTTGCTCAGTTTGCTGCCTTCCTCTGCTGTCTTTTTACCTAAGCCTCCTACCTCCAGACAGCAGCAGAGACAAGCCAGGCCAAGAGCAATCAGAAATACTAAATATCCTGTGCTGCTGGGCATGTTTGGCAACCAGGGTGGTGTCAAAGAGTTTTAGAAGCTCTGGAGAGATGAGATTGCATTGCCACCACTCTCAGCGTCAGGCTCTCCAAGGCTGGTCCTCGGGGGCTGTCTCAAAGCAAGCAGCAGTGCTCTCCTCTCCAGCAGCTACCCAGAGCATGGCTGTAATCAAAAGAAATGTAGTGATGTGGGGATGTACTTGTGAGAGGACACTTGGATCTGACTGCTGAGGTCATGTTGAAGGTGATACATCCAGGGGTGAACGGGGGCCTCCAGTGCTGACAATGCAAGGTGCCCTGCTGGTGTGTCCCCTTGCCTGGACCAGGGTGGGGGCAGAAGCAGGGAGAGCTGGAGGATGTCTGCATCTTGCTCTGTGCTCAGGCTACAGCTCACTTAGTCCTAGCTCCCCTCAATGTGAGTGGTGGTAGGAGATAGTCTGTCCCTGGTGTCCAAGAGGCTGTGAAACCCCCCACTGCCCCAAACTGGGGACGGCGGCACCACCTCCACCGTGCTCTGCTGGTGACTGCCCAGCCTGGCTGGTGACTCGTGGGGACTTGGAGTCATGCTCTGTGTGAAGGAGCCATGCTCTGTGTGAAGGAGCCGTCCTCTTGCCCTCCATACTCTTTGCCGTCAGGAAAACTTGTTCTGGGGCGTTAAGACCTGGATGTCTTGGTTTACCCCCTTGAGGTGGACCTTCAAGATCCTGATCTTGAGCTTAAAGTTCACCTTGATCAGAACCTTTGTTGTCTTCTGTGGTTTTGGTTGAGATTACTCAGTGATCATTGAACATGCTTGTTGGTTGGGAAAAATGGAGGGGAAATGTGTGTCTCTGCCTTTGCATAGTGGGACACGGCTGTTAAATGGTCCAGGAGGTATTGGAGGATTCATGCTGCAAGAGGCAAACCTACCCCTGCCATGCTTGTCATCTGTGCCTTGTTTTCTACACTCTTCCCACCCTGGCTGCTTGTTCCTGCTCCTGTCCCACCACTGGCAGGGTGGGCAGGTGGTGGGTTCAGTCAGGGCTGTTCCTGGTCCTTATTGATGGCAGAGCCATGCAAGCAGCTCCACCAACAAAAAAGGGAGAGCTAGAGCAGAATGGGAACAACCAACCAGAGGTGGGAAATGTTCAGGCTGGCTTCAGAAGCCCAGCTTCCACCTGTAAAGCTGCTCCTTGAATTGCCTACAGCAGTTCAGGCTTGGAGTTGGCTCAGCCTTGAAGTCTGCTCTTGATGAGAAAGAGAGTCCTGAATGCAAATTACTTGCAAAGAACCTAAGAGTGATGGGGTCTGCAAGGCACTTCTTAAGCTATTAAGAGGCACAAGAATCAGCAGAAAAAAAGAAGACAAAATAATTTTTAATATAAAATCTTCCCAAGAACACACACGGGGAGCTGATCCTGATTAAGAAAACAAAAAACCCAACAGAGAATTTGAGCCAAGCTGTTTCTCAGACGCAACATGCCAAATGGACTCAGGTTCTTCAAGAAGAGAATGAGATGAGAACTTCCCCTCTGCTTTCAATTCTTTCAAGTCCCTTGAAAGCTCCACGCTAGCACTCAGCACTTCGTCAACAGCAATCTCTCCATGTTGAAGCCTCCAGACTGCCTTCCCTGGCAGTGCACGTGGGAGCTCTGCCAACTGGTTTATTAGGTTTGCACCCATGAAACCCACTAGAGGGAAGGACCTGCCCTGACTCCTTGTCCTGATGAGGTTTGTGCTGCTGCCCAGTGCTTGATGAGGATGCTGGTTCTGGGGAGGCTGCCTTGAGGCTACCTGGGGGCCCTTGCATCAGGACTGAGGACCAGGGTGAGGTGGAGGTCTTGGAGGTGTTGTCTTTGAAGGTGGGTCTCTCTGTGCTTTTCCTTTGTGAAGGATCCCCGTGAGGGATGATGACATGCTGCTGCTTTGGTTTTGGAAGCCCCCAGATGAGAATGAGCCTTTCAAAGCTTGGGTGATAGGAAGCAAGCAGAGGGGATGCTGCTGGAGTTGGACACGATGGGGAATTCTCCTGTCCGAGCACCTTGGAGATGGGTGTTGCCCTCACATACATTACCATCTGCTCTGACTCTCTAAGCATCCTTTTTTTTCCCTTCCATTTTAACCTTCCAGAGGAGTTTCACTTCTTCTAGTAAATGTTTCCTTTCTTCTAACTTAAATAATCCATCTCCCCAAAGCTGACCTGACAGATGTTTCCCCTGCAGTGACCCTGTGTGCACAGCACACTTCATGAAACCCTGGCTTCTGTGGGGAAATGCAGCACCAGCAGTGACCCTGCTGGTGTCCCAGCTAAAAATAAAGCCTGTCCCTCCTGGCAGTGTTAGGGTTTGCTTTTAAGTAGGTAGGCAGTTTTACCCATTGGCTGCACTGTGCTCTTGTGCCAGGCAGAAGGCACAGCTTAACCTTCAGAGCACAACGGAGCCGCTTCCCCTCTGGAAAGGGAGACTGAAGGTGAGAAGATGCTCAGCTGCACTCGGTGCATCTACGTCACTCCCCAAAAAGCTGCCAGCTTGCCTGTTGCCTGCCTGGATCCATCTCCTTGCTGCTTCAGGCAGCCCAGTGAGTCACCACCCATCCTCTGCTTTTTCCCTCAACAAGTCGATGCCTTCTATGAAGAAAGGCTGAGAGAGTTGGGGTTGTTCAGCCTGGGGAAGAGAAGATTCTGGGGAGAATTTATTGGAGCCTTCCAGTACTTAAAGGGGTCCTAGAAGTGGGGACAATCTTTTCAGCAGGGTCTATTGCGACAGGACAAGGGGTAATAGTTTTAAACTGAAAGAGAAGAGATTCAGACTAGATAAAAGGAGGACATTTTTTACAGTGAGGGTGGTAGGACACTGGCACAGGTTGTCCAGGGAGGTGGTGGATGCCCCATCCCTGGAAACCTTTCAGGTCAGGTTGAACCAGGGTCTGAGCAACCTGCTCTAGTTGCAGATGTCATAGAATCATAGAATCGTCAGGGTTGGAAGGGACCTTAAAGATCATCTAGTCCCTGCTCACTGCAGGGGGCTTGGACTAGATGACCTTTAAAGATCCCTTCCAACCCACAGCATTCTATGATTCTAGTTTCCCAGTCTTCCAACAGCATCCTTCACATGTTCAACCCCCCGTTTATCCTGTGTGTGGCTTTCTGCCTGTATCTCAGGTCTATGTGGGCTTGGCTGCTGGGACAAAGCAAGAGTTTGCCCAGTCAGGAGGCAGATGCTCAGTTAAGGGCCCTTCCAGCTCCCACTGTACACACACATTAGTGAGCTTCACAACATCTGGTACGGTTGAAATGGTGCTCTGGAGTAAGAGGAGGGATGGATCCTGGCTGGTGGATCTATGGATGT
This sequence comes from Brachypteracias leptosomus, assembly GCA_013401335.1. Taxonomy (NCBI): domain Eukaryota; kingdom Metazoa; phylum Chordata; class Aves; order Coraciiformes; family Brachypteraciidae; genus Brachypteracias; species Brachypteracias leptosomus. The sequence goes on along the minus strand of VYZX01008324.1, from coordinate 281,816 downwards.
TTTGAGGGTTTGCATGCACATCTTTTCCTTTGAGTCTTCCAGTACTTACCTTATTTCTTATGCCATCAACTTCCACAGATTACACAAATGCACAGCATAGAACTCAAAGAGTTTCCAGTGCTTGCTAGATAAAATACCCTGGGTCTGAGAGCTTTCTGGTGGTGACAGTCCTGAGCTTCTTTTGCCCTGGTTGACCAGCTCTGTCCCTCTGACCAGAGCTTATTCCCCAGAGAAGGCTGAAGGAAGGGATGTGGGAGTTGTGCTTGGTTGTGCAGGATTCCAGAAATCTCATCTTCTTACCGTTGCAAAGAGAACATGATCATAATTTGCAAGCATCTGTAGAGGAGCCAACAGCTCTCAGGAACAGTGGGCTGGCTGCAATCACCTTGGGCAAAAGGATGGTGGTCTCTCAGGTACCGTGTTCTTACGCACTTCATGAAAGGTCCACCAGTGGTGCTGGTGGCTTGCTGAGTCCAGCATGGTGGGCTCAGAAGGGGCTGCAGTATGCACTGCCTATTGCTTGGATGTTAGCTGAATATGGGAAGATGCTGGGGCATGGAAGGGTTTGTGTTCATGTCTGCAAGGAGAGCAGAGGGCAGGAAGGGTGAGCAGAAGAAGGATTACTGCAGAGTGGAGGATTGTTGGGATACAGGGCTCAAATCCATTGAAAACCCGTGTTTATTCATTTGCCTGCTCATTGAGCTCCCACAGCAAAACAGGTTCATTTCAAGGCTTTGCTTCCTTTTTAAATGTCCCTCCTTTTGTCAGAGACCTGCTGTGCTTGTTCTTTCACCTGTTTGTGTCACTGACCTGAAGGAAATAGTGATGGTGTCTCTGGCAGGGGTAACGTTCTCCCCGTCCCAATGCTCCTCACCTCTGGGGACTTGGTCCTGTTCTGAGGAAAGTGTTTCTCCATCGCCTGTGACAGGTTTCCCAGATGGCAGGAGATGACAGCAGGGAGAGCTGGGTTCAGGGCACCACCATAGGATCGTGGCTGGGCAGGAGAGGCTTTCAGGGCTGAGGGAACAGGGGACTCTGAGCGGAGTAAAGGGGTGAAACCAGGCTGCTCATTCCTGCCTTAGCTGTTGCTCCAAGCCAGTCCTCCACTGAAACGCCCAGCAAGAGAGGGACCTCACAGTTTTCTTGCCTTAGCCTTGTCTTAGGAGAGATTTAGACCTCAAAGCAAGTAAAGCACATCTCAGTTTTAAGCTTCTCTTTGCAGAAATGGATGGAAAGGTAATTTCTGCAGTGCCTGGAGGAGAGTTGAGCTGCTCAGTAGAACTGGTGGAGCTGTGGGACTGCTAGCATCCATGACAGAGGCTGTACCCTTTGGTGGCAAGGTAGAGGCTGTCTGCTCTATTTGCCTCTGTGGTTTAAATAGACCACACAGTGGGTGGCTGCATGGGATGAGCATGTTCTCCAAGCAACTACATTAAACCAATGACTCCTGTCATTGTACCTCCAGGGTCAGGCACTTCAGGACACTGATCCAAGGTGACACTGGGCACATGGTGAAGAAGAGAGACTCCAGGCTTGGTTTGCTGGGGTCTGGAGTTGTCAGGGGGGAGGAGGATTTTATCCTTCGTCTTGTTTCAGTGCATTTGGCTGATGTGGTCATCTCTCATGACTCAGCTGCTCCTGTTGGCAGGACTAGTTGTAGCAAATCTGGGGCCAGCATGGAGCATTGGGAGGAGAGAGGAACCAGGGTGGGATGGACAGGGATACATTTGGGATGGAGGAATCAGGAACGTGCCCCCCCAACTGATGTGTGTGACATGAGTTACAAAGAGGAAATAGATGAACCTTTCTTTTTGGAGGTTTATGTGATAGGAAATGTTGCCAAAGCTCCTCAGGCAGCTCTTCCAGTAGAATAAGCTGGCTCTGCTGCCTTGGGCTCATTGGACCTCTGCTGACTTATGCCAGAGAAAATCTGGTCCTAAGAAGCCTCTTTCTCTTCTCTCTTGTCAGCCTTCACCTGCTGGTTCACAAGTTGACTGGGCTGGAGAGAGAGTCCTCATTTTTAAGATGACTCTGTGTAAAAGGAGGCTTTTGGAGGGAAGGGTCAGGGGAGAGAAGCTGGTGTTAGTAGAGCTCTGAATACAGTGAAGATGCTATTTCTTCCACTTTGGAGATAAACAGCAGCATGATTATTATGTAATTTGCTAGGAAATTCTTCTGATACACGATGCCCTGCATCCAGTTCTCAGATGTGCCTCACTGGTATCTAAGGTTGGATTTGACTGCTGGGAATTAGGAGAGTGTCATTGGAAGGATGTTAGAAATGGCAAGGGAGGAGCCTCATCCTCTTCAGACAAGGTGCTTTGTTGTATGCACCGCTCCAAAGCTGGCATATATGTGTAGGTAATATTGATTTTTTTTTGATTCTCCTTGAAGGATTAAATCACATCTGGCTTAACCCTGTGCCTTTTGGGTGTAGGACCTGCCAGGAACTGGGAAATAAACCTCATGTCTTTCTTTGGGGAAGACAGCAGTGGCCTCTCCTAGTCATCTGTTTGGTTTTCTGCGGGCATTTTAAATCATGTGTAGGTCTCCAGTGGAAAATCTGTGATTTCAATGAGGTCAAGGTGTCCAAGTGGGTTAAAGAGCTGCTTCATTAAGCTTCTAACTGCCCTGTGAAATCTAGTCCTTTGCAACTCCTTTGGTGAAATATCTTGGATACGTCAAGACTGTGGATGTGGCAGAGGAGGAGGTTAGTGCTGATGTAGCAGGGAGAGAGAAAATGTGGGTGTTGAGGGTGACTAGCTCCAGATGATATTTCAGATCACCTACCTTTGACAGGACAGAGTGGGGCAGCCAGGCAGGGAGGGCAGACGTGCAGCTGAAACAGAGGGGAAAAGGTGAATAATCCTGTCTGGTAATGCCAGAGTGAGGAACAAATCTATTGTGTCTTTGCTGTGGAGATCAGAGTGGCATATGGCTTCATGAGGCCCCCAAGGAAAGCCCTCAAAGGCTGGGGGAGAAGACATGAAGGTGGGGCAGCAGAGAGCCTGGAGACTGTTGCCACTGCCTGTAATTGCCGTAGCAGCTCCGCTTCCACTGTTTGTTGTCCATGGCATCTCTGCAATTACCATATGGTAAATATGACTTGAGTCTCTAGCAAATAACAGAGCTAATATTAAGAGAGAATCTGTAAACAGCTAGTGCATAAATGAACAAAGAGCAATAAACAGCCTGGACTTAGGAAGAATGAATTAATCATGGTAGATGCGAGGGTTTTGTTTGTTGTTTTGTTTTTTTTTAAACAGTTGCAGAATTAGCAGCTGAAAAAACACCGAAGGATTAAGACATCTCAATTATCAGTAAGAGATACCCAGGGATATAAGTCAGTAAAGGGCGAGGGTGCTGTGTGAAATCTTACTTGATAACTGTATTCAAATGGGTGGATTTACAGGTTTTGGCACCTTGCAAGAGAAGTGGGAGGTATTCTGAGGATAACCCACAGCTCCGTGTGCTTTTCATACCTCCTGCTGTGCTCAGATCTGCAGAAGCAGCGAGTGCTGTACAGCGAATTTCCTTCCCTCCTCTCAGCTGGAGACCCTGACTTTTTTTGGTTGAAACTGGAAATCTGTTTTCCTTCCCCATGTGCCAGTCAGCAAAGTGCTCCTCACACAAACCCCACCATGCTGGGGACATGGTGGAGGGGTGAGGAGTGGGTGAGCAACACGCTGAGCTCCTCTATATCAGCCTTGATTTAATCTTTGGGTACCTCCTGAGAACCTGTTGTGCAGCAGAGCTGAGAGGTGAGACTTCACTGCCCAGGCTCGACTTTTCTGCTCCACCAAGAGCAGATCTGGTGTTGGTGGGAGCAGGAGCTGAGGTAGGGCTCTCCCAGCTGCTTCTGACCACCTCGGAGATGGAGAACCAAGAGGAGATGAAGATAAATGATTAGAGGGCAGCTTGGGCTAATTTATAAAGATTAAAATAAATTTGTGTGCTTTGGCCAAAGAATAACTGCGGAGGAGAACAGCTATTTACAAGTATCTGAAGCATGTAAATCTCAGGCAGGGAGGAGAATGGTTGAGAGTGCTCCAAGGACAGGATAATGAGAAGTAGCAGCATAAATTTTCTTAATTTCATCCTAAATATAAGGAAGACGGCTAAAACCTCTGAGATAAATTACCTCGTGGCAGAGTCTCTATGAGAAACTGTGGAAATGCCATCACTTGGGTAATTTAAAACAGGGCTGGACAAAGTGCTGGGAAATAATGTTCACAAGGGGAACAATGCGGCCCTGGAGACACGGAGTGAGCAACTCTCCTGGCTCTGGTCTAACTAATTCTGAAATTAGTGAAACCTCTGCTAATTGGGCTAATTCCTGTCAGCCCCATTTCCGTGCCTGTCGCACAGAGGAGTGTAGGAGCTTTCAGTCTGGCTGGACAAATGACAACTGCTTGTTCTTCACTGCAGTGGGAAAGATGATTTCTGACATCTCCTCCCCACACACTGTTTTCTACCCTGTCTTCCACTGCCCTGCTTGTGCTGCTCCTGCCTCCCTTCACTTTTTTTTAAACATTTTCTTTCTCACCAAGCCCTTCTGAAAATAGACTTGTGGAGGGCTTATTTTTGTTGTGTGTGATGTGGCATTTTTGGTCAAAACATCTTTTTCTTCTTATTTTTCCCTGGAGGAAAAGTCAAGAAAGAAACCATCCCATCCTGGAGGTCAGGAGCCCCAGCTGCTGAGGTTAGCACCCAGTGGGGCTGGCTGGTGGCTGTCCTAGGAGATCATGAGCCAGCCAGGGAATGACTCGACCCACCTACTTGTTGTATCAAAGCCAGCACATCCCATGGTTTGTTGTTTGCCTCAAATGAGTGTTCTCTGTCAGAAAACTTATTTTTCTTAACTAATTCTGGATCTAACGGGGGTGAGTTATGCCTACAGCACCTTTTCCCCCTCTTACTTACCCCTTAACATGCCTCTGTGTCCCAATAACTACTGGCTCTGCAGCAGAAATGCCCCGTTGACAACAAATTGTAGGGTCTTTAATTGTAGCTGTTGCAGATCTGTCACCAGGGTGCTAGAGCAGTGTCACGAGTTGCTGCTGTCATCTTTCCTCTAGGATGCTGTGAGTCACTACTAGGTGATAAGTTGCACTCTGATGGTGGCACCTGAACCAGCAGTATAATATGTCCATGAAGCAGGAGCAGTAAATAACACACCCTCTGTGCTGCCACGGGCAGTACATAAAATGTCTTTTACTGACAAGAAATTTTCCTCACACCACTGGAATAATTTTTTTTTCCCTTCCCCACTTGCTCCCCAAATGGTCTTTGCTGCTCTTTATAAAGCAGCAAGGCAGAGAGTGATGAAAAGCAGTGCCTCAAAGGCTGCATCAGAGGTGTCGGTGCCTGTTGCAGCCCCACGTGTTGTTGGGTGGCTGCTCCGGGTTGTCTATGTGAGCTACAGTCCATGGAAGAGGCAGGGGGGCCACTGAGCCAGTAGCTCTATTTTATTTCCCTCAGCCTCCTAAACCCCCAAGGAGGGACTCTCAGCCTCTCCACTGGACCTTTCCCACCATAGGCATAAAATCAAGGGTCTGAAGAGGGCACTTGCAAGTCCCTGCCCTCTCAACTTCATAGAATCACAGACTGGTAGGGGTTGGAAGGGACCTCTGGAGGTCATCTAGTCCAAGTCCCCTGCCAAAGCAGGTTCATCTAGGCAAGGTCACACAGGAAAGTGTCCAGATGAGTCTTGAAAGCTTCCAGAGAAGGAAACTCCACAACCTCCCTGGGCAGCCTGTTCCAGGCTCTGTCACCCTCACAGGAAAGAAGTTGCTCCTCATGTTGAGGTGGAACTTCCTCTGTTCCAGATTGTGCCCGTTTGGGGCTGTTCAGCCTGCAAAGAATAGTGTGTTCAGATGTGTGCTGGTATTCCAGAACCTAAGGGCTCTAACTGTGTTTAGAAATACCTCTAAGTGCAATAAAAAGACTGGTGTTTGAAGATCTGTCTCTAACTGCACAGTGGAGGCTTCCCAGTGACTTCCAAGAGATCACGACAGTGACTTTTTGCAAAATCTATTTGTGTTGCCACCAAGGCACTGCAGTGAGCTCCCAGTGGGATTTGGACCCAGGGTGAGCTTGCACTGGTTTCCCAGGCACTACCACTGGTTGTGGTTGGCAGGAGCAGGTCTGGAGCCCATACCTGCACTTTTTACTGGGAGGGTGACTGAGCATTGGCACAGAGAGGTTATGGAGTTTCCTTCTCTGGAGACTGGATGTGGTCCTGGGCAACTGGCTCTGGTCTAGATGACCTCCAGAGGTCCCTGCTATGTCCTGCATGAGTTGGCCACTTGAAAGCCCCAGAAAAACAACAGTGATATTAACAAAAAGGAAAAAACCTCCTCTTTATCAGAGCAGATGATTCTGCTTTTTTCAGCAGGAGGATGGCTGCTACTAATCTGTATGTCAGCCTAAATACCACCTTTTGTTTTCTGAACCTGAAAAAGGCTGCAGTTCTGGGGAGGAAAAAAATGAAAAGGGTAATGCTTGCTGTCCCCTAGCCTGAGGAATCTCAGACATGTATGGGGAATGGAAGAGCAAGAGCACTGCAGCTGCCAAGGAATCATAAATAAGGGTGGCTCTCAGATTGTGGCTGTGGATGCCCACCAAGGGGTTTCCTTCAGTGTCTGCCTCCTCCTTTATGTGTCTGTGCACAGAGCATAAACCACAGCTCCTCTATCCATCTATTTCCAGCTATCCTGTACAGATATTTTTCAGCTGGGGTGAGAGCAAGGAAATAAAATGCCCAGGCAGTCAAGTGCAGCCAGTGTGGTATTGGAAGGGGACAATTAACTATGGGCATCTTTATGGGTTAGCTATTTATGGCACTGCTGCTCCAGGAGCATCACGGATACTAGAATACAGAAAAACCACCATGGGCCAGTTCCTCAGGGCAAGTTGAGTGTTTCATAGAACCATAGAATTGTCAGGGTTGGAAGGGACCTCAAAGATCACCTAGTTCCAACCCCCTGCCATGGGCAGGGACACCTCCCACTAGAGCAGGGTGCTCAGAGCCCCATCCAGCCTGGCTCTCAAAATGTCCAGGGATGAGGCTGCCCCCACTTCTCTGGCCAACCTGTGCCAGTGTCTCCCCACCCTCATGGGGAAGAACTTCTTCCTAACGTCTACTCTGAAGCTCCCCACCTCCAGTTTTGAGCCATTCCTCCTAGTCCTACCACTACCCCACATCCTAAAAAGTCCCAGCTAGGTTGCTCCCAGCCATCCACAGTCTTGTGCTCCATTTGGGATCCCATATGGAGCTGAATCCCATCACTGCAGCATTTCTATGAGGAATGAGTAGACTTGAGTTGTTGTGTCAATTAACACCCATTTACCACACTAGAATGGTAGGAACTGCTCAAATCAGTAGAGACACCAGCTTGTAAATATTAAAAGATTTATTATGAGAGGTTGGATTTTTCATGGCAGCTTTTTGCATGATCCTGAGAGAAAGAAAAGGCTGCTCTTGACATCTATGGAGAGGGTTACTCTGTGGGCAGCTAATTCTGGGGTTTGGCATGTTTACTGAGAAGTGCAAAGCAACAAGCACCTACGGCTCCTTGCTATAACTTCTCCAAAGAGCTGGACTACAGGGATCTGTCATGGCCTAAGCAGGAGTTATGGTGCTTTTTCCCTCATAAAACCTGGCTGGTGTGGTAGCAGGGAGCTAAACTACCTCTTGCTGTGCAATAACCTGCGTGAAGCCAGCTTGGGGGCCTTCTAGAGTCATAGAATGGTTTGGGTTGGAAGGGGCCTCCAAAGGTCATCTAGTGCTCGTGTCAGATAAGCCTGGTCTGTGTTTGGACATTTCCATTTCTCTGACAAAATGAATCTAATTAGGCTGCTCTGCCTTTTGGCTTGTAGGTAAATCTGGACTTACACTCTTGTAGAGATGAGCAAGGGGCTCAGCAGTGTCTGAATGGAGATGACTGAAAGATGTGCTTTGTTTTGTATTAAATATTTTGTTATGCTTTTATTCTGGGGGTGGGAGGACTGTGAATTAGGTATAATACCTCTCCTGTGGGAAGTCTGTTATTTGTCTTTGGCAGAAAGGCTGTCATTTCAATTTTCGCTGATGGTTATCAAAAAAACCCAAACCCCATGTGCTCAATCAAAAAGGTTTTCTGGAGTTGAGGAATGTGAGGCCCTGTTATTAAGCTGAACCTTATTCCTGTCTCCTCCAACTTGGGAGTGGGGTGATAAGATGACACTAAGTGCTGTATCCACTCTGCTCTGGGACAGATGCTTGTCAAGTAGACAAACCCTTTGATCTTGTGATGTCTCTGTCTGGCCCTCCTGCAGCACCCACGTCTGAACAGGGCTCATCCCACACACAGATCTCATCAGCAGCCTTTCCTGGCTAGTCTGGAGCCAGGGGAGAGAGAGATGTGGCCACAGATGTACTTGTGTCTCTGATTTATTGGGGGGGTGGCAGGGAGAGGAGAAGGAGATGGAGGTGCCAGACAGTGTAATCTTATTTGCAGGTCAAATCCCAAGGTTTTTATGATGATTTAAGGGGAATTTTGCCTAAATAAGAAGTTAATAGGGACTTAGAGATTTGCCTTTGGTTTTGTATTTACTGAGCAGTGATCTTGGGAACTTGGTACATGGAAGTTCTGTGTTAGCAGCCATCACTGTGTTATGTTGCCTCTCGATTTGATTTCTTGTTATGGAGGTTTCCTTTGAAAACATCCTTGCCTTGTTCATGTGAGTAGCTGTATACAAAACCCCTAAATTATAAGGGATCAGTATAACCTTCCCAGCTTTCTACCTCACTATAGGTCCACAGCACACAAACCATCAGTCTCCTGAAACTCAGCTATTATAAAAGATGTAAAGAACTTGATAGTTGTCTAAAAGTCATTTTCTATTCCAGGTTTAATTGTGACAAGTGTGGTCCATGCTACTTTCTGGACCATCTCCAGAAGTATGTCAAGAACTGATCTTTTTATTTATGGGTTCGATTTATGGATTTATGGATCACGTGGCTATTGTCAACTCTTATAGAAGAAGGAGTTCCCTCTTCTAGAATAACTATTCTGCATCTTTCCAGAGCCTTGCTGTTGAGCACTTGCTCATTCTGGTGCAGGGATGCTTGCAGCATTTTGTCTCTCTTTTGCATTGATTGAATGCTTTGAACTTATCCTTGAACTTGTCCTACCAGATAGGGGACACTATGTGGTCCCCTCACTGCCATTGCCCGTATTTGCATGTATTCAGTGTGATAGCAATAGCAGGGCAGAGACCTGTGGGAGAAGATGATGTCTGATAGCAAAGAGGTGGTGGAGATGATGGTCCTCATGGTATAAAGCTGAAGATCACCCAATACCAACTGACTTTCCACTGTTAAGGGTGATATATCAGTGGAATGGGCTGCCCAGAGAGGTGGTGGAGGCCCCATCCCTGGAATCATTCAAGCTCAGGCTTGATGGGGCTCTGAGCAGCCTGCCCTAGGTAGAGATGTCCCTACTTGTGTAGGGAGGTTGGACAAGATGACCTCTGGAGACCCCTTCCAGCCTAAAACATTCTATGATTCTATGAAAACTTGCACCTTGTATAAGCAACCTTGCTGACCTAGAGCTACAGAGTGAGTTTTAACTCTTATCTCCTGTGTCACTTGAATGTTAAAGCTGTTACTTCAATGTTTTATTAACAGCAGTTTTAAAATTTTAATAGTTTTATTCTATGTTGCAAAGCACTTTTGCACCAGTCCCCAAGGAGGAGGATGACAGTAAGATCATAGAATTATAGAATACCAGGTTGGAAGGGACCTCAGGGATCATCTAGTCCAACTTCACTGTGTTCTTCAGATTGATTAGGTTAATGCTTTTCATGTTAATGAGCACACGTTGAGATCTTATTAGGCAGTGTGTCTGTGGGCCAAGTTCCCACTGATCCCACCGAGGAGTTTTGTCTGTGTCAAAGAATTGCAGGATCAGGTCATGATTTTCTCTGTTAGAAAATGATTGTGACCTCCACTTAACATTAAAATGTTTGTCAAGGCAAGTGAAAGCCAATGAAGAAAAATACTCTTGAATTCTGAGATTTTAGCCCATAACCTCCAGCCTGAGTTTGGAGGTCCTAACACAGCAGCAGAGGCTCCCCTGGTAGAGGTTGGTTTTTGTATAATTAGTTTGAGGGATAACAGTAAAATTGCCCTCTGCTTAAAACCAAATGAACAGTTTAAGAAGGATTGCCAAGGTGCTGGAATGTGTTGAGGAATGGCCAGCAGTAGAAACCATCATGGTATTGCAGAAGGTAGACAGATAGTGTTAATTACAGAGAGTGGTTGTCTCACAGAGAGGGAGGTTGGTGGTAGCAGTGATTTATTTCAGAGGGCAGCTTGGTCATTGTACTATTCCTAGACAAGGCTCTCAATTTAAGTGATCCTTAGACTCGTAAGTCATTTTTTAAACCAAATTTAGGTGCTTGAGTCATGTAGATGTTTTTGAAATTACTCCTGTCTTTCTGTCAGCCCTTTCTACATGGCTGATCTTGGAAGACACGGCACCTACTGGCTGCTGTACAGTTCAGGAGGAGCTGGGAGCTGGAAGTGTCAAGAGGTTGGTGGATACTTGCCAGCAATTGCAGTACAGAAAAAGGATGATCTGATGTGCCCGGGGTGTTTTTGGAGCTGCTGTGCTTGTGCAGTTGGTCTCTGTGAGCACCTTGAGTCAGAGGCACCTGGAACATGTCATCTTTACTGTGCATCTGCACACATCTACCTTGCAGCCCAGAGATCTTGGGCTTGCTGCTCATAGTCACTCTACACATGTTCAGTGGCCCTTTCTTGGAGATTTCCCAACATCTGAAGTGCTGGGGCCTGGGCTGTTGGAGTTGACCTATGGATGAGTGACAACCCAGCAGTGTGTTTTGTTCCCCGGGTGGTTTCAGGCCCCAGAGGCAGAACCTGGCCCAGCTGTGTGAGGCCCCAACTGCCCCAGGTGATGATGGTTGGGGTGGTGGGTGAGGCTAGAGATATATTAATCAGGAACTGACTGGTTTGGAAGAAGCAACAAGGAGCTGATCAGTTGGAAGAGAGCTCCTGTTGGAGGCAGTCAGAGGAGCTTCTGTTGGAGGCAGTTTGCTGAGCTCTCTCTCAGTGGTGTGTTCCCCCTTGGCTGATGGGAAATAAATAGAAGATGCAGGTATGCTGAGGGGATGTTGCTGAGTTGGTGTTGGCCTGAGGAAGAAGAGAGCTAGCAACACAACATCCCACAGCCAGAAATTTGATAAAACACCATGTGGAGCAGGATGAGAGACAAAATGGGGGTGTCACAACCCACGTTGTACTTGCTGGGTAGCTCAGTCCTCCCTGTGACCCTGGAGCTCTGCGGGCAGTGAGGTGCTTTAAGGAGACTTCAAGGCTGGAGTTAGGGCTGGGGCTGAGGTCCCTCTGATCCCAGGGGCTGGATCAGGCACTGGGTCTGGGGTAGACAGGCAGATAAGTAGGCTTTGGACAGGGAAAGTAAGTGGGCTAACATGGGAGAACCTTGTTCCTCTGAATTAGTTCAGGTAGCGTGGAGAAGCGTGATTGTTTTTTCATATCAAGGGTGTCAGATATGGATTTGTGATCCTGATAGTGCATAATCAATTCTCTCCCCTCTGCTGTGCTTTGTCAGGAGTGGTTTTGTTCATTTGCAGTCCCTGTTCACGCTTTCCTTCCTGTTTTGCTTGTCTTGATAGATTTTTATCTGGAAGTTGAAAACGTTTTTGTTGATGTTGAAGATTGCACCCGCTTCTGGGAAGAGGCGAGCGACACAACATGGTGATAAAATAGCCATTTGAGATGCATTTGTTAATGCTGATAACATTAAAATGTTGCCTGGAATATTTACAGTGCAAGGGAGAGGGGAAGGACCTCCTCAAGTGTTTGGTGGCCAGCTCATGTCTTTAAGCTGCTGCTATCTGAAGGTTAGACATCTGTTCTAAACTGGCTGACCAGGCACCTCCTCGAGACCATAGGGAGAGGTGGGAAGGGACAAAATCCCTTCTAGAGATGTACATCTTAAATACATCTTCTGGGTCAGAACAGGGTGGGAGAGGAAAGATCATCCCCTGGAAGTGACTGCCTCTTTTCTCTGACCTCAAAGGGAGCCTGGATGATTTCATTTGACTTACAGCCCAAGATTTAGATAGTTACAGCAGGGGAAATGAATCCCAGCCCTACTGATTTGGCAGCACAAACCTCAGTGAAGGTTAGTGGGAGTTAAGGCTCTTGAACCTTCCAAGTGCTGTAGATAATGCTGCTATTAACTTTGATGTTTCCTGTGAGGTACTTGGCTGTGTCTGGACTCACAAACGTGGTTTGTCAGCTAAGCCTGAGACCAAATTCTTCCTGTTATAAAGGAAGGAGAATAGTGTGATCCATGACAATGTGAAGGGTTCAGAATCCAATTCTAAGTGGTGCAAGCCCTACAGCAATGTAGTCTGTAAATAATAGGAGGCATTATTGGGCAGTGATAGGCCAAATCTACATGATAAATCGATCAGCTCCTTTGCTTTTGCATGGTATTTTAGCTTAGAGATTACTTTCATTTTAGAGAGTATATGAAAATATTTCAGTTTCTCAGGGGTGCGGAGGGAATGTTGGGTACAAGCATTTTGCTCTACCTTCTGGGTTCTTGAGCATTTTGCTCTACCTTCTGGGTTCTTGAGCACAGCTTTTTCTAGCTGTGGTGGTTTTGTAGGTTTCTGTGCCCATTTAAAAGCAGGATTGTTGATGTGAAATGTGATCCCCCAGATCACAGTGCAAGGCTGGTGAAAAATGGCCTTTGGTGCTTTGCTGAGCACACGAGTCCTCTGCCCTATTTCTGGGCTAACATCTTTACATCCTAATGTGGAGACCCTGTGCCTCAGAAGCTTAGGGAGACCTTTCTGGGGACTATTTGGAGGGGCTGGTTGTGGAGATGGTTTGGCCACTAAGGTAATCCATAATTCATAACTGAATTATGTCTTATAAATGGACTTCACCTGGAGGTTTCTCGCTGGCCTTAAATGGTGCTTCTTGTATTGCTGGTGATTCTGTGACTTATCTGCTGGGTGGTGAGACAGGGGAGCCTTTAGATGAGGTTTCTTGTGCTGGGTTGAAGTGCTGTGTGCTGGGGAACACCACGGCATCATTAGGTGAGTGGCAGCTGAGCACTCAGGGCTCCTACTACACATGTTGTAGGTCAAGAATGGGCTATTATATACATACGCTTTTCCTCTGAGTTACTTTTCTAGCAATTGATCTTCATCTGCTGGGCACATAAATGTTGCAGTTTGTTAGAGTCCCACTAAATACCTTCTTCAAAGTGACAGAGAGACACCCCATGCATCTCTACCAGTGCTCTTCAGTGGTGAGATACTGAAGTGTGTTTGGGTACATGTTGCATCTTCCTTTTCTCTCATGCTTCCCTCCCCCCTCTCTGTTTTGTTTGTTGCAGGTTCTCGGCCTTTTTGGATCTACACAGTGGAAGTTGCATCTTGTGTATGGCGTGGTTAAGCTTGCAGCCTGTCACCTCAGCCTTCCTCCATTTTGGGCTGGTTACTTTTGTGCTGTTTTTGCATGGTTTGCAGGTGGATGCCGGCCTGACGGGAGACTCAACCAGTTCAGTACAAAACAGCTCGTGTTCAGGATCTTTTGACTGCAAGGAAGGTGTTATCCTGCCAATATGGTACCCAGAAAACCCATCCCTTGGGGACAAAATTGCCCGTGTCATTGTATACTTTGTAGCACTGATCTACATGTTCCTTGGAGTCTCCATCATTGCAGATCGTTTCATGGCATCTATAGAGGTCATTACATCACAAGAGAAAGAAATCACGATTAAGAAACCCAATGGAGAGACCACGACCACCACCATTCGGATTTGGAATGAAACTGTTTCCAACTTAACCCTCATGGCTCTGGGCTCCTCTGCTCCCGAGATCCTTCTGTCTCTGATAGAAGTGTGTGGGCACGGTTTCGTAGCTGGAGACCTGGGGCCATCTACAATTGTTGGCAGTGCTGCTTTCAATATGTTTATCATCATTGCCATCTGTGTCTATGTGATCCCCGATGGGGAGACCAGAAAGATAAAACACCTGAGGGTTTTCTTTGTCACAGCTGCGTGGAGCATCTTTGCTTACATCTGGTTGTACATGATCCTTGCTGTCTTCTCTCCAGGTGTGGTCCAGGTGTGGGAAGGTCTGCTCACGCTTTTCTTCTTTCCACTCTGTGTCCTCCTGGCTTGGATAGCAGATAGACGTCTGCTTTTCTATAAGTACATGCACAAAAAGTACCGCACTGACAAGCACAGGGGCATTATCATAGAATCAGAAGGTGACCACCCGAAGGGAATCGAGATGGATGGCAAGATGATGAACTCCCACTTCCTAGATGGAAACTTAGTGACTGTGGAGGGGAAGGAGGTAGATGAGTCTCGCAAAGAGATGATCCGGATCCTTAAGGACCTGAAGCAAAAGCACCCGGAAAAGGACTTGGACCAGCTGGTAGAGATGGCCAACTACTATGCCTTGTCTCACCAGCAAAAGAGCAGAGCCTTTTATCGCATTCAAGCCACGAGAATGATGACGGGAGCTGGCAATATCCTGAAGAAACATGCAGCTGAGCAAGCCAAGAGGAGCACCAGCTTGCATGAGGTGCGGCCAGATGAACCTGAGGAATTCATCTCCAAAATTTATTTTGACCCGTGCTCCTACCAGTGTCTTGAGAACTGTGGTGCCGTTCTCCTGACAGTGGTGCGGAAAGGAGGGGACGTGTCCAAGACCATCTATGTGGACTATAAAACAGAGGATGGCTCTGCCAATGCTGGTGCTGACTACGAGTTCACAGAGGGGACTGTTGTCTTGAAGTCAGGGGAGACCCAGAAGGAATTCTCAGTGGGAATTATTGATGATGATATCTTTGAGGAGGATGAACATTTCTTTGTTCGGCTCAGTAACCTCCGTGTGGTGGAAAGTGAGGAACCTCCAGAGCTCGGTAACTCCCCATACCCAAAGGCCATATTGGCTTCTCCTTGTGTGGCCACAGTGACTATACTGGATGATGACCATGCTGGCATCTTCACATTTGAGTGTGACGTTATACATGTCAGTGAGAGCATTGGTGTGATGGAAGTCAAAGTCCTAAGGACATCAGGTGCTCGGGGTACAGTCATAGTGCCATTTAGGACAGTAGAAGGGACCGCAAAAGGAGGTGGAGAAGACTTTGAAGACACTTACGGGGAGCTGGAGTTCAAGAATGACGAAACTGTGTAAGTACCCGATTCACTTCTGCTCCTGGGTCTAGTTTTGGTGTTTAACCCCACATTTTGCATCCATGACAGGTGAATGCTGACAAGGGATAGGCTCCTCTCTTCAGCTTTCCATCAGTTTCCCTACTTTCCTCTTTCAGGCAAGAACCGACAGCAGGATGCAAGAGCTCAAAGCTCTTGTCCTTTCCCTCTTGGGAATGACAGAGTGAGGCTTAGAGATACTGGTGGGGAGGTGGTGGTATGTGTGGGTAGGAGTAAAAGATATCATTCTCTGAGGTCCTGTATTAAATCTGAGGGTTCATGGAGAGTTAAGATAGAGAGAGAAGAACAAGGGTAAGCTTTTTAGCTGGCTGGTCAAACACGGGAAAGCCTCTTTTTGAACACCAAACATAGAGTGCACAGGAGTTTATTGCAATCCCCAGATGACAAATTTACAACAGTTATTCCCAGGCAAGCAAGAGCTGCTCAGTAGACATGGGGCTTTATTTTCACAGGAGCAACACATCACACCTGTGTCCCTAGGCTGCCTGCACAGCTTGCAGGTCCATCATTCACAGCATAGGCACAGCTGCAAGCTATTCTGCTGGATTTGTGAAACCTTCCAGCCTTTATGTCCCTATGGTCTACCCATATTCCCCACGTCACCTTCTCTATGATCTCCTTATGCCTGTTCTTCTCCTACCTGTGGTTCTTCCCCTCGTAAAATACCATGACAATTGGCAATAATGGTCTAAAGCAGTGCAGCTCACAGCCTGGCCAAGTAGCTCCATGACCCAGTGTTTTCATACAGAATAAAGCAGGGAAGCAGAATAGTCTGCACCAGACCTGTTAATTCAGCCCTTTTATTGCATACAATGTAGGTGATACAAAGCTAGGAAGTAATAAAGACCAGAGAGGTGATAACGTCTAATTGCTTTAAGTACCTGCTGTTAACATTAGTGAGGAAGGAGAACAATCCCTTAGCTGAGCAGGGAGAGGGAGAGGTGTGTGAGCCTGGTGCTAAAACTCCCTGGTGTTAAGTGCCTAGGTTCCTCTTGTTAACACCTAATCACTTGAGCTGTCAAAGGAAGAATTGTGCAGACTTGAAACTGGCATCACAGCAAGGAAATCTTTGTACCAAGCCTCCCAGCACAGTATCTGAAAGGATGTTAATATATTAAATGCTATGGAGTAGGGATGTCCTCATTCAATGGCACCTTCTGCCTTAGCCCACTAAACCATTTAATCCAGCTGATAGCCACAATCCTGATGCTTGATGTGCTCTTCCTATAAAAGGAAGAGAGGCTCCTGGTTGGCTGGTATCAGCCACTATCAGAGGTGGAAGAGGATCAGCTGTCCTCATCTGGCCTTTTCAGGGAGGTGGGCCATGCAGGTCAGTCTCCTTAATTGAGCCACAAGCTGATTTCTCTAGGGAAAGTGGAAGCCCCATCCCTGGACATTTTGAAGGCCAGGCTGGATGGGGCTCTGAGTAACCTGCTCTAGTGGGAGGTGTCCCTGCCCATGGCAGGGAGGTTGGAACTAGATGATCTTTAAGATCCCTTCCAACTCTGACAATTCTATGAAAGTGAAAAAGAATGTCAGATGTGTGGTTACACTTTCCTGTAAGTAGACTACCTAAAATATAATGGGTACTACGTGGCTTCAACCAGGTAGTACCCATTATCTTGAAGAAAAGAAACTTTCCTTGCTGGAAGAAGAAAATTAGAGGTACTAGAGAATAAGCCCATAAGCCATCTTACTCCAAAATATCCTCCCTTTCTTTCATCTTCTGACTGATGGAAGACTCATTTTTGTCTTTGGGAAGTGTGACAGAAGGTCAGAGCATACCCATATAGTTGCTTCACTTGAGTTAAAACAAATCACATTCAGCAGGACCATGTGTGTCCTTGTGGGACAGACTCTAATGAAAGTGAAGGCAATCCAGAAAACAAGTCTATGTAGGTTGTTTAACACTGTGGCTTGTGACCCAGAGAGGATGCCCTGGAGCACAGATGAGACTTAAAACCATGCCCACACCTAATGCATTAATGTGACTTTCACTTCTGAATGAGGAGACTGCTGGGAACAAAGCCTGCTAACCACAGTGGCCATGGAGACCATGTTGCCAGCAGAGATGAATTTCTTTTGAAGCTAGAATTAGTGGAGCTGGCTCAACATAGTACTTAATCAAACTAATAAGCCTAACAAGAAGGGAGATCATGTCAGCCAGCAGGTTGCCTTTATTCAATCCCAGGTTTCTTTTAGATCTCCAGGTCTTCTGGGAATGGAGTTTTGGGCTGGAAGGTAGTTTTCAGTGATCAGCCCTCGGCCTTTAAATTCAGTGAGCACAGGTCGAGTGCTGTCCTTCATCTGCTCTTCTCTGAGGTGCAGATGGAAGCAGCTGTAGAAACCTGGAAGCCATAATGGGTGGGTTTTATCTTTTCTTGCTTTTTAGCTTCCTAAATCTGAATGCTGCCAACAAATTTGAGATGATTCAGGTCTGAATTTGGAGTTCAGACTTATAATGCTACTGTTCCAACAAAAACTATCTAGTTTTGGTCAGCCCAGTTTGGGAGGATGGATGGATGGATAGGGTGTTTTGGGATGAAAGCTGGGGAGAGACTTTTTAGAATGTTGGGTAGTGGTAGGACTAGAGAGAATGGCTCAAAACTAGAGGTGGGGAGATTCAGATTAGACGTTAGGAAGAAGCTCTTCCCCATGAGGGTGGGGAGACACTGGCACAGGTTGCCCAGAGAGGTGGTGGAAGCCCCATCCCTGGAAAGTTTGAAGACCAGGTTGGATGGGGCTGTGAGCAACCTGATCTAGTGGGAGGTGTCCCTGCCCATGGCAGGGGGTCGGAACTAGATGATCTTTAAGGTCCCTTCCAACCCTGACAATTCTATGAGTCTATGATTTTGCTGACCCAGAGGGCAGTGTATGAGGGACTGGTCATGGTATCACTTGGTACAAGGCTGTATGAAGACACTGGGTCACCAAGCAGGGAGTTGCCTGGCTGAATATTCATTCTCTCACACCCAAATTATAAAACTTCATCTTGCATTCTGGAGCAGCAGGTGATCTGTAAGCAGCTTGTAGATTGGCCTCCTTAAGCATAGCAAGAGCTAGATTAGTCTGAGGGGCTCTGGATTATGCAGCATCCTTCAGATTAAACTGTAGGAGAGGTGCTGATATCTACCAGATCCCCAGGGCCAAGGGTGAGCACTTTCCCTGGAAACTAGATGGAGAAGAAGTCTTCACTTAAATATAACAAGATAAAATGAACTACCTCAGGGTTGGTTTTAAGAGGCTTTCCCTAAAGGATGTGGGTCTAAAAAAAAGCTGAGTTGATGCAAATGTTACAGAACGAGAGGGAAATGGATCCTGCCACCGGGTCTTGCTTATTGCCTCTGGGATTCTTTCCTGACTAACCCAGTCAAAGTTTTCTCACTCACATTTGGGTGGGAGCACAGGAGAAAGCAGGCTTGAGATGAGGAGGCTTGAAACGATGCCATTGTTACTGGGGTATGGTCACGTGCAGTGTGTGTGTGTATGGATGTGCTATAAATCCAGCTATATAATCCTGAATGTTGTAATCTATTGAGAGAGGAATTGATCAGGTCTCCAGTATTTGATTATGCTGCCTCTTTTCCAATACATTTGTTATTTTTGAACTCAGATGTGACCTAAGCAGCTGAAGCAGAATCCTAGCTCTCTTGTTGACTACAAGAAAACTTAAAAAGTCAACTCCAAAACTTAGTTTTTTGTTGGGTTTTTTTTTTCTTTAGCAAGATGATTTTTCTATTAAATCATTTTGTATGGAAATAAATGTTCTTGGAGGTATGAAAATGTAGAAGAATGATTGATCCAGCTGCTTTATCATGTCCAAGCAATAAAGAAATCATTAAGAGCAAGGAGCAAAAAGTGAATTGGGGTTTAAAGGATTTTATGTTTGCATAATAAAGGGAACTCCCAGCAAGTTATGAAATTTCATTTACATTTTCTCAGTTTAAATTGTTCCTCTGCTTAAAACTGTTTCAATTCATATGGAAATTTTTCCAGGTCTTGCTTTAGAAAGTGTAGAAAGATGGACAAGTTGCCAGTAACTAATTGACATGCCAGGGAGGAAATAGTGACAAGTTGTGCTGTGACCATATCCCTTGCAGCAGCTCTGCTGAGTTAAGGTTTAGGACAAGAGATCTTTGTTATTTGCCTTTGTTGCTGGTTACTCAATTACTTGCAGGACCTGAAGACTACTAGATCTGTAGCCATCTGCCCCAAGTCCATAGTCCTGAGTGTGGCTCAGGAAGGAACTGGGTGTTGAGAGATGCTGTGGTGTTAAATGGATTGCAAAGCCTCTTCATGATGTCAGCATGGCTGAATTTTGGTGATGTGGAAACCTCCAGTCACCTATGTGTGTGTTGGGCAGAGCTCTCAAGAACAGAAGGGCTTTGCAGAGACTGCTGGAGACAAAGATATTAAGCTTGCCTCAGTAGACAGTGAAATTTGCTGTTGTTGCCTCTAGGATTTGGGCTGGATGTTGTGTGCAAGTTACCTCTCGTTGTCTGCTTCTCCCCAGGGGAGCCCCCAGGCTGCTCTGTGCATGGCTGTGGCTGTTCCACGAAGTCATTGTGAGCCTTGGGCTTTGGCAGGGAGGCTGGTCCAAAAGTGCTGCTGTGACACCGAGCGGTGGGAAGCCACGTGTGTTTCTTCTCTTGAGGGCTTCAGGCATTTTCTGGCAGAGGTGCTCATGGGGTATGTATGCACGTGAAGGCCAGAGTTGTGCCAGAGGTGGTCCTGTCTGGGTCAAGCTCATCATTCACCATGAGGGTGGTGAGACACTGGCACAGGTTGCCCAGAGAGGTGGTGGAAGCCCCATCCCTGGAAATTTTGAAGCCCAGGCTGGATGGTGCT
This sequence comes from Brachypteracias leptosomus, assembly GCA_013401335.1. NCBI lineage: Eukaryota > Metazoa > Chordata > Aves > Coraciiformes > Brachypteraciidae > Brachypteracias > Brachypteracias leptosomus. Next base: position 261,669 of record VYZX01008324.1, on the reverse strand, counting down.
CTGAGTAACCTGCTTTAGTGGGAGATGTCTCTGCCCATAGCAGGGGGGTTGGAACTAGATGATCTTTGAGGTCCCTTCCAACCTTGACAACTCTATGATTCTATGATTCTGAGCTTGGGTTGGTGCTGTGGCACAAGGCTGGTGGTTAACAACTGCCACAACATGCTGCTGCTGCCCTCTCTCCTGTGTGTTGTGCCACCTCTGTTTGGTGGGGAGACCAGTATCCCTTCCTCCTCCTTTTCCTCTCCTGTCCACCCACGCTTGGGCAGAGATACCCCTTGCTCATGGTCCTGCCATGGTGGCTGTTGGCTTCCCCCAGTAGATGTGGTGAAGGTGACAGTGGAGAAAGGTGAATGGTGGCTTTCTGGCTGAAGGATGTCATGCTGAGGCTTGGTGTAATTAATTGTCCTTCATCTTTGCCATTCAGTGCTCAAGGAAACTGTCAACTTAATTTCCTAATTTGATCACCTCCGCACTCATGGCTGTGGCATTTTGAGGGGAATGCTATTAATGGTACTTAGCTCTTTTGCATGGTGCCCTGGCAGTAGATCTCATGGCACTTTGCAAAGGAGATTGAGGGACGTTATTCCCATCTTGCAGATGGATGGGGGGGGAATACAGAGAATGTGACTTCTCTTCCCTCTGGGCTACCCAGCAGATCAAAGACAGGAATAAAACTGATCTCCCTGAACTGCTGGCCTGTGCTCTAAGCAGAAGAAGGTCTGTGTACATCAAGCTTGTAATTGCCTGTTACTCAAGACCACGGTGAATTTATGCAGATTCACCGACCTCATGAATCAGGTTGGTTCAGGTAGAGGCAGGAGCTGCAGTTTCTCACAGTTCCCCCAAGCTGTCAACAGTAACTGTGGTTTTGGTGCTCATTTTCCTGAATTAAATGTTGGTCCCGTGACATGGAGGCGTGCTGCATCTGCATCTGGTTTATTTATATCAGTTGTGATGACTTCAATTCATGATTCGAAATAATTTTGGTAATCTAGCCTGAACTTTTGTTCAGCATCTCTCATACACCGTGCACTGATCCTAAGGTTCTGAGGTGAACAGCCTTCCAAAAAATTAAGGCTACTTAGTGAGGTTCCAGGCACTGAGAGTTTGTTGTGTGAGGCTGATGGTTTCCTTCTCTCAGGACACTCTTCCTTTCCTGTTGGAGCCTCCTTGAGATTGAATCCTCCAAACTCTTCTTCAATTGGTTTCCATCAGTGGGTAAGCTCCTTCTGGCTTTCTCTTCCTACACCTTCCCATAAATTAGAAGTTCTTGATTCCTTTTTTTAATTTGGAGTAGAGAAACAGTAACATCTGTCCTCCGGTTAAAAAAACTGTCCCCCATGATGTTGCCAATGGTGAGAGGCTGTTGTATTTGCTTCTTGCTGTGAAATTCTCATGTCAGTGCTCTTAACAGTACCAGTTTCTAATTTAGCTGAAGTCCTTACACACACAGATGTATACTCTGGGTTTCTGCTGTGGTCCCACTGTGAGGTCTGGGTGGTGTGACCTGCAGGGGATTAATGTAAGGCATCAAGGGGGCTGTTCCTGGAGTGTGTGTGAAATCAGCCTGCAGAAATGTGAGAAGAAAACGCGGGAAAGCGTAGGAAGAAAAGAAGCCCTGGGGGTGACCTGACTGGCAGGTGTTGGGGGTACATACTTGCCATCTGTCCATGAAGAAGGACAAATGACATCCTGGCTCAGAGGTGTGACTTCTTGCCCATCAAAGGAGGCATTTGCATGGGTTTATGTGACAGCATTAAACAGGGGAGGCCTGGGACCCCAGCTCAAAGGAGAGGCATGTGCTAGAGAATGACTCTTCGGAGCTGGTGCATGCTCTGGTCTAGCAGAGAAGCTCCTGGGAAGTTTTTCTCCTTGAAAGGGACATTCTGGGAGGTATCAGAGAGGGCAGGGATACTCCTAGTTTAGAGCAACACAGGGAAGTTCACCCCACAAAATGGCACAACCAAGTTTGGGGTTTAAAAACAAGCACCAGAGCAAAACTGATCCAAGACAAACCAAGTCTCCTGTGGCTCCTTTATGGATGCATCTCTGTGTGGAGCACCTTTGCACATGGGTGGCTTGGACATCGTGCCCTTTACACACGGGTTTGCAGAGGCACAGCTCGTGTTTGTTCCCCACCTGTAAGGAGGAGGAGAAGGCACAGTTGGAATGATGCAGCTTCAGGGGATAAGAAGAGATGCTGGTGACAAGGTTTGATAGACCATCTATCACTCCAAGCACCTGCTGTTTTTTTTTTAACCCACAGCTGGAATGTTACTTACAGCATCATTGTGATGTGTCTGTGCCTTCTGACAGATCAGAGTGTTGGCAAAGTTTCTGAGTCCTGGGCTTATCCTTTTCTAGCTGAGATGAGGAGAACAGCAGATCTAACATCTCCCAGGCCAGAAGTCCTCCAGCACGGTTTTGTTGTGGCTAAATAGAAGCAGCTGATCCTGGTGGAGGGTGGCAGCTGTTTGAAATAAGAGATGATTTACCTGCTTTAGCAATGGGGCTTGTTTCTTATTTACCTCATGTCAGGATAAAAGGTGATAAGACAATTTGCTATGCTAGCTGATAGAAGCACCAGGGACCAAGTTCATCCTCCATTTAGCTTCAGTGAAAACAGCAGATTTAAAGCTGGGAGGAATGTGGACTGGTGCATATTTACAGCTGTCTTAGCAGATGGGCTGTTGACAGATGAGGCCCCTCAAGTCTCTGCCTGGGTGCCAGCACGTACTGCTGAGAGCATTTCAGCTGAAGCCAGCCCTGGTGTGGAGCAGGCCCTGGTGACTTGCACTGGAAGGGCAGTGGGGTGGAAGTCTCAACATCAGACAGGACCAGTTCTTCTTGCCAGGGTTTACAGGACCCATCCTTAGGAGGTTGATGGAGGCATCTGCTGAGCTGCTTGAAAGCCTGAGCAGCTTCATGTGGACTGTGGTGCAGTCCCAGAGCTGGGCTGCAGCACCCACAAACCCTCCTCTGGACATCACATCCCTGACAGCCTCTACTGTGTCCTGCTGCTCTCCTTCCAAGTGTGGTTGTGGAGCACCTTCTGAGGCCAGGACTTGATGCTCTGCCTCATGTGAGAAGAGCCATGGCTCTGATCTCCTGCTCCTTCTGTTAGACGGTGGAACATCTCCTTTGGTGTTTTTAGGTGCTGGGGAGGAAAGAGGCTTTTTCTTTCTTCCCCATTCACCTCTGCAAAGAGTTTCCAGGAGTGGTTGCTCCTACCTGTGCTGTGGCTGTTGTGCTGAGTGTGTTGTAGATGGTTTATCTGTTGCTGCATCTCTTTGGTGCTCTGTGTAAAAAGGATGTTGTTAAAGTGAAATGGGGTAGGAATTACCTTTGGTGCCTCTGTTTTTCTTTCCATGAGATAAGCCAAAATGGGTCCTACCCACATAAAATCCCCACCTGAGGACCTTGCTGCTCTGCTTTTATCCTTTGGAGAAAACAGTGTGATAAAGCTATTGATATTTAATGTAGAAATTCTGCTCTGCTTATCTCTGCTTTACCTGTCTTCCCTCCTGGCTTGGTCTCATCTGCTTGAGAATTTTCACTTAATATTGCTATCTCCACCTCCCTTAGTAAAGACAACTGGACCATGGTGCTGTTTAGGAAGGATGTGCCAGGACCAGCGTGTTGACTGTGCAAGACTAACTAGGCACTGAGTGCTCTGTTTCCTAAGACATCAGAAATGCTGCTTTATTTTGAGGTGGATTGTGGTTAGCTTTGATAGCTCACAGTAGTTTTCTCTTTCTTGTAGTGGAGCTGGGGAGAGAGAACGTGTGAACTGGCAGTTTTTTCCCAGATGTGTCCTGTTAGCTGACGCCACGGGAGGTGGGCAGAGCTGTGAATAATGCAAAAGCACAGCCAACAGACTATGGATGAGCAATAACTGCTTGCCTGGCAGTCAGGCTCCTAGGGTTCCATCAGCTGTACCCTGCAGAGCAGTACCTGAGAGCTGTGGCAGGGTGGAGCAGATGCCTGGCTGCTGCTGGTGTGTGAGGCTGTAGCATCATGAGGGCTTCATCTCAGCAGTGACTGTGGTGCCCATCCTATCAGAAGGGCTTAATTTTCTATAATTAGTGAGTTCTCGGCACAAGTGTCTTTCTTGCTCTTTTTGTGGCCTGACAATTGGAGCAGTGCTCGATGTGGCTGTGGGAGTCAGAGCTGAGAGTAGCTTCAGTAGGTCATTAGACTTTGTGGTGGGCAGCTGGTGCTGGCTTTCCCTTGAGGTGACCTTAAAAAAAATAGGCTCAGGGGCCTGATTATCCCATCCTTTGTATGGTATAGAGCAGCAAAAAAAGGCATAACAGATGTGACATCTCCTCTGGCTTGACAGTGAGCTGTAGACAGCAGTGGCAGAGCAGTGGAGATGTGCAGGGTGGTTTCCTTGGTGCACAGCCCCAGAGGAGAGGGTGAAGAGCAAAGGAGCTGTTGCCTTTCATGCTGGGAGAGCATCAGTAAGTGGATAGGTGGGGCTTCTCTTCTCTGAGCTCTGTGGGGAGCAGTAGGTCCCAGGTGTGCTCCTGTGCAGTGCTTCTGGCCAGCCAGGAGCCTGAGGAGGTGAAGTACCATGGTGCAGAGCTCTTTAGGGGTACCAGTCCCCACTCTGCTGCTTGCAGAGACAGGCTGTGCTGGGACAGCAGAGCAGCTGGTTTGGCAAGCCTGGTGCTGCAGCTCCTCCGGGAAGATCTGGACTGAAATGGAGAGCAAAATCCAAGGGTTGAAAGACCCTTGGGAGCATAGCTTTGGGTATCCAAGCGATGGAAGCATGGCCAGCCTCGGGGGAGCAAGCTGCCTTGTCCAAGGGTCACTCTGGCTGTCTTTGAGGGACCAAAGCAGCCGTTTGAAGGCAAGACAAATGGATGGGCAGGCTGATGGAGGAACCTCACCAGCGTGTGCTGTAATGACTGAAACCCCTGTTGGGCCTGACCTGGGAGTATTAATGTCCAGCCTTTGGGGACTGCTTCTCAAGGCCTTTTCTAAGGAGGATGAGACTCCTTTGTACATCTAGCCTGGCACATGACACCTTCTGTGGCGCCGTGTCTCCTGGCCCCATGCTGGGAAGGGAGCCCAGCAGCCACTTGGAGAGGGGACAGTGACTGCCCTTGGTGAGGGACTTTCAGTGCAGGGCTGTCCTGGGTGGCTGGTAAGGGAGTTTTATGGGACTGTGAACCTGTGGAGGAGAGGCCTGAGGAGCAGGTACACAACAACAATGAACTTCTGCTAAGGGTGCCTCCCTTCCAATTTTGGGAGGAGATGATTTTTTTTAAGTGAAGTGCTACATGGAGTAACAGACCCACTCCCTGGAGGGTACATCTAATGGAATTAAAGGGTATCTGTATCTTGTTCTGGGCGGTGAGAGCTTCCTCGAACCACTGCCCAGAATACTTGTGAGACACCCTATAATTCAATTAGAAGTACCCTCCAGGGAGCATATAATTATATCATATCTGTGAAACCTAATGACAGCCCCCTCGTATCACATGGTGAGCAACTCTCTGCTGCTGCCCAGAACCTTTCACCGGTAAGGGACTAATCTGCTTAGCGCAGATTGAACTCGGCGGTGTTCAGCACTTGCCCAAATGCTTCTGAAGGGAATCCCTGCCAGCGGAATAAACCTGTTAGCAGCATGTGAGCATCACCACCCCCACGTCCCTCTTCTCAACCCTCGGACCACTCCGGCTGGAGCTGCTCACCTCCACCCTCACCATCCTCAATTCTGAAGGATGGGGAGTTTTCTTTAACCCTTTCGACTTGTCTTTTTGCCCCCTGGTGGGTAGTAATAGCCTGGGATGGAGTGTGCTGGAAGGATTGAGCTCCATAACAGGCAGTGTCCTGCCTTCCTGCTGATACCCTGTAAAATGTTGATACAAGTTGAGATGTTCTAGGGAGAGAAATAATTGTAGGATCAGTTGAAATGCGGCTGCCTCTGGTATGAACCCCAGCAGTGGGGATTGGACTAGATGATCTTTCGAGGTCCATTCCAATCCCTAACATTCTGTGATCATGAAATCTGAAATGGTTTAAGGCTGGCAGTGAGGAACACCAAACTTGACCACCACATTAGGGGTCTTCCATGGGATACTGTAATTTCAATAAATTCACACCAGAGACATCAGCTTAAATCAATCTACAGAAAACCAGAGAGGGAAGGCGGGGTGAGACCTTAACTTTGAGTGCCTAAAGAAATGAGGTGGAGGAATTTCCTTGCCCATAGTAGAACTTCATTGGGAAACAGCATTAGCTGCCTTGTGATTGAAGGATACGTCTTCTCCTGAGCAACCTGACCTAGTTAGAGATGCCCCTGCTTATTTTTAGGGAGGTTGGACTATATGACCTTTAGAGGTCCCTTCCAACCCAATACGTTCTATGATCTACTCTGTAGAGGTCTGGCAATTGCTGGGACTGCACTGCCCCCAGCCTTGCTATAGTTCAGCACCTCAGGTGGCTCTCCCAGAAACTTTGTCCAACCACGTGAATAAACTCATCTGCCTGTCACAAGATTGTAGTTGCTGTGAGTGCTGTTGCATTGCTGGCCCTCGGCCCCCAAGTGTCTTGCCCTCAAATCCTGGAGCTCTGAGTGAGCTGGACACCTCTGGAATGCAAGATGAAAGCAGGGAAGGGACTTTTCAAAGATGCCAGAGGCAAGGTTTGCTTCCAGTAGGAGGTGGGAGAATGTTGTGCTGACCTTGAAGGCAATGGATCTGAATCCCAATGCGTGTTCTTGACTGGCAGTTTGGGAGTGAATCACCAGAGGTGGAGCAGAGGTGTGTTTAGACGGCATTGTTCTTTCCTTGGGGACAATTACATGGGGAATCACTGGCCAGCAGGGCCCTGGTGGGAGCGTGTCCAGGGCTCAAAGGAGCTTAGCTGTGAATCACTAAGTAATCTGGAGAAAGGCAGATGGAGAGCAACGTGGCTGGAATGAGAAAAAGACATGGATGAGAGTTGCTTGCTGAGAACCATGGGGCTTTGGTCTTCTTCCCTAACGTGGGGCTGAGGCATCCTGCAGTGCTGGAAGGGTGATCAGAGGGAGTTTGAGTGGTGCTCGGTTGAAAATGCAGATTCTGGAGAGCAGGGTGGTTGGCATGGTGGTTTACAGGCTCAAAATGGAGGCTTTTCTTCAGCAGGAGCACAGGAATCCCAGCCTGCCTCCCTGCATGGCCCCTGGGTAGCACCGGGTGGTGGGGACAAAGCCTCCCTGGGGTGGCCTGTCCAGGGTCACCTCCGAGATGCTTCAGTTGCTACGTCCAGATGGGGCACGTCGATCCTCTTTGGGAGCAGAGGTGGGATGTTGGGCTTTATGTCACACTGTGTCACTGCTGCCCCTGCCACTCTGGGCTCCCAAACCCCTCTCTGAGGAGCCTGCTTGGCTCTGAATGTCAGCTCTTGCTGCGAGGCTCCTGCAGGGATGTGGTGTCTCACCAGGGCCCTGCCATTTAAAGCATCAACCTCTTGCTAACCCCTTAGCAGCTGTGGAAGCACTGATGTGTTTTTACCTGTTTGCAACCACTGGGCACACCATCCCCTTTCTGTCACAGGCACATCATGTATGTTGTGGGCAGGAGGTGGTGCCACTGTCTCCTCCACTCGTGCTCTCTGTACTCTTCCCCAAAGGACCTGCTCCTAGACCCTGGTGAGTACCTCTGTGAATTGTGGAGGCTGAAGATCCACCCATAAAGGTCTCGTTCACAGCTGACATCAGGGCATGACATGGGTACGTGCCCATCTCAATTTATGCAATAAGCCCTTACTCACCCGAGCTTCTCTCCAGAGACTGTTAGGGTCCCTTAGCAACTTAAATTGCTTTTAGCCTTGACCAGCATGAGAAACTACAAGGAACAGGTTTTTTTACAGTGGAGGACAACCAGCTTGGAGTGGATGTTGGATTGTGCTGTTTCCAGGTGCAGGAAGGTGACTGTGAACAGTCAGCAGGAGTTTATCATAGCAGATCATGCCTGACTAACCCAATTGCTTTCTGTGATGAGATGCCCAAGTTGGTGGCCATGGAGAGAGCAGTGGGTGTCATTTACCTTGGCTTCTGGTTTTTAATCTGTTCTCCCATAGCATCGTTATGGCCAGCCTGGGGAGATACGGCCTTGATAGGTGACTACAAGATGGATTAAAAAGCTCTCTGGTCTGTCAGGGCTTTGAGGTATAACAGGTAGCCAGTTCCTTGAGAAGTCAACAGTTCATCATCTTCATCCAGGCCAGGGATGATGGGGTGACAGGCAGCCCTGCCCCACTGAGCCCACGGGGACCATGGTCCAGGGGGAAGGTTGGCACACTGGGGTGTGGGTTGCTGGCTGGAGGAGCCTTGGCCTGCAGCAGAAGAGGTCCAACAGGGTCCTTGGGAAGCTGGGTGAGAGAAAGGTGTGGTGTTTGGGGTGGGGTCAGCCTCTGCCCCAGTGCAGGCTGGGGGCTCTGCAGGGAAGGAGCTGTGCTGTGTGGAAGAGCTGCTTGGCTCGTGCACTTTAAACCAAATCAAGACTGAAGCCGTGCATTGATTTATCAGCGGTGTATAATTAACCAGCAATCAGTGAACTATATAAGGAGGATCAATACCAGCAACACAGTGGAGAAACCACAGTGCTGGACACCTACATATGTTCAACTACCTATTTCTAAGCACCCTTCTGTAACTGATCCCCAGGAGTCCTGCACACGTGCACAGTGATGTGCTGCCCTGGTGGGCCTGTCTCAGTGGCTGTTGCTGCCCAGGGTGGGCCCTGGAAGACCTCATGGACCTGGTGGTCCCTGTGGACGTGAGTCAGCAGCACAGCACGTCTTGAGTAGACCAATAAATCACTGCTACTGACTTGGAGTTTTTCAAGCAGGGGCAGAGGTTTATTCCCTGTAAAAGAGAAGCAGCTTTGGCCCTCACTGGGATGTCAAGGGAAGGTCTCCCCAGGCTGTCCACCTTCTCCTCTGCTCCAGGGAACATCCAGGCAAAGCTGCTGAGGTGTGATTTCCCACCCGATGTCAATTTGGTGCTTTTTCTTTTCCCCATCCAAAACAGGCGAGTGCTCTTAGATGCTGAGCAGCCGAGGTGTTGGTTTACTAGGCACGTAGCAGAGCTCCTGGGGAGAGCACAGTCCTGCAGGAGCAGCTTATACCCCAGCACAGCAAGTGTCCTCCGTGCTGAACCCCCTGCGTGGTGTTGGAGGATGTCCCTTTGCATGATGTCTCCTTGTGTTGTTGATTTTCTATCATACATAGACATTGTTGGCTGCTGGAAATGGCTGAGGACATGCAGCAACATAATCTCCCGATGATCTGTTGACCTTTGGGTGGTACCTCTAAATTTTAAGAGTCCAGCACACACGGAGGTTGTGGGAGCAGAAGGAAGTGCCCCCAGTCTATGGTGTTGTATGAACCTGGCTGGGACCCAGCAGTGGTGACCCCACAGCAGGTTTCTCTTCCAGATACTGATGTTGTGACAGATTGGGCAGAAAGGGAGAAAAAGCAGGAGAAACATTCCAGAAATAATAGGGGTTTTTCTTAAAAAGTGGGAGAAGCACCATCTACTTGAGATCTCAGATGTCATGTATTTCATGTGGAGGAACACCACAGCCAGCTTGGCTGTCTTTCAGCCCTGATGTCTCATTGAGTTTCTTCTTCTTTTTTCTGTTAACATTCCATTTTAAATAGAGTAGTCCTCTGAGGGTCTGAGCTCAAGCCTCTTACATGTGATAGAAAGACTCTCAAACAGAGTGGGTGGAGGGAGCTGCATTAACCATCTCCTTGCTGGTATTTGCTGGTTTTTTGGCACACTTACTCCCATGTCATTTGGAACAGAAGCCATGCAGTCATGGCAGCTTTTTGAAAGCTTCCCTTCTCAGGCAGTCCAGGTGTCTGGCCATGTGCCATGAGGACATGTCAGTAAATAGCCATGAAATTGGGCTATTTACACAGGATTTTAACCAAGGTCTGCCATGACTGGAGTGCAAGTAAGCACTTTCATATTGAAGTCCCCTGTGGAGTGGAAAAACTTTCTTTTCCTAGCTGAGAGAGCGTGGAGATTTCACAGGGCCAGAAAACTCTGTGAAATCCTGTTTGAGAACCTCAGTTTTTGGTAGTGTTTCCTTGTGAAAAATGGACCAAAGCTTCAGACCCTTTTGGCTGCATTTTGTGTTTCTTGCAGTGACTTGGGAGCACAATGAGAAGAGGCAGTAAACAGTGATCCTTGCCATTAGGGACCTTCATTGCAGTTGTTCCTGCTCTCCCTAGGTTTCAGTTGGAGCAGGAATTTGGCTCTTTTTGGCCTGAATGGAGGTTGGGAAGTTTTCTCTCAAGCAGCTGTGGCTGCATACTTGAGTCACGAGAGGGTTAAACCTCAGTCATCAGGGTTGGAAATGTGACATAGGAGATTAGATCTTGAATCCCATTTTGCTGGTGCACTGATAACAGGATCTTATCAGCCTGCCTCTCTGATTTGATTAACTAACACTTGCTATTGCAGCTACTGAGAGGGGGAGATGGGAAGTGGCTATTGATTGGCAGTCCCTAGGCACTGAGATGCTTTCATGGGCCCCAGAGAAGAAGAGCCATCTTCTACTCTACCTGCTAATTGCAGCCTGCAAGTCCCAGAGGGGATGCTCAGGGTATTGGCAGGGCAGCCTGTTGTGCTATCAGCCCAATGCTGTAAGAGATCAGTCCTGAAATGAGTGCTGTTGGCACTAGCCCTGTGTAAGCTGTGCCATGCGGTGCCAGAGCCACCCACACTCCAGCCTCAGGTTAGCAGCATTGACAGAACTCATCAGACATGCCCTGGGAGGGTGGAGAACAAGTGAGGGTTGTGCAGTGGGGCTGACTGTGCTCACTGGTTGAATACTGATTCTTCCTGAAACAATAGGGGCTTGTGCAGTTGGGAATAGGACCAAGCCTCCATTTTTCTCGAGAGAAGCCAGATGGGGTTTCATATTCTTTTTTCTCTCTGTGTATACTCCTCTATGCATCTTTTATCTCCTCTCCTTCTCTAGTCCTCCTTCATTTCTCAATTCACTTGTGGTTCTGCCTCCAAGTGCACCTCTGCTTCATATGCTTTCAAAGTCCTTGGAGGAAAGAGCCAGGAGTGGCGAGTAATGCAAATATAAAAAGAGCTGAGGAACATCATACATAACGTTGATGTCACCTCCAGTAAGTGAGTTTGAAGAGATTGGAAAGGGCAGCCTCTCACACAACCCCTTGTGTGCAGCACACTGGGGTGGATGCAGATGGTCCCTAAGCTCCCGGTGGCTGGGAGCTGGAATGCAGAGAGGAGACCATCACATTTTCTTCTGCTCTTTCCTGAATTAGACTTGATGCTGGGCAGGGCCAAGCTACCTCCTGCCATCACCAGCTATCCGTGTGGAGCACCCTGACACATTAGTGGCAAATTGGGACATCTCCAGGCCCAGCTAAATGGTGTTTAATGCTCAGTACGTGTAAGCAGGACAGACATTTGATGGCACTTTTGGCAGCAGGCAGGGCACACAGCTTTGTCCTGCACTAGCAGTTGCAGAGCAGTGTCCAGCCATGGCAGCTGCATGAAACAGAGACTCTGAACACAGCAAAGTCTTGATAGAGATGTTCATGGACACCGTGTGTTGCAGCCATTCCTGCTCCTTGGCTTCTCCTTAGCCTCCCTCTCCACTGCTAGGGTGACTTTGGTTCTGTAGTGAGCTGTGTGGAGCTGAGCATGGCTCTGCCTTGCCCCAGTTACTCATGCCTGTGGCATCCAGAGCAGGATGCTCACTAAGGGGATCTGCTGAGGTACACCTCTGTCCTGAGGGGTGACCTTATTAATGTTTATAAATACATTAAGGGAGAGTGTCAGGAGGATGGAGCCAGGCTCTTTTTGTTGGTGTTTAATGATAGGACAAGGGGCAACGGGTGTAAGCTGGAACAGAGGAGGTTCCACATAAATATGAGAAGAAACTTCTTCACGGTGAGGGTGACAGACACTGGACCAGGCTGCCCAGGGAGGTTGTGGAGTCTCCTTCTCTGGAGATGTTTAAAGCCCTCCTGGACGTGTTCCTGTGCAACTTGGTTTAGATGATCCTGCTCCAGCGGGGGGATTGGACTAGATGATCTTTCGAGGTCCCTTCCAATCCCTAACATTCCATGATTCTGTGGCCTCCTGAGCACAGCCACCCAGGGTGAGCACGTAGGACAGCCAACAAAGAGGTGTGTTTGTGCAAAATCCTTCCTTGGGATGGAGAGCCACCTTTCTACTCTTGCGTCCTCCATTTAAACCCAAGAGAGGCTGTTTTAAAAAAACCTTGTTCCATTTGCATGATGAAGTCCTAGAAGTCAATAACGCCAGGCAGAACATTAATTCTGCCCCCAGTGTGTATAGTTATAAAATGATATTTAATTACACATTTACCAACTGTTTATCTCTTGTACTCTTGGTGTCTTCTACACGCAGAGCTTCATATGTGAAGCATCCTGTTGGATTTTTGCAGTTCTCTGTAGTCTCACCAGTTTAATTATCCTGATGCTGCAGCTGAATTGTGGTGAGGCTGGTGTTGGTCTCTTCTCCCAAGTAACTAATGACAGGACAAGAGGTGATGGCCTCAAGCTGCACCAGGGGAGGTTTAGGTTGGATATTAGGAAGAAGTTCTTTACTGACAGAGTGGTCAGGCACTGGAACTGGCTGCCCAGGGAGGTGGTGGAGTCACCATCCTTGGAGGGGTTTAAAAAACAAGTAGATGTGGTGCTTCAAGACATGACCTAGGTAGAGATGTCCCTACTTGTGTAGGGAGGTTGGACCAGATGACCTCTAGAGGTCCCTTCTAGCCTAAAACGTTTTATGATTCTGTGGTCTAGGGATCAGGGAGATGAAGGTTGGACTTGATGATCCTAGAGGTCTTTTCCAACCTAAATGATTCTGGGATTCTATGACCTATGTGTAATTCTCTCTTGATTTTTACCAAGCTGCTGGTGTACAGCGGAAAATACTCTCTTGGCATTAAGAGAGAGACTCGGGTGTAAACCAGGCAAAATAAAATAAGGAGTTTATCCCCTGTATAGGGGTTGTCAGCCCTTCGTGATTTTTTTAGCACCTTCAATACATTCTAGGGGGATATATGAGCCCCTGTAGAACCATCTGACTGGTTTCTAGCGTGGAGCAGGCTTGTTTTCTGCAGTAACCTTTCGTGAATCCCCCAGGAGCAGTGAGCAGTCTGCCACCAAAATGGCAGCTGAAAGCCTCTGCTCGAAGCCTTTTAGGCACAAAATTCCCTTCCACGTCAGTGGGTGCATGTTATGCCATTCACTGTCCATTAGCACTCTGCTGTGGAGGGTGAAACGGTTAACTTTGGAGCTATTTTAGCTGCAAAGCTGAGGTGGCCTGAATACGCCTGCAGCAGTTTTCTCTCATTATGTGCAGTTATATTTAATTTCTAGTATGCTGGGTAAGAGCAGTGTGCTAAACTCTTTTCTCATGAATGGCTCTGAGAAGCCTGGTCTGTAATATATAAATCGTACTGGAGGTATCACCCTTGCCAGTATAATGTGGCTTTGTGGGATTTAAATGAGGAGAGGTGGTTGTGTGGTTGATGCCTGCACTGCGTGTGAAGAAAGGGGGTTACATTCGAGTAGGCACCTCTGTCATGCTGTGGGATAAAATTAATTCTGCCACCATAATGCTCTCCTTGATATCACCCCTTAATTTGGTTGATGTGGTACTTGTGCCAGGAGGCTGCTGAGCTAAGACCACAGGCTTGAGTGTCAAGCATCACTTTTCTGTAGCAAAATCAAATTGTGCTTTTTAGTGGGGAGCTTTTCTCTCTCTCTTGATTTACTCTCGCAATCAAGAAGCAAGCTCTTGTCATAGCACAGCAAAATAATAACATAACATCCAAATGATAGTGGTAGGCTGGCATCTAGAAATGTTCTGGGCTGACCAGGGTATAGCATGACTCCAGCGGGTAATAACTATTTAAGCACCCTCTAGTTGTATCAGTAGTAACAGAATGTTAGGAGTGGTTGAGCCCAAGAGGTGGCCATGCTGCTCTCTGGGAAGCTTGTGGTGGCTCTGGCCTCTGCCATGGTGATGGAGGTGAAGGGTAGTGGTAGGACTAGGGGGAATGGCTCAAAACTAGAGGTGGGTAGATTCAGACTAGACGTTAGGAAGAAGTTCTTCACCATGAGGATGGTGAGACACTGGAACGGGTTGCCCAGAGAGGAGGTGGAAGCCCCATCCCTGGACATTTTGAAGGCCAGGCTGGATGGGGCTCTGAGTAACCTGATCTAGTGGGAGGTGTCCCTGGCCATGGCAGGTGGGGTGGAACTAGGTGATCTTTGAGGTCCCTTCCAACCCTGACAATTCTATGAGTCTAAGATTCTAGTAGTTGTTACAATACCTGATCCTTAGTGTTGTGATGAAGATGTGCCCAGGAACTGTGGAAAACTTGGGAAAGGAGCAGAACTAGAACGTGATGTCACTAATGTCCAGGCTGTGCACCGAGTACAGTCAGGCTTGAGTTTCTCAAAGCCAGGCCAGAGTAGCTGTAGTTTTATTGACTGAGGGTTTGTTGGTTAAAGTCTGTTAAGTCCTTGTGTGGACAAGCTCATTGCTGGGACCTCACTCCAGCCTTGTTGCCTTTGCAGGAAGATTAAGCTGAACTGAAGTCATGTTACTTCAGAGCACAGGTGTCCACACAAGGCTTTCTATGCCTTAACTTCTCACTCCTAATTAATTCAACTTAATTTGCTGGAGCATCCCCAGGCAGACGAGCCCTTGGCAGTGTTGCTGGGTTGTAGTTTTCTTGCGCGTTATCTGAAGCACGTGTCCTTCCTCCTGCTAAACCTAGAAGACTGGGGGGAGCAGACAGGTGGGAGGTCTAAGGTCCTCAAAGAAATGGCAAAGGCCACTTGGAACCACCATCTGGGACTGTGCCATCATAGCAGGGCATCCAGGAGCACCCCTGAGGTCTGGCAACAGCCAATTGCTACCTGCAGGACCCATCACAAGCACAGCTTCAATGTCACAGGTCTGTTGTGCTGTGCTCTCAGCACGTGCTGGGGCAAAATCTGCCTTTACTGGCAAAAAGAGGCATCACACCTTTATTATAGCCCTATTTACCATGACTGAGTAGGCTGGGAGTGGGTTTGATAGGATCTCTGCTGGGATTTTTTCCCAGCTGTGATACAGTTGAGCATCTCTTCCCATTTTGGCCACACTTAACAGCCTTGTGTGATGTGGCTCTAAGGGGGAGAATTTAGGAAGTGTCTCTGCTCAGTCACTAGTAGCTGCAAGCAGGAGAATCTATTTAAATCTGTTGTTAACATGCCTGTGGCTACTGTAGACCTGCCTGGC
This sequence comes from Brachypteracias leptosomus, assembly GCA_013401335.1. Taxonomy (NCBI): domain Eukaryota; kingdom Metazoa; phylum Chordata; class Aves; order Coraciiformes; family Brachypteraciidae; genus Brachypteracias; species Brachypteracias leptosomus. The sequence goes on along the minus strand of VYZX01008324.1, from coordinate 246,353 downwards.
CTGTTCCCTTTTCCAACCATTGCCTTATAGCACGTAAGATGAGGGAAGCTGGCTTCATCTCCTGGACCTGCTTCTGGTTTGCTGTGCAGCCATGGAGAAGCCACGTCACTGCTCTGTGCCTCAGTTTCCCCACATGCCAAATGGGATGATGTAGCAGCCATTACTTTTCCTAATGCTGCTTTGTCATGGAAAGTCTCTTGTCCTGGGTCTTGTCACTGCTTCTTGCACCACTCTCTTCCAGGGAGGCCCAGGACTGAGCATCTCTGCCCCAACAGGGGACAGGTAGGAGGGGTTAGAGTAATTTTGAGGAAGATTGGAGCCAAGTTAGAAGAGGCAGCTGCCTTAGGGGTGAAGCTGAAGGCATCTGTCCTGCATTGGGTACCAGTATAGGAGGACACTGGCTTCAGCAGAGCTCCATGTAGGGTCAGGTCCTTGCAGGGATCCAGTGGCATGGACTGATAATCCAAACCCCATGAAAGGCAGGGCATCTTCAGTGCCACGGTCCACACAGGACTGGGCAGCTCTTCCTTCTGGGGACTGAACGGGCTTCTCAAGTATATTCATCAAACACCACCCTAGCTCACAGCTTAACATCCTTCAGCTGTAATGCAGAAAACTATCACTTGGCATTGGGCTGAAGGGAGTGAAATCACCTGCTGCATTACACCCCTGGGTCTCATGTGTTTATTTATATGTTAAGCATAGAAGAACTTTTTTTTTTTTTCAGATGGAAGGAAAAGAATCTTTCAAATTTTATTTTCAGGGTATTGCCAGCTTAACAATCTCAGGACTGTGTTTTTTAAAGAAAGAAGTGTTTGCATGACTATCTAAATGTTCCTGCCTCTGTTATAAATATCACTGTAAGTAAAACAGATAATTTTTTAAAATCTGAGCTCCTATGAGAACCTGTCCCCACTCTTCTGGTATAGATGCTGCCCAGTGTGGACATGTCCACAGGTGTGAGGTGTGTTTTCAGGGTCACTCCTTTCCTAGTTTTCCCACCTCCAAAACTGACCTCATAGGGAGCATCCACCATCCATTTCTCCATGCCAAGGAGTGACAGGAAAGTTGCACTGGGAAGATGAGAAGCATGACTGATGGCAGCATAACCTTGCTGAATTATTGCCTCTTGCATGGGGAGAGGAGATTTGCTTTGGGGATGCTTGACTTTAAATCATCCATCTCTCTTTTTTTTTTTAAAGGTGAACTGAAGAGCTTTGAACGGGGGAAAAGAATTAACCAATTATTTAGGACCACAATAAGCTTGGAGCACAGATACATTTATGTATTGAAAATGAGGGCTGAAAATCACTTCCTCCTTTTATTCCCTGCCTGATTTTTGGTAGTTGCTTTTGTCTAGTCAACAGTACTGAGTAAATCAGTGTTGGAGGGAGTTGCTGTATTTTAGTGCTTCCCAAAGTACTGCCTGTTCCCTCCTGTTCTCTTGAAATGCAGCAGTCCTGGAGTGATGCTGATGTTGGGTCTTGAGGTCTTTGAGATGGGACAGGGGTGCTGGTCAGCACAACCTCAGTGGAGAACCTTAGACCCTCTTCATCTAGGGTCATTCAGGAGGTGCAAGTTGGGTGTGTGTTTCTGTGTCCTCAGAAATGTGCACCTGCATCTGGGGCAAGATCTGGGAGACAGAATAGCTCCTAACAGAGCTTTGTGAGTTGCCTCACTGTGCTCAAATCCAGGCTGAAGTTAAAAGTAATGTCAGGGTAGCTGGTGGCTAACCTCAGGGAATCTCTGTTTCTGGGGGTGTGAAAATCCCCAGCAGTAAAAGGACTCTTAAAGCATCCCAGTGCCATGCCTGCTGTGGAGCCACCCACTCTGGGCTGGGAGACAGCAGGGCAGGGGGGTGCCAGCCTTACAGCCTGCAGCAGAGCAGCAGCTTTGCTCTTCAGTGGCACCTTCCAGCATCCCTTACAGATCTCATGTTCTGGTTTGCAGATGAAACTTAGGCAAGGAGGCAGTTTTGTGAGGTTAAACCATGAAGCTCTGCGGAGGAAAAGAATGGGAGAGAAGCCTCCAGGGCTTTTCTTTGCTGGAAAACCCTCCCTCCTTCTTCCTCCTAAGGGAATAGTTTCTCTTTCCTTTTTTCTTTCTTGGGTTTAAAGGTTTCCTCTCCCTTCTCCATAGATGCAAAAGCAGAGTCCTTGTTGTGGCATTATACCACACATGGCATCTGTCCAGGGAGAAGGTTGGTGGGTGCCAGCTTGGCCGTGAGGAGCCAACCTTGGGTGCTCAGGGTGATGGAGGTCTGTGTGCGGAGTGCATTTTGCAGGGAATTTCTGGCTGGCTGTGGATAGGTCCCAGAGTGTGAGCATGTGGTCCTGCAGGGTTCTGTGAAGGGAGGCAAGGAGTTGAAAGCCCTGCGTGGTGCCCACCCCAAGCCAGGGAGACGTGTTCTTATTCTACCTACTTGAGGTCCTCACTAAGGGACCCCATCCAGGGGCTGGGAAGGAGGGAATGGAGTTGGATTTTGACTGTCCCTTTTGCCAAGTAGGAGCAGAGGTGAGGCTTCCACAGAGGAGTTTTCATATTCTCTTTGCCTGTAGCAGCCCAAGGCACGTGGTGATGTGGGGACCACTCAGCCCCACCGTGCCCTGGGAGAGCAGCCAGTGCTGTGCCATGGGTGAAGAGCCTTGGCAGGAGTGGGTGAACTTCTGGGACCAGAGCAACGGTTATCACCATGGCCTGGGCCTGAGATGAAGTGATGGGAGTAGGAGGGTGGATGTGCTCTTGCGTGGCTGCTTCTTGGCCCCTTTGCTTGAGCATCTCCCTTCCCATCTGATTGCTCTTCCACTCAAGGGCTTTAAAAACCTGGAGCCCAGAACTCCTTGCTTGAGTTCTGTCTCCTGCCCTCCTGCTGGGGTATCACACGAGCGTGGGCTGATGTTTCCCCTTCCAGTGGATGAATTGCTGCTGTTTGGTGTTGTCTCTCCCGCAGATCAGCATCCCCCCAAGAGCCTGCTTGGGCTTTATTGAAGCACTGCCTGCCTCGGAGACTCCCCCGGATCTTTCTGTCTCTTTTGTTTTTATTGCTGTAATAAATCTTCCTGGATCTCTCTAGCTGGAAGGGTGGGAGAGATGGAGAGGGGAGGTTTCGTGCCTAGTGCATTGCAGGCTTTTATTGACTGCCAGAAGCAGCAGTAAATCTGGAGTGGGAGGTGGGCTGGCGTCGGTGAGCAGAGTCCTTGGTGGGATCACAGACCCACCAGCAGGCAGTGCTGGGCTTCAGGATGGAGCTGGGCTTTGCAGCCTCTGGGCAGCTGAGCGAGGCAGGTCATCCATGTCTTTGTGGATCCTCAGCAACCTGGGAGTGATGTAAATCTGACAAAAGAAAAACCTACCCTGAAATGTCCTGGCTGGCACTGCTGTGATGCTCGGCTGCCTGGCTTCCAGGGGGTTCCCAGCTAGCTGGGTCTTTTACTTTTGCTAAAATCTACAGCCCCAGAGCCCAAACTATGCTTGGTTTGAGGCTTACTGGTTTTTTACTTTTTAAAAAAATCCTTCTCTGGTTTCTCATGTAACCAGTGGGGCTGGTGGGTAGGACGTTTCCCTGCAGCCCCCAGCACATGGTGGTGGCTAATTAGAGGTGGTAGCAGTGCTGTGACAGCAATGAAATCCCTGTTCTTCCATTGGGATCTTTTAACACCAGACTAAAGAGACCATGAGGCTTCTGCAGTCTCTGTCACTGAAGGTTTAAAAGAAAGATTAGAATGGCACAGGTAGAATTTGTGTTGGCATCAGTGGTCGTGTGTCCTGGCAGGATGCAGGCTTTGGCTCCCCAAGCCCAGGGAGGGGTGGAAGGGAGGGGATGCTGAATGATGTGTAGTGCTGCCCCATGCCTCTTCTCCTGCACCACGGCTGGAGCACAGGCCCTGGGTGTCTTTTCAGAAAGCATCAATGCAGTCAGACCTCAGGGTCACCACATGGACATCAGCCCTGAGCAGAGGTGTCAACAGCCCTTCCCAGCAGCCTTCAGATAGAGCACACTCTGTGACTCTGTAGTAAATAAGTGATACCCCCCCCCAAACACTGTAAATAGTAGTTGAAATACTTATGAATAGCTTTTTTTTTTCCCCAAAAAAGCTATTAGGCAGTAAATGTACTGGGGTTCTCTGTGCAGCTCTTCCCACTTAGTCACATTTCAATGCGAGGCTGTGGTGTAACACTTGCTCTTCCTAACTTTAGCACATGAATACATAACTACATCCTCCTCCAGTTTTCTTTCAGAGACGCTTTCTCAGGCTCCTCGCTAAGGATAGGAGAGGGGATGTGTGTCACCTGCATTCCTCTAGGCTGGGAAGCATGAGAATGTCTCATCTCTTTCATTTTTGCCATGGCCCATCAGAACTGTGTCAACCAGGTGAGGTCCAGGGATTCCTATAGCTAGCAACATCCCTAAAGCTGCTGTTAGGGTAAGGCTGGAGTGCTGTCCTCAGGTGCTGGTAAATCATAAAAGCTCTAGCCTGCAGTCCAGGTTGGATAAGTAACAGAGAGGTCTGTCTGTATGATTGGATTTCTCAGTGAATGTCATTTCCCACCCACCCCACCCCTGTCAGTCCAGCAGGTTAGATGAGAATCTCCATCTCTGCTTTTGTGAGCTCTCCCTTGCTTGCTTTTAAAGAGAGCATAAATCCCAGCTCAGTGTGATGACAGGAGTGGTTGTGGCCCCTCTAGCAATGACAGTCACTTCTTCCCCCGGTGTCGTTCAAATGAGCAGTAGAAGCAAAATGTAACTCTTGCAGAGAGGCTCAAATACTTAAAGCCCAGCTTTTGTAACTCGTAGCATGAAAGGTATTGATGTGGCTTCCATCTCACCCTTCTGGCTTTCATGTCCCTTAATCACCACCTGGAGAAACCCTTCACAACATGGCTCTGCACCCATAATGCAGCATCCTTGCAGTTTGACACCCCCCTGCTTGGACAGGAGAGACCCAACAGAGGTCTGTGCTCCCCCCCTGTGCTCCTCTCATTTCTTCTTCCCTGTGGATAAATGCTGGACTATGAAGCCTGCATTCATGCTCCATACCTAGGAGGGACATTCCTGTCTCTCTTGTGAAATTTGGATACTTCTTATAGTAATTCAGCTAGAAGCAAGACTATCTTTTCAAATTAGATTTCAGCACACTGACTGCATTTCTGGCCAGGATCTGGCAGTTTGTTGGCAAGAGAAAATGAAAAGAAATAGAGGGGAAATGAAAAAAAAATGTCAGATTCTTAACAATGTTCTAAATCTGGTCATGCTACAAAAATGGACATGGATCTCAGCTCTGTGAAACCAATTCTCACATCCTTAATTCATAGTCTGTCTCACCTGAACAGTGGAGCCAAATATCTTGGCAGGACAGGTGGTTGACAGCATTTCTACCCTAGTGCATGCAGGGTAGTGGTCCAGATTTTTGAGGTCAAGCCAGGTAAGCAAAGGGCTTTTTCTTCTCCTGACTAGTCAGCTCTCAAATTAGCTTTGTTGCTCATCCTCTGTTGGCTCTGGTGTTTATAGAGGAGAATGCCACTATTCTGCTGTTGTAGTTTACCAACAATCTACCAAGTTCAATAGATGATCCCATAGAAGGGAGGAGTATCCCTTTTTTTGCTGTACCAGCTGAGCACAATGGTTGTTGCTTGCCCAGTTGAGAATCATGGATGTAACATGATCATCTAAAAGATACACCAAGGCAGAGCCACTTGCACCTATGTCCTTTCTGACAGGTGTTTTTCCAGCCTGTTCTTGAAGATCTCCAGTGCAAAGACATCTACACTATCCCTAGGCAATGTTATAAGACTTCACTCTCCTAACCCTTTAGAAAGAGGTTCCTAATTTTTTAAGCTAAGCTGGCCTTGCCTTAGCTCCACCCTCATGTTGTTTNCCCCCCCCCCCCCCGCCCCGATTTCTTTCTTCCCTCGGTTCTTTGTGGATAAGCCTTTTACATCTTTGAATGCTGTGCCTGAAAGCTGCACTTCTCCTCCCATATTCTCCTCTTCTGTAGAGTAATCCCAGTTCCTTTAATTTTTCCTCAAATAAACCAGCCCTGCTCACCCTCCAGTCATTTTCTTTGCTCTTCTGTGGGCTTCTTCCACGTGGTCCATGTCTCTCTGGAGGTGCAGAAACACCTCTACTCCAGCTGAGACCTTCCCAGTTCTAGGTAGCATGGAGAGATGGATTTGGTCCTAGGACAGCTGGTCCATGACTGTCTTTGCCACCTTCTCTAGGTCATGCCAGTCCATGCTTCTTTTCAACCTTTTATTTCTGTCCCCTTTCCTAGCCAGTTAAGTGGGTCTCATCTGTCTCTGTAATTAGCAGTGTGGTCAGCACAACTTTCTCCATTTGCTGAGGCTGAAGGCACACCTGCTGTGTGCTCCTCCTGCTCTCACCCTTCCCTCCTAGCTTTATGCCACTTTAAGTCCTCCTTGTCCTCTCCTCTGGCCTCTCCCCGTGCTCTCCAGGACATCTGCTTGCCTGGGTGCACTGGCTGCTGAGCACAAATCCCCAGGTCGTCCTAAGTTCCTAAGGACTGTTCACATCTTGCCTATGAGAAGGTGACTGTTCATCATAGTTTATGATGTACACTCTATTATGAGACTGCTGGAGATCCATTTGCCTCGTGTGTATGAATTCAGCCTTAACTGGCTGCTGCAAATGAGCCCTAAGCCTTCCCTTTGCATCTGAGTTGTCTTTGTCACCCCTCTGGCTGTGGGAGGAAGGACTTCCCTAATGCCTGTCGAGCTATCTCCATTTCCTGAAGAACTGTGAAGTCTGTTACGTGCTGAAAATATCCTTTTTCATACCCAGATAATATTTTGCAATATACTACTGGTCTGGCACAGACGTCTTAATCCTATTTTTGGAAGATCATTTGGCTACTTAGGAAAGCTCCTGGTGTGTCTGAGGGGATGTTGTATTCCTACCAAGCCTTGGGTTGAAGATGGAGCAAGGGGTGCTCCAACTTTCCCAATGCCTCCCCTTGCTCTGGGGTCTTGTCCACCCATAGATAATGGGCTGGTGCCTGAGTCAGCAGCTTGTGGAATCAAAGGAGCTTGTCCCTGTGCCACCATAGAGGTGGGTGCCTGCGAGGCCAAGCCAGCATCACCTACCTTCTTTTTCACTGTCTTGCCTCCCAGTGTAACATAAGCCTGGAGAAGTGTGATGGACCCTTGTCCCTGGACAAGGGACTTCAGGGAAGAGCATGAGGAAAAACCCTAAATCCTCCTGAATCTCCCTCCTCTTTATTCCCTCCTTCTCCTTTTTCTCTCTGCACTCATCTGTGTCCATGCAGGTTTTTGGAGTAGCTTGGAGGAGGTGGGTGAATTGCCATCTGTGGTTTAGCTGTGCTACTGACACAGCCTGGGCTTAGCTGTGGAGGTCTTCTGAGAACTCAAAAGGGGGTGCCATCCCTTAGCCATAGCCTCCATCCCCAAGAAACTGCATGCAGGCAGAGTACCTGAGGCACTGGCTGTGACTAATCTGTTCCAAAACTCCTCTGAGCTGCCAAGAGTCACTGCTGAGGTGAGCAAGTGATGTGTGAGCAACTCCCCAGAGACCCTACAAGGAAAGGAGCAAGAGTTTCTTGTTTTCTCCTGTGGTCACTCGAGTGAGGTGATGGGGTTGGGTATTTCTTAGAGGTGCCTTTGGGTGCTAAATCTTCAGTGTTGTGTGATATCAATAATCAGAGAGTTGACGAGACACTGAGATAGTTGGGAAGAGACTGGAGAGAGCACTGGGGCTTTTGGGGGAGGAGTTGGGGAGAGGAGATTTTCTTTCTCAAACTGAATGGGTTAGATCAGTCTGTGGATCTGCCTGGGGACAGCAGATGGCTTGGGGAAAGACACTTGTGAAAAAGGATGGGGAGGAAGGAATAGATGGATATGGTCTGTCAGATAATGGCATCAAGGTTGTGACAGAGGGGGCTGCAGGGGGAAGGGAGGGTGAGCTCTGGTGCAATGCCATGGTTGGTAAGAGCTTCTTTTCCAGTGCACAAGGTGTTTTGACCCAATTTGTGAGCAATGTGTCTATGAATTGGAGGTTTCTCTGTCTAAGAATAGCATCACCAGTTGTACAAATTAGGATGAAGGGAGTCCTCAAGCTTCAGGATAGGAGCTGAATCTCAGCCAGGGGAGAGCAAAGACTCTTTATCTTTAGAGACCTCTAACACAGGTGGGTGTGCTGCAGGCACCATGCCCAAAACAGCTGGATGTCGAGGTGGATCCAACAAGTCACCTACTCAACGTGGCAGACATCTGCTGCTCTGTTGTGGGAGGCAAGGTAAGGACAGGGCCTGTCTAGCACGTTTAGGGGAGTAAGGGATTCCAGCTGGCTTTTCCTCTTGGAAGAGCAGACACAGCTGGTGGTGACAACTGCAGATGAAGAGGTAGAGTGATTGTCTGGGATGCCTTCGCTCTCTGCCTTTTGAAGATCTCAGGAGGCACTTCTAGGAGACGTTACCTCGGCAGCAAGCATCAGGCAGAGATCTCAGAACTGTTTCTGCCCCTCTGAGACATAGTGCACAAAGCTTCACTGTGGCTCTATGCAGGACTGCTTCCACCAGTATCTTCTAACACATCACTCCTGGTGCAGTGTTTGCTTTACACAGCATTTCTAGCATTGGTTTATTTTTAATGACGTAGCTTTGGTGGGCTCAGCATGTCTATTGCCTCTTTGAAATTTGCTCTTTTTTTTTCTGAGGTGTCATGGTTGTTTATCATATGTGAGATGGACCCAACTTGGCCATCAGCTCTCAGTCTGCCTTTCTAGTGAGGCTGTGCAGGAATTAGCAACTTCAAGATGAAAGTCCCTCAGATCTGATGGCAACCCTCTGAATTACCCAAGCCCTGGAAACCCTTCTGAAAACATTCATCTTGTCTCAGCTCTCATGATGGTGGTGAATTCCTGAAGTTCAAAGGAGGCAACGTTATATGGTGGTTGTGATGGCACCAGTCAGACCAGGAGCTTTAGGCAGCAGGAGAGATGCTATGATGGATCTATTTGGTCCCCAAATTGCAAGTGAGGAATAGTCCCAGCGTTTCTCCCCTTGTTCCCTCATCAGGTCCTGCATGGACCATTCATTGCTGGGTTTTGGGTGCGTCCACTTCCAGCTGTTCTTTGCTGATGCCTCTCACTGTTTTGGTGGCTCCTAGCCAGGAGCAAGCTCTGCGTGAACCTGAGCCCATGGGGTGCCCTTTTCTACCTCGGGACATCAGGCTTGGGTCACAAAAATGTGGTGTCACTGTTCAGATGTGTGCATTGACCCAAGCCTGCTGCTCAAACCAAACGTGCACGATACTTTGACCATCAGTACTGTGGAGAATATGAAGGAAAAGGAATTTTGGTCCTTGGTAGGAAGCTGTACAGCTAGACATAGTCTTTTTAGCTTTAATCTGGTAGGTAGCTTGAAACTGAGCATTTCATTCCTCTCTGAAATGTCTCTACTGGCCCCTTGAGCTCCTTCCCACACCCTCAGACATGGCTTTTTTCACGTAGAGTGTTTTTTGTACCAAGACATCTCCTGTGCCTGCTTTCCTCAATGGACACTGATGTGACATGCAGAGCTGAGCTGTCAGAGCTCTGGGGTGTTTTTTTCCCTGCACGCCGTGATGAGCTGTGACACTCCAGCATCCCAGCTCCACGGGCCACTTCTCCCGGCTTCTGTTCACGTTTCATTGTGAATGCAACAGGGGTCTGGGGACAGAACACCCAGAGGTGTGCACAGGTCAGGGGGCATTTTTGAAATACAGCATTTTTCACCTTTACTTGAAGAATTTGTAAGGTAGCATTGCAGATTATTCCTGCTCCCTTTGTTCCTGGTATTCTCCCTGTTCTTCCAGATTGTCCCAGCCATTCTCTTCTTCCCTCTGCTCCTCTTCTGTCTGGCTCAGGGGAGAGTTTTGTGGGTGGATCACGAGATTTTTGGGGCAAATTTACATCCCTTGGTGATGCAGATGAGGAATCACATTATTGGAGTTGAGAGTGCTGAGCAGCATAGATGAAATTATCCCTGAAGGCTTATTCCCAGGGAATAAAATAAAGGGTGGATACAAGGAGGCAGCCAAAGAAATGCAAGTGGAGCTTCTTTGCTGGGTCTTGTTTAACAGTTGTTGCAATGAATGAAACTTCACCTGTGCCCTCTACATTGTGCTGGGCAGTGTGAAGGCAAGATCTGGGCCTCCAGCCAACCTGTGGAGCAGGGAAAGCTGGGAACATGGGAGCAGCTACCTGGATCCTGCTGAGAAAAAGCAGGTTGAGGAGAAGCAGAGCTGGAATGTAGTTGGATTATAGTTAAAAGTGACAGATTCTGGGGCAAGGAAAGGTCCACAGGGCTGTAGGTGCAAGGAGGGCACCTGGCCCCTTTGCCAGCTGATCTGTAGGCACTGACCTCTGGATGAAGGTGGATCCCAGAGGATGGTCCTATTAAGATTTTTCAGCAAAAGCCTCCCTGAGGTTTTTTACTCTCCAGTGTATGAATATCTCCTTTGCAATAGCCTCTCTGGCTTTAAGCCCCTGGTGGCCTGGTGCTGTTTAACCCTGATGGCTTGATGTGCTGGGGTGTTCCATGGGGGACACCTGGGGTGAGAAGAGAGCAGGCATCTCACTGGCTGGGCTGCATATCAGGGGAGGAGGCTTTGCATTTCCAGTGCAACATGAGGAGGGTTTGATTAATGCTGCTGCAGTATGTGGTGATACCTTGAGCCTTGCACCTTCTTCTCTGGACACCTGAGCTTTTACATTGGCTTGGGTGAAAGGTTGTGAGCAGGAGGCACCCTCTGAGGGGAGGTTTGTTTTAGGGTTGCTGCTGAGTTAGACTAAAGGGGTGTCTGCATGGCTTCAAGTATTGATTTTGCCTGGGTGCCTTTGCCAGACCATCCCCATAGTCTTTTCCAGACTCGTGTGCACCAACACTCTTCCCCTCCACTGCAGGGGTGATGTTTCCAGTGGGGAAGCATTGCAGCCTCACAGGAGAGACACCTCATTATAACAGAGGCAAGGTCTGGCAGGGAAGTGTCTAGCTGGTTGGTCCCCAGTGGTTTCAGCCCTGCATCAAAGCTGGAGAAGCAGTGAGCTGCAGGCAGCATTACATTTTGCTCTCACCATGAGTCACAGCTTCTACATTTCAATTTCCCTTGGCCGCAGGCAAGGTCAGAAAGTATCAGCAGAGCCCTGGTAGGTGGGAGGCAGGGGAAGGAGCCCAGGCTCCCAGCAAGTAGCCCTGTGCAGGGAGCGGGGTGGTGGGGATGGAGACCTTGCTCTTGTCACATCAGCTTGGGCAGAGCAGAAGGGAGAGGAGTGGGGAGCCAGAGTGGGCAGCAGAACAAGCATTGGGGGACCCCTAGACAGGGCAGGCTGCTGGAAAGGACCAACAGGGAAAAAGGACCTTTCCTTGCTTCAGAATCTGTCATTTTTAACTATAATCCAACTATATTCCACACTCAGAAGGGTGACTTTGAAGCAACCATACATCTCAACCACGTTCCAGATGCTGCACAAGATCAAATGCTGGAAGGTATCAGTTCCCATCTAGCAGATGCCCTGGCAGGGAAGCAGACTGGAAATCCGCAGAGAGATTACCCTGATCTCCTCACAAACAGAGAAGCATGGAATAGAATAATTTACTTTAAATATTAATGCTAATTTAACATTAATTTTGCCTTTGTTGCTGGTGGGAGGTGCTGCTGTGGCACTCTTAACATGCTGAAATCTTCTTAGATGCCTTAGTCTTGCAAAACAGAGATGGGCAGGGCAGAGCAGATGCTTGGCTGGGCTATTCTGCAAACTGGTGGAAAATCTGCACCTTGTTTGCCTGTTTTCCCATTTTGGTGAATCTTTGAATAGTATGGAAAAGCTTTTGGGGAAAAAAAAAAGCCACCACTGCTGTCTTGTGGTGGCTTTTTAAAAAATTTTTTTCCAGATTAGGAAAAATAAAACAAGGTGTAGTCATTTCAGAAGTTTCAGAACAGTGTCTCAGAGGGTTTTCTTCAGGTTCAGGTTTCCCAAGTAGGTAAACCCACTTGTTGGCAAGCAGGCTGTCCAAAAAGAGCACTTTCCACAGCAGCAGGGCTCACAGTAGACATCCACAGATATATAAAGATCTTCCAGGACCTGAATGCTGAGTCTTGTACTGCTGTAATTATGTAGCAAATATTGCTGAATTTGGAAAAGTGCTCTCTAAATTAGATTTGTGGTGGCAGACCCTCTGCCAACGATGGGGCTTGTGCTGTCTCTGCAGAAGTCAGCACTAACTTTGGCATTTGCCTCCGTGCACCTTGGCCTGAGCTTGGGCTTGGAGAACTTTGAGCCCTTTTGGTGGATGTTTGTTGATAAAGCAGGATTGCAGGGCTGTGGGCAGATGTTGGGAAGGGCCAGGTCTTCTCCTCTGCACTGGTGTGCAACTGGCTTGTTACTGGGTTTGTTGGCTCGTTGCAGGGCTGGGTTGGCTGAACTCAGCAGGGACGTGCTCAGGTTGGACCATGCTGTTAAAATAAATCATAGCCCTTTGTTGGATCCATTCTGTGAATTCCATGAGATGTGGAAATATTCCCCCCCTGTGCCTCTACACCTCAATGGTGCTAGGAATTCACCCGGGTATGTGATTATGTGGAAGTATTACACAACCAGGGCTTCAGGAAAGTGCAAGTGTCTCAGTTTTGCAGCAGTTGAGAGGTTATTCCACAGCATGTAGCAGCAGGACTGATTCAGCCACACCAGCATCCATGGCTGGGCAATTCCTGCATCTCCTCTGGACACAGCAACATCTGTTTCCTCCTGTGAATCTGTTCTGTGATCCTTTTTTGTTCTAATTCCAGGAACTTTGCAGATTTGCTGATAGAGCTGCTTGCAACACAACCACGTTTGCTGGGATGTTTCCTCAGCAGCACTGAAGTATCAGGATATTATCTTTGCATCCTGGCTATGTAGAGAAAAGAAAACCCAAGATACAGCCCCAGCCTCCCCTGAGCTTTGTGTGAGCGTGCATATGCATGTATTTAGGGATCTTTTTTCCATATATTGTTTATCTCACAGGTTTGCTTCAACTGATAAGATATCACAGCCCCACTGTTTCAGGCGTGCTTTGTAGACAAAAAGGTGATGATCCAGCCTTTGGGAATCTGGCCCTACCCTTGCTCTTGTGGAGAGTGAGGGCAGAATGGAGCATAAACAATATACGTGGAGCACTGAGACAGAGCTGTCTTTCAAAACAAGATGCTGCAGATTGTTCCAGCAAAAGTAATGAGAAGTCAAAGGAAAACAGAAGGTGACTGCAGGGGTTTCTCTTCCGTGCTCAGCCAAACCAAGCCTTTGGCTTTTAAGCTTGGGGCTCTTAGAGACACTTGGACAATAACTTCTTGGACAACTTGGGATGGCTCCTGATCACCCTGGTTCACTCTGGCAGGGGTGAATTGTGTCTGTGTGTCCATCAGGCCACGAGAAACAGGGAAGGAGGGAAGGGAGGAAAGGTCTCTCTGCTGTCGGAGCACTTCCCCACTTGGCTGGTCCTGCTGCCCATCTGGCATCCTATCTGGACCTGCCTTTCCCTTCAATAACATAACAAACCAGCCCAAAAAAAAGCCCTGCTGCAGGTCTCCTTGCTTTGGGTGCAGCGTCTGGGGTGGAAGTAACGAGGTGCAATGCTCTTGGAAAGGAAATCCTGTGCCTGCTGTTATTTATGAGCTACAAGGGTTAAGGAGATTAGCTGTTTCAGTGGATTAGTAGGGGGCTGTGAGATCTGCTCGTCTCTGCGTGGCTGGCTGTCTTGTGAGTGGATGTGTTGAGCATCTAAAAATAATTCAATTATTTGTGCAAAATATCTGTCAGGCTTGTTTCCCTCGGGCAGGCGTTGGCTTCCAGAGCTCTGCTCTCGCAGCACGAGGTCCCACCCGGAGAGAGATGGGAGCAGATCCCTGCCATGGCTGTAGAGCATCAAACTGCCCCTTCCCCACTCCTCCTCCCCCTGATCTCAATGGTGTTCCAAGTGTTGGGCTTCCCCCTTTATACCCCCTCTGCACCTCAGCCATCTGTCACTCCATGCTGGAAGTGGCTTTGGTGTCTGGGCAGTCACTGCAGGCAGCGCCTGGGTCTGGTGTCACCCCTGTGTGACCAGGGGGTGGTGAGGACAGGGTGTTCCTGCTCCTCCCCTGGCTGCTGGGGGCGGTTCTCCGTGGGGATATTTCTCAGCAGGACTAACTCTGTACCCAGACACCCAGTATTAGTCTTCTCCAGCTCAATAAAAATCACTGGCCCTGGGCGGTGTGAAATGAACTTTGGAGGCGTGCTGGAGCCTTGGCTGTAGATTCTCCACCTGTTCCAATATATGAAAAATAATAAAATTTTTATAGATCCCTGAGGCATGTCTTAGGCATGGGAGAACATTTCAGCTTTTTGTGCTGGTGTTACTCCCACCTGCATGTGGCTGCTTGAGCTAGAGGTCCCTGTGGTGTCCAGCCAGGGTTGGAGCCACAGGGTAGCACACAGCAGCCAGGGAAAAAGGGGTGGGAAGGCAGCAGGATCTTGGATCCTTTCCCTTTTTTTTTTCCACTGAGCACACTGGCAGGTCGCTTACTTCACTGTGTCTCATTTCTGCTGTTTGTAAATGGGAACACGTTTCACCTCGCAGGGCTGCTGCGAAGCTTAATTAAGATTTGCAAAGTGCTTTGGTGCTGTATAAATGCCAGTCACTTTAATTAATAAAATGAAATAGCTGTGCACTCTTGGCTTCTTTGTTTACCTGGGTGGGAGCAGGCAGCAGCGAGGGCTGTGATGTGCAGTGCAGCTGATGCTCCACACAGTGACAGTTTAGAAATGTCCTGTCTTCTTGAAGACACCTTGAGATGCTTTATTGACCTGATAAGCTCACCCCCTTCCACACTTTGGAAATTAGAGAGGAGTAAAGTCAAGCCTAAGCTGCAAGAGCAACCTTAGTGCTGTTGGTGGTCATCTGGCAGGGCGTGGGGGAGGATGCAGGAGAAAGCACATGAGTCCATATGTGGTTTAGCATCCTGGTCTCTGATGGCCAGGAGGCAGAAGAAGCTCCCTGACCTGGAGGGTTCAATGGTGTTCAGTGTCAGTGGTGAAGATCAGGGACAAGAACTTCAGCTGAAAAGCAGGTCCCCAGTGCAGGGACCTTCATCCTCTCCTTCTAAGGCTCTGGAGGAGAGCTGGTTTGGGGAGGCTTTGCTGAGGCTGCTTGTAGCTTGCTCCTTCAGAGCAGGTCTCATCAGGCAGCCAGCCTGGAGCACTGGGAGATGGGGCAGCTTGTTTCAGGCCCTGTGTGGTGGGCGATGCAGAGAGGACCAAAGCAGCCCACAGAAATGGCTTTGCTTTTCTTTGCCTTACTTTTCCCTGACAGTGTTGAAGGAAGGGTTTTGCCAGCTGCGTCATCTGCATCTTTATAGAAAAGGCTTATTTCACATTCATGAGAGCCAAAAATGTCCAGGAGGGAGAAGATATAGCAAGAAGCTTGTTAAGAGATTTTTAAATTTTTTTTCCCCCTCAGTTTTCCAGGTGCCAAATGCTCCAGAAAGTGCTCTTGGGTCTGTCCTTCAGTGCCTGGCCCAGATCTCCAGCAGTTGCTGTGACCAGTGCCACACAAGCTAGGGCTGCTTCACTCTGCAGTGACCCAATGTCACATGCTGGTCCAACAAGAGCAACCCAGAGACCAACAGCCCTACATTTCTGGCCCTACATTTCTCTAGATCCAGATCTGTGCGTCCTTGCTCTGAAATAAGGAATCAAAACGTGAGATCTTCAGTCTCTTTGGGTTTCCAGTAGGTTTGGCTCTGCACCTGGTGGTGATCTCTGTGAGTGCTCTGCTCTCTGGGTGACTGAGGATGGGTTGTGCAAAGAGGAGTCTTAAACAAATGACAATAGGAGGGAGGAAGGATCTGAATGAGTGCTGCCTGCTCCTGGGCAGGTGTCCCAGATGAAAGCTGGTGGAAAGAGCCCTCTCAGAGCCTTTTCTTGGAGTTATTAGTAACCCAGCTTTGCCCAAACTCTTGTCTGATGTAGACAGTAGGGGCAAGGCTTCCTCTTCTTTCTTTCTTTTTTGTGGGAATTAAATGCTGTTCCTCTTGTGAGGTAGAGTTCCTTTTCTGTGGCTCATACCTGTCCCTCTCCTTCACTCCAAGCAGGGTGGAGTGGCAGTGGAGGCCCAGCTGTATGGTGGTACCAAGCTGTTGTCTTTCACCATCTGCGTGTAACTGCAGCATGGATGGGTCTGTACCATAAAGTCCTCACAGATGCCTTCGTTTTTGTTGGTTTCAATCCTCAGACCTTAGGCCAAATGGATGGTTTTCAGTATATCCAAGTTTCCCACCACCCTATCCAAGGCCGAGCCTCTGGAGACCACCTGCTTTGATGGATCCAGGGTCCTTTTGCCTCCTCCTCCCTTGCTTTCCTCTTCACCATGGCCTCCTGGGCAGGAACAAGGAAGAAAAAAGATATTCTGCTTCATGTTCCCCCCTTGCCCTAGGCTGGTCCTCATCCTTCTCCCATCAGTGGGTGATGAAAGGCACTGCAGGCTGGCACAGCAGCACATCTTCTCCTGGAGGAAAGAGTGTGGGCAGGCAGGAGATCCCGTGTCTCCTGGGGAGGAGGATGTTTAAGCATGTAGGTATCAGTGTTGGCACACTCTGTTAGCATGCACTGCTGCATGTCTCTCCACACCTATCATTTGTAGCATAGAGAAGCTCTACCTCTTGTCTGGAAGCCTGCACCATGGGGATGAGGAGGCGTGTGTGTAGGTGACTGCTTTTCATGAGCTGCCAAAGGTTTGCACAGCCCGCTGGGGTGCTTGTGCTTGAACACCAGGTGCATCTCCCTCTCTTTTCCACCCCAGCCCTCCAGGTTGGAGTTTTCTGGGTGATTTCTCAGCAGGCATCTCTGTGCTGGACTAAAACAAACCTTTGGTGCCCGGGTATCACCCCACGGTTCAGGCTTCTAAGCAGAAATCCATATGATCTTTCTGCCCTTGCAGAAAGCATGGGCGGCAGCCAAGGATCAGGGTGCTCACAGGCTCTCATATTGCTCTTTACTCATGTCTGGGTGACCCCAAGGTTACATCACAGCTTAATATGTTGTCCAGAATGTAATGGGTTAGCATAGATACTGGGGAGAGTCACCAGATCAAATTAAACTCCCTGCCACCCACAGATTTGATTTCAGGAGTGAATTTACGGCAGAGGATGGATATGCAGAGTCAAATTCTGAGACCAGCAGGAATTTGGGGATGTTTAAAGACACATTCCTATGTGATCTTGCCTAGATGAACCTGCTTTGGGAGGGGGGGTTGGACTAGATAATCTCTAGAGGTCCCTTCCAACCCCTACCAGGCTGTGACTCTGTGATTTCCACTAATAGTGATCATAAGAGACTGTGGTTTCAGTTTAAAGGGGTGATCAACAGCCAGATCTAGCACAGACAGCCCTTAAACAGGTCATTGCATTTTGCAAATCTGGATGTTAATACTAGATCAGCCTTAAGGATTGTTTGTACACCAAGGAACAAATTTTTAACTAATTATCTTGTTTCTTTAAGTATCTATGTAAGCTAGAGGTCTACTTAGTGTCTCTACTGTGGTTTGCACCAGTTTGAGCCTATCAGATTTTAACCCCATTTTAATTAATCCACCACAGTTTATTGTGCGGACAAAGTCAGTAAGAATGAGTACAAGCTGCTGGGGAGTAATATGTGTAATTCTGTGGTGAATATTTCCCTGAATCAGTGCTACAAGACTCTCAACACCTCCTGTGCTTTTCTGGGGACATCTCTGTTGGTGAGAACTTGAGTGGCCAGTAAAGGACACTGCCTGGTGTGAACCCCCAGAAGTCCATCGTGGGGTTAACTCCTTTTAGAGGCATCCAGGCCTCATAGGAGATGTGGAGAGAGGAAGGCAAAAAGCCCACACCACCACCATCAGTGATGGGGCAGGGTTCAGCCCACCTTCTCTCAGAAATATCCTCATTAGAGGGCCAGTGAGGCACAAGGGCTGAGCTGTGTGGGAAATGCAGTGGAGGTCTCATTATTGCAGGGCTGGCTGGGACCATACAAAGCAAATCCAGAAGCCTTGGGTTTGGTCCTTACTGGATAGTGCTGGAAAGAGCCACTGACTGGCTAAAGTCAGAGCAGTGTAAAGGTGTGGGACGTGCTCCTGGCTGCAGAACAAAGGCAGCCAGCCCTAAAGGTGATCTCAAAGGGTTTGATTAAAAGCATGGCCAGCATTGGAGTTGTTTAAAGGAGTTCAGGACTCTTCAGAGAGGCTGAGGCTGGAGCTTCACTTCAAGAGACCTGGTGTTGCCAGTATGATGCTGAACGTGACCCGCACGCTGTGGGGACAGTGTTAATTTGCTGAAGCCTTTTCACTGTCTGGGTGTGGAAATGCAAAAAGCAGCAAAAAGTTAAAAAGCTAAAGCAGCTCCTTTGAAATCTCAGGAGTGGGGGTTCACTTCAGATGCTAGCAACAAAAGTTCAGAGAGCGCTTTTTTTTTCCCCTTGCTATAATAACATTTTACTCCCAGGAGCATTGGCTGAGAAACTCAAAAAGCCCCACTCATTCCCTGTCCAATTTCAACTCCTTGGAAATATTGTGTGGCCATCCCACCATCTCCTGGAGATCCCTGTGGGCCCTGCAAGAAGGAGGAGAGGTGGCTCATCTCTCTGGCATCTGGGGAGGTGGTCCTGTGGTGGCAACCAGTTCTTTATATATACCCTGGCCTAGATAGAGCAACTTTGGCTGGTGTGTTGGCTGCATTAGAGGACCTGCCTCTTTGTAAGGCATTTTTTTGGGTCAAAGCTGGGGTGCCCCATCTTAGTCACAAAGTGTGAGCAGAGGTGGTGGGAGAGGGGGGGTTTCCATGGCTGGGGAGTTGTGGGGCTGCTGACTCACTGTGCTTGCCAGCGGCTCTGCTCTGCCAGCCCCAGCATGGAGGGGGGAGGGAGGCTGAACCACTGCAAACATTGGTTGAGAGATAAGGTCACCCAGTGCCTCCAGTCACCAAATCAAAGGAGCTGGGATTTTCACGTTCTTGTTTGCCCACGCGGAGAAGAAAGAAACAAAACCCTTTATGTGCTCCCCCATGGAGAGATCCCCCTCTTAACATCCCTGGCTTCCTTCAGATGCCCAATTTAAAACTGTGTCAGGAAAGAGATTCAAGGATTAATTAGCATTGAGCTGGCCTGTTTTGATGCACCAGGTGAGGTTAACCCCCTGCCAGCTGTGCTTGGGCATGTGAGGGGTTTGCACAGTGTTCACACAGTTTGTTGGGCAGAGGTGTCCTCTCTCCCAGCAAGAGGCATCTCCCACTCTAATCCCATGCTCAGGATCAATAACACATTATTGTGATGCTCGTGGTTAATTCTTCCCCAGGCTTGAACTGGAAATACCAAGGTGCTGTGACATTTACTCTGCCAGGCTCTGGAGGGACTTCCCCCAGGAGCAAGGAACCTCCCCAGATGTTGCCCCCTCCATCTCTAAATGCAGGGTGCCTTCAGGACCTCGGTAAAGGAAAACAACTAAGACCTACCAAGGCAAAACTCTGTGCAGCATCCAGAGCCTTCTGCATCCAGAGCCTGGGGGGAGGATGGGAGTGATAACAAAGCACACGTGAGGAGTGTTGGTCACGTTGCTTAATGAAGGGCTCCAAGGCACTCGCAGACCCTGAATAGATGAAGGCTGCTCATGTGGATTTTCTGGCCCTGAAGTCAAAGAATCGTAAGAGACCTTGTTCTTACAAGATTCCAGGTCAGGTTTTTTTAGCAGAGATGCATTTATTCGAGATAACTATGTAATGGAGCTCTTCAAAGCGAGCTGAAAACGAAGGGGGTTGGGGAATTCCTCTTCTTTGGCTTTTGAAAATCATCCACCAGGATGGCAACTGGGGCTTGCCTTGAGCTGATCCTCTTGGCATTTTTAGCTTCCCCATTGTCTTTCTCTCCTCTTCCATCCCCTCAAGTTCTTGACTCCTGAGGTAAATACAATGCCAGGGCTAACTCTCTAACACCATAGGAAGAGTAAGAGGTGAAAATCTTCTCAGAGCAGTGGGTACAGCTGCTTGGTTAGAACACCCTGCTCAACATGATGCTTACACTGTTTGCTTCCTTCCTTTATAGGCCCTTTGATAGATGACTTGCAGTGCTCCTTCCATCATCTGTAATCCTCTACCTGCCATTTTTTGTGGCTCCCGTTACGTATTTCAAGTCAGCCATCAAAAGGAACCACAGAAGAGCCCAGTGCAGACAGACAGACAGACAGACAGACAGACACAGGCTCTCTTTTAGCTCAGCTAGTCAAAAATAGTCTTGGGAAACTCTGTGAATCTTGGTCACTGTTTAAAAAGTGACAGATGCTTTGCCATTGTGACAACAGCTGGTCTGGTGACCACATAGGGATGCTCTGCAGGCCACCAGTGCCCCACAGACCCCAGCCTAAGAGCCACTGTCTGCCATATGGATTTTTAATGACTTGGCCTTCATGTTCTTTCAATCGCTGAAATATTTAGCATCCTTTTACTGCTCTGCATTGGCCATTCTAGTTCAAGATCCCAGGAGTGCAAGGTTTGACTTTTCTCTCAACAGTTTTCAGCCTTCATAACGAGCAGACTGTGTTTTCCTCTTAGAACAGAGGGAGAGGCAGTAATTTCCCTTAATCTGCTTGTGGAAGTCCAGCCAGTGGTTTAATCCGTCTCAGAACAGGGGTCACCAATCCTCTTTCCCCTGTGGACATGTCATTGAGCCAGGTGAGCAGGAGGGAGGCTGTTCCCTGTGTTTATGCAGTGGGATAGCAAGGATTTTCAGGGCTGGAGGAGGTAGGTACCAATGTGTTGATTAAACACACACAGGCTGCTGTGACCGAGCTCACAGCCAGAGACATTATTGCTGTCATCAGCTTGAGTCTTACAGGCCATTGCATGAGTCCTAGACACAGCATCAGCTTGCACACACTCTGCTTGCCATAGTTTCCTCATGGTGTTCTCAGCAGATGCCACCATTGCTGGGCCATGTCTGGTTTGTTGTGCTCTCCTGGGAATGGTTATTCCATTGGAGGGAGGAATGTCACACTGCTGGTTACTAGAGAGCTTGACATTTTAGCATCCTGCTTATTCACAGTTTTCACAGAGTGGAGCTGGAAGGGACCTCTGGAGGTCATCTGGTCCGATCCCCCTGCTTCAGTAGGGCCATGTAGGGCCAGTTGCCCAGGAACTTGTCCAGATGGCTTTTGACTGCCTTCAGGGTTGGGGGTTCAACAACCTCTCTGCACAACCTGTGCCAGAGTTCAGTCACCATCACAGTAAAAAAGTGTTTCCTGATGTTCAGAGGCAACCTCCTGTGCTTCAGTCTGTGCCCATTGCCTCTGGTCCTGGCACTGGGCACCGCTGGAAAGAGCTTGGCTTCGTCCTCTTTGCACCCTCCCATCAGGTTTTTATATACACTGATAAGATCTCCCTGAGCCTTCTCCAGGCTGAACAGACCCAGCTCTCTTAACCTTTCCACACAGGAGAGATGCTCCAGTCCCATAATCATCCTTTTTGGATTCTCTCCAATGTGTCCTGCAAGGAGCGGGGAGTTGGGCTTGANAAAAAGTGACAGATGCTTTGCCATTGTGACAACAGCTGGTCTGGTGACCACATAGGGATGCTCTGCAGGCCACCAGTGCCCCACAGACCCCAGCCTAAGAGCCACTGTCTGCCATATGGATTTTTAATGACTTGGCCTTCATGTTCTTTCAATCGCTGAAATATTTAGCATCCTTTTACTGCTCTGCATTGGCCATTCTAGTTCAAGATCCCAGGAGTGCAAGGTTTGACTTTTCTCTCAACAGTTTTCAGCCTTCATAACGAGCAGACTGTGTTTTCCTCTTAGAACAGAGGGAGAGGCAGTAATTTCCCTTAATCTGCTTGTGGAAGTCCAGCCAGTGGTTTAATCCGTCTCAGAACAGGGGTCACCAATCCTCTTTCCCCTGTGGACATGTCATTGAGCCAGGTGAGCAGGAGGGAGGCTGTTCCCTGTGTTTATGCAGTGGGATAGCAAGGATTTTCAGGGCTGGAGGAGGTAGGTACCAATGTGTTGATTAAACACACACAGGCTGCTGTGACCGAGCTCACAGCCAGAGACATTATTGCTGTCATCAGCTTGAGTCTTACAGGCCATTGCATGAGTCCTAGACACAGCATCAGCTTGCACACACTCTGCTTGCCATAGTTTCCTCATGGTGTTCTCAGCAGATGCCACCATTGCTGGGCCATGTCTGGTTTGTTGTGCTCTCCTGGGAATGGTTATTCCATTGGAGGGAGGAATGTCACACTGCTGGTTACTAGAGAGCTTGACATTTTAGCATCCTGCTTATTCACAGTTTTCACAGAGTGGAGCTGGAAGGGACCTCTGGAGGTCATCTGGTCCGATCCCCCTGCTTCAGTAGGGCCATGTAGGGCCAGTTGCCCAGGAACTTGTCCAGATGGCTTTTGACTGCCTTCAGGGTTGGGGGTTCAACAACCTCTCTGCACAACCTGTGCCAGAGTTCAGTCACCATCACAGTAAAAAAGTGTTTCCTGATGTTCAGAGGCAACCTCCTGTGCTTCAGTCTGTGCCCATTGCCTCTGGTCCTGGCACTGGGCACCGCTGGAAAGAGCTTGGCTTCGTCCTCTTTGCACCCTCCCATCAGGTTTTTATATACACTGATAAGATCTCCCTGAGCCTTCTCCAGGCTGAACAGACCCAGCTCTCTTAACCTTTCCACACAGGAGAGATGCTCCAGTCCCATAATCATCCTTTTTGGATTCTCTCCAATGTGTCCTGCAAGGAGCGGGGAGTTGGGCTTGATGATCCTTATGGGTCCCTTCTGACTTGAGAGATTCTATGATTCTATGTCCATATCTTTCTTGTACTGGATCCAGCACTTCCAGGTGTGGCCTCAACAGTGCTGAGTAGAAGGGAAGGATCACCTTCATCAACCTGCTGGTGATACTAATGCAGCCCAGGATACCATCAGCCTTCTTCACCACAGGGGCACATCACTGGCTCGTGGTCAACTTTGTGACCACTAGGACATCCCAGATCTTCTTCTGCCAAGCTGCTTTCCAGACAGGCAGCCCCAGCACGTACTGGTGCCTGTGGTTGTTCCTCCCTAGGTGCAGTTTCAGTCTCATTCAGTACATTCACACAAAAAAATTCAGTGCCTGATTAAGTATTCAATGGTGGGTTACCCTCCACTACATTGTTGTCCCCAGTAAAGGTCACAAAGCGAGGAAATGGTTGATAATATGCAGGCACAGCAGTGCCTGGCATCCCAGGCAAGGCTGGAAGGGCAGCTCTGAATCACATTGGCAGGGTCTGGGGATTCCACCTAGAGCCCCAGACCTGGCTGGTGGTGTCCCAGGATGGGTGAAGAAGGCAGGGTGTTAACTACACCTCTGCTTTCACAGCTTTGAGCTCTATTTCTTTGTTTCTCTTAAAGCCAATCTAGCCCTTTTCTTAGGAAATCAAATACCCAGCTTCCATGTAGCCACGAGCCTCCTGAACCTCCCTCTCCCTTTGCTTTTGTCCCTTGCCATTGCAGTGCTGCTAGCAAGGAAAGTCACCTCCAGCCTGGAGCCATGGAGCTCTGCACTTGGGACCACAGCAGAGCTCTGTGAAGGAACTCCAGGTAGGAAATGAAAATACCCAGACAGCACCCACTAAGAGTTGAAGCACAGCCCTTTGGGGTGAGGAGAGGTCGAGTAGACCCTCCCACCACTTGTCTGAAGGCTGATTTTCACCAGGTGGGAGTGGGTAAGGCTTGACTTAACTGGTGCCACCTGCCTGCTCCAGCCCTTCCTCCCCTTGCTGCAGTGGTAGCAGAGGCAGACGTGGTGTAGACACCAGTGAGGTCCTGCCATCAAGGACATCCTCCACCCAGGGCTGGCAAGGAGTGAGCAGTCTGGAGGAGCTACAGCCAGGACTCTCAAGCAGAGGTAACAAGACTATAAATACGAAGAGGAAAGGGGAGCTGTGTCTATGCAGCATCTTGAGGGGTGGTTGGGGTGCAGGGATGATAAAACCCCTCTATTTTAGACCTTTTAATTCTGAACATGTCTGTACTGTGACTGCAGCTTGTAGAAGGAGACCTGAGAGTTTTAAAGTTTTCAACCTGAGTGTTTTAAAGTTTTAAACCCAAGAGTTTTAAAGCGGTTGCGGTAACTTGGAGAGAAATACAGCCAATTAATTCTTCCTCAGATCTGCAGGTAGCTTTTAGCCTGTAGGAGCCCCACGTTGGTGTGGCTGTGTTGCCAGCAGCTCCCAGTCTATCTGGTGGTAGCCAAGATGAGTAGCTTGACGCCCACCTCTAGTTCCAGCAGGGATTGCAGCACAGATGCAGCCCTCGGCATGGAAGCCTGAAAATATTGGCCAGTCTACCCATATGTAAATCTCAGTGCATAATATTTATTTGTGTCAGGAACTAAATTAAATAGGAATGGATGGCTTGCCAGGACTATAAAAATGTCAGGTCTTCCAGAGAGTCCCATCTCCGCAAGAGCATTTGAAATATTGCATATATATTGGAGGGGATTAGAGCCAAATGAGAAGATACCAGACAGAGCAATAAACTCAGCCTTTCAGCCTGGGTTTTTTGTGGCTTAGGAGAAAAGAGACTGCAGAACCACCTTGCAACAAGCATGGCAGGCTCTTGGGTGTGTGTAGGATTGGACCCAACTTCACTACGTTTATGTGTGAGATTTTTTCTTCCCTTTGAGCCTAACAGGTTCTCTTTGGTGAGTTCATGCTCGGCTTTTTCAGAAAATGATGTTAAAGCAGGGGGGTAGGTTTCTAACATGGGGTGGGAAGAGAGTATGGCATGCTAGCAGTAATGTGGGAGTGGGTACAAGCCCTCAGGAGTGTCTTCTTTAGGGCTTCAAACCAATGCTTTTCCTTTTGACAATGTTTGTATATGGTGACTTAACCTGAGCAGTTAGCTGGAAAAACAAAACTCCAAAGGACAAAAGCAAACCTTCCCCTCAGTCCCTAGCCCCAGGATTGAGCTGGCTGAGATCAGAGAACGTGGTGAGCACCAGGTATGTCCATAGACCAAATCCTATCTCTCACTCAGCCTGTAGATTTTCTGCTTTAGTCTCTGATATTTCCTCTTCTTCCCTCCCAGAGGTTATTTTTTCCTTCCCTTTCACAAAACAACAGCTAACAGGGCTCTTCTGCCGATTTATTTTGGGTAGTAAGATGAGGCTGAGTTTAGGCATTGTCTTGTGCAGAAGAGAGGCTTTTATCCAAGGCGTACACTACAAATCTGTCACCTTTGGTACTTCTGGCAAGTACTCCAGAGATGATCAGGACTTGAGAGAATCACTTACAGGCGAGGTGCTGACCAGTGTCACTTGTTAAGCATGCTTTAACACAAGCTTCATCTCCAGCTCTTTCTTTTACGCTCCAGAGTATGGAGAAAATAAAAACCCCAAGCAATGATTTTATTATCCCTCTTTCCTCCCCTTTTGCCTGACCCGAATGCAACAACATCTTGGGAGGAGGGTGCCATCTACTAGAGGCTTCCCTTTGGAGCCAGCACAGCAGATTGTGTGTCTGTTCATACAACAAAATAACAAAAAAAATCCTTCTGTGTACTCGTGTCTTACGAGCTCTTGAAATTCAAGCCAAAGAGAAGGCAAAGCTTGACTCCTCCTTGCCCACACACTACTACAGTTTGAAGAGCAGTAAAGTAGTAGAGATGTGTTTGCAAGTGGTTCAAAGCCACAGCATGTTCTCTAAGCCTTGGGCCCAGCTTTGAGTGCTCCAGGCAAGAAACAAGCTGCCTAGTTCTTAGCTGTCAGGTTTAAACACATGCCTGTTGGGTAAGTTCAGCTCTAACTCTGGTGGTCATGTCTACACTGGCTTTCCATCCAGGAGTCAATGTGGCCGTGCTCAGAGGAATGAGAGAGAGATGATGGAGAAGAGAAGGCTCCGAAGGGTCCTTATTGTGACCTTCCAGTATCTTAAGGGGGCTACAAGAAAGCTGGGGAGGGACTTTTTAGGATGTGGGGTAGTGGTAGGACTGGGGGGAATGGATCAAAACTGGAGGTGGGGAGATTCAGATTAGATGTTAGGAAGAAGTTCTTCCCCATGAGGGTGGGGAGGCACTGGCACAGGTTGCCCAGAGAGGTGGTGAAAGCCCCAACCCTGGACATTTTGAAGGCCAGGCTGGATGGTGCACTGAGCAACGTGATCTACTGGGAGGTGTCCCTGCCCATGACAGGGAGGTTGGAACTAGATGATCTTTGAGGTCCCTTCCAACCTTGACAGTTCTATGTTTCTATGAGTTCCTCAGGGCTGGTGCAACCATGGGGAGCTACACATGCTTCTGTTTTATAGGGTGGGAGCTTCAGCCACTGAATTCTCTCTGGGTGATCTGATTGAAGATAGTGTTGGGGCATCCTTTTCCATACCTAGCTGCCATCTACAGCAACTTCTAAGAGAAGGTATTCTCCCCTCCCAGGAGCTCTGTGGTGCCTGCTGGGCACTGTGGATGGGAGCCACAGCTCCTGCCTTAATTCTTCCTTCAGTTCCCATCTCATTGGCACACCAATGCACGAAAGTGTGCGAGATATCAGGATGTAGGAGACCAGATTGCTAGAAATGGCCGTGGCCTTCCTATTCACAGCAAGCCTCTGAGCTCTGCCAGCGAGCCTCGTAATTGATAACAAGCAGAGGGCTGAGAGTCTGTGGCCAGGGTTTATCATTCTTGACAGATCTGCTGACTTCTTGGTTTGTGAGCACTGAGGACACAGCAGGGCTCCTGAATGGACTGGGGAACCGAGCTGACCCCAGCCTTCATTCAGGTTACATGCCACGTGTCCCTGTCTCTGTGTCATGCAGCTGGACACCCTCCTGCCAGCAGAGAGAGAAGGTTCGTGGAAGCCAAGCTTGTCCTCTCTTGACAGCTTCATCCCCCTTACAGGCATCTCCCTGCCTGTCTCTAGTCCCGTGTCAGCTCTCGTGGGGATGCAGAGAGCTTTGCACAGGGTCTGCTGGGAGTGGAGCCAGGGAGGGTGAGAAGGGAAGGAAAACAGGGATGATGTCCAGGAAAAGTGCCCTGCTAAGAGCATCCCTAAGGAAAAATCCAGGGAAGGGAGAGAACACAAAAATCGTGGAGGATGTATGAAGCCAGGTGGCTGAGCTGCCTGGGGAGGTGGAAACCTGCCAGAGCTCTCAGCTTCCTTGTGAGGTGTGAAAACAACCCACGTGCAAAACCTGTGAGAGTTATTTGGGGCCAAAAAAAGCTGTTATCTTATTTTGTGTGTGTAGTAAAGCAAGATTTCCAGTCTGTCTGGGAGTGACAGTGCTCAGCAGCGTGGCTGGAGGAAGGCAGGCAGGAAAGATGGTGCTCTGGGATGTCCCCTCTGGGGCATCTCCTCTGCTGCTGTTGTCCAGGAGAGGGCCCTGGGATCTGCAAGGTTGTCTCTCTGGTGGTTTGCATGGTTCCAGTTCCTGCAGCATGACTTCTCATGTCCAAACACACTTGGCTTTTCTGATATCTTTGGTATCACCCGGTCTCTTACTCTTTTAAGGAGACCAGGAGCACCTTCATATTTCTTAAGAGCTGTGAGAGTGAGGTCAGCTTTTACAGGAGCTTTTCTCAGGAAGGTGAGGACTGAACAGATGTTCTTCTTAAAGGTTTGACCTATTGTTATTACTTAATAAAGTTCCATGTCTTGCCATTTCCTATAAGCTGGCGTTTGTTTCCCCAGGTTGTATGGATCTTGGGTGGTTATAGGTTATATCTCTCTGTGTGCTGCCTTCCCTATGACCAGAGCTACAAATATGGTGCAATAATGGTGGAATATATTGTTGCAACAAATATTTTAGGATGCAGCTTAGGTTGTCTGAAGCCAGAGCTGTGGTGGAGAGCTGAAGTGTTTCCAGAAGCTGATGAGGATGCTGGCTTGATTGCTTTCTTACTTTTAAGTAAAAAGTTAATTAGCTATTTATGTTGTTGCAAACTGTGATGGCCTAAGGATACGAGAGTGGCAAAGTCTCCAGGGGGAGGAAATATGAGCGTGGCTGATTGGTGTGAGTTCCCAGGAAAAGGCAATTTGAGGCAATGCAAACCTTTCCACAGGCTTAAGCAGAAATCCCAGATTTGAAACAGAGTACATTTTGGGCACAAATCCCTCCTGCTCAGAAGCTCATGCAGCAATATTAGCTGAGCTCGGAAAGCATATTACCTCTCCTAAAAACCTTGCTGTTATTTGTTTACATATTTGGAGTGTTCTCTTCCCCCATAATATTGAAGCATCTTGAAATATTAATGCATTCTTATGCTCATGACGTGCTTCAGAGGCAGAGGAGAGCTTGTTCCCATTTTACAAGTGGGAAAGAAGTTACTTTTTTGGAATTGCAAAGGAGGACACGGGCAGAGGCAGAGCGAGGACCACATGGCAGCATCTCCAGTACCACGATTTCTCTGATTAGGAGATCTAGGTTAAGCTGAGAAGCTTGAAATGGAAGAGAGCAATGCTCTCACTATGTGCCATGTGGAATTTAACTCCAGTATCATGGGGAATGATACTGGATTGTGCTGTGATTTTAAACCAAACTTGGCCTTCACCTAAATGAAGGAGCACCTCTCCTACCACTGGAGCACCTCTCCTACGAGGACAGGCTGAGAGAGTTGAGGTTGTTCAGTCTGGAGAAGAGAAGGCTCCGAGGGGACCTTATTGTGGCCTTCCAGTATCTTAAGGGGGCTACAAGAAAGCTGGGGAGGGACTTTTTAGGATTTTGGGTAGTGGTAGGACTGGGGGGAATGGCTCAAAACTAGAGATGGGGAGATTCAGATTAGACGTTAGGAAGAAGTTCTTCCCCATGAGGGTGGGGAGACACTGGCACAGGTTGCCCAGAGAGGTGGTGGAAGCCCCATCCCTGGACATTTTGAAGGCCAGGCTGGATGGGGCTCTGAGCAACCTGCTCTAGTGGGAGGTGTCCCTGCCCATGGCAGGGGGGTTGGAACTAGATGATCTTTAAGGTCCCTTCCAACCCTGACAATTCTATGATTCTAAATGAAGGTGTGGACGTGGCTGGCTTCCCTCTTCCCCATCAATGCTGTGCTTCTGCAGCCCGGGCACCTCCTCTGATCAAGGTGATGCTGCACTAGCTCCTCCCTCTCACCATCATCCCAGAGAAGGGCGTACAGAGCTTTGGACTCTGCTCATTTATTTCAGAGCTCAGTGGGGTGATGAGTTTGGGTTTAGAATTGTACAGTGCAAAATGACTGCCCAGGCCTGTATCATGTCCAAAGGTATTTTTCATAGAGCTCTTGAGGGGAAAGGAGAAAAAAATTGTGGACATGTGACCACTGGGGTTGAGACTCCTGAGCAAGCAGGTCAGTGTGAGCCAACTTGGACATAGAATTGTTTAGGATGGAAAAGACCCATAAGATCGAGTCCATTTGTTAACCCAGCACTGACAAGTCCAGTATTAAACCATGTCCCTAAGAACCACCTCTATATGTCTTTTAAATACCTCCAGGGAGGTGAATTTTCTTCATTGAAGAAATTGTTCCTAACACCCAACCTAAACCTCCCCTGGTGCAACTTGAGGCCATTTCCTCTTGTCCTATCACTTCTTACTTGGGAGAAGAGACCAACCCTCACCTCCCTACAACCTTCTTTCAGGGAGCTGTAGAGGGCGAGAAGGTCTCTCCCGAGTCTCCTTTTCTCTAGGCTAAACAACCCCAGTTCCCTCAGCTGCTCCTCACCAGACTTGTTCTCTAGACCCTTCCCCAGCTTCATTGCCCTTCTCTGGACATGCTCCAGCCCCTCAATGTCCTTCTTGTAGTGAGGAGCCTAAAAATGACCCCAGTATTTGAGGTGTGACCTCACCGGTGCTGAGTACAGAGAGACAATCTCTTCCCTACTCCTTCTGGCCACGCTATTTCTGACACAAGCCAGGATGCTCTTGGCCACCTGGGCACACGCTGGCTCATGTTCAGCGGGCTGTCAACCAACACCCCCAGGTCCTTTTCTGCCAGGCAGCTTTCCAGCCACTCTTCCCCAGGCCTGGAGCGTTCCATGGGCTTGTTGTGACCCAAGTGCAGGACATCCATCACCTTTCCAAAGAGGAGATGGCACACAGAGCAGAGCGAGCTCCAGAGACTGAATCAGCAGGAGCCTCAGTGCCACGGAGGCAGGAAGGTCCTGTCAGCACCTCTGTGTGCAGCTGGGGGGGGGAACTGATGGTGAGGCAGCAAACAGCCTTGTGACATGAGAAGGAGAAAGAAAGGAAGCAGGATACCTGTAGAGGCAGCATTTTCTTTCCAACTTGATGACCACAGGTGGTCAAGACCAAGGGTGCAGCAGCACTGGAGACACCACTGCATTGGCAAGCAGGAGTAGGCAGTTTTCTGAGTGGGTCCCTACATTTCCTCGGTGGTTTGGGCATCTTAATTTGTAGCATAAGTTTTGATGCCGTGTGTGGTTTAACGCATCCTAGCAACAGGTGCTTTCTGTGGGGCAGAGCTCTGCTATCATCCTTTGTGAGATGCTTCATGTTGTATCTCAGCAGGCTTGGAACAAGACATGAACCAAGTCTAGCAGGAGAGATGTAACTGAAGGGAGTTAATGTACACAAAATCAGCTTATATAAGGGGTTGGTGCCTCCAAGTCATGACTTTTCAGGTCAACAGGGGTGTCTCGTTCTGGAGAGATGGGCACTGGAATTGAAGGATGCTTCAATATAAGAACCTGAGCCAAAACAAGTGGGAAACTGATTTTTGGTGTTAACATTCAGATATATGGGGTTCAAGCCAGGTTTGGGCACCTTGCTGAGGTGCTTGATTTTAGGGGGACTTTATTTTAGAGGCATCTGATTTTAGCCAGATTTTTCAATAGCAAGTTGTATTTCTGAGAGCCTTGATTTATATGTTCCTGGTGCCAAATACCTAGATTTGGACAGGGGCTGGGCATTCCCCTTCCCCATGATATTTTTGCGTGCCTCAGTTTCTCATAACTGAAGGGAAAATGTTAATACTTACCTTTAGTTTTTGGGTTGCTTTTATTCTTTCTGGCCCTTTGATAGGAAGTAGTGTCCCAGAGTGAAGCAAAGAAGAAATCCCTGAAAAAAAAATCTGCATTTTTAAAAAACCCTGTAATTTTATAATAGCAGCTTTGAGCTGTGATGCTGTGAGTATTTTCCAGCAAAGGTGTCACTCTCTGAATAGCAAATTTAAGTGCCTAGTAATAGGCTGGCTTTTCTGAGGTATTTTCCATGTTTCGCAGAAATAATCCATGGATCCCTAAACACCCATCAACACAGGACAGCCCTTGCTGATCTAATACTTAGAGCTATCCACAAAGTGGGATTTTGGCCAGCACGTATCCTTACTCCTACACACAGAGTAGGAGGATCAGTATAGAGATAATAGTCTCAATTTTATTCTTTGAAAGCCAAGCTTACAACATTGTTTTATCCCAGATATTGCATCAACAGTGGGTTGGGTTTTTTTAATGTGTGGTTTCCCCCCCCTTCACTGGCACAGAGGACATAGAATCAGAATGTTTTAGGCTGGAAGGGACCTCTAGAGGTCATCTCGTCCAACCTCCCTACACAAGTAGGGACATCTCTACCTAGGTCAGGCATCATCCATAGATCATTTCATCATCCATGAAACATAAACCCTCACCACTTCCTCCATGACCTTAGTTGTCCTCAGGTCTCCTGGCTCCATATCAGCCAGTTCTCCCACCACTGCAATTTGTAAGCTCTGGCAGAAGCCCCTTTTTTACTGAAAAGAATGTTTATAGTGTTAGTAAACTGAAACAAGCTCCTTGATTTATCCCTCTTTTTAACATTTCTGCCCGTGGGTGATTGAGCTTAATTAAGGCTGACTAGTAAATATTTATCCTCATGACCAAAATAGGTCCAGGTTTGTCTGTTAAAAATACTCTGTGGTTTGCCTCGTTGGCTGCAGCTCACTGAACCAAATGCTTGGCAGGTTTATTAATACCAGGGAGGAAAATAAAAAATCTCAAAGCCCACCTGGGCAAGCTTTTGACTATTCAGCCCTCCCCTGACCAAGGAGCACCTTTCCCCCGAGCATCCCTGTCCCCTGCATCCCGGTCCCTGCCGAATGAAGCCCGTTGCCATGGAAGCCTCATTAAATCTGCATCTCGCCTGGCCAGGGCTGCAGGGGCTGGGGCTGTATTTTTAGCCGGCGGTGGTTGCATAAGGGGGGGGTGGGATGGGACCAAGATGTGCCTTATATCTCCTCTTGATGGAGGCCTGCCAGGAACCACCAGCAGCCAAGAGACACGTCCTGTTCAGGAAAGCTCTTAAGGGCCAGGCTGCTCTTGGCAGCCCCTGGTGTTGCTGGAGCTGGGCATGGGGGAGATGCAGCACGCAGAGCTGGTCTGAATGGCCAAGCAAGCTTGAGGGTTGTGGGATAATTCTGCAGGATGCCAGGGGCTCCAAAGAAAGGGGGTCTCTTTAGATTAGATGGAAGATAACAAATTCCTCTCGACTCGAGCAAAACCTTAACACCTGGAGGGGTAGGAAGAAACTCATCTGAGCGCGGCTGAAGGACAGCACTGCACTCCTAGCCAGGGATATTTTTGGGGAAAGTGATGCCACATATATGCACATGGTCCCCAAAAAGAAGGGAATGGAGCTAGATGGTGTCATAGATGCTCAGTCGTGGGTGCAATCTTGCCTAGATCCATTTTTGGAAGGACTGGATTTGAGCCCATCTCCCTGATTGAAGAACACAAGGTGCTGAAGGATCTGAAATCTGCAAAAAAAAAAATAACAAAACCCACCCTACACGTTCACTCTTGGTCATTTCAAATCAGATTTGCTGGCAGTGGAGGACAAAAAGAGGAGGTTTTAGCATCCCTCAGTGCTGTCAGGATTTCTTGGCTTGCTCCCTGCCCTCCCCTCTCTCTCAGGGCTGAATCCCAGCAGTGCTAAATGCTCCAAAACCCAGATTTTATCCTGAATTACACCTGGGCAATCTTTCAGCCTTCAGTGGGTCTCACAGATGGCCAGGAGAGCCTCGTTTAGCCTGCAAAACTGTTATTATTTGTGCTGAGGCATGAGAAGGAAAGAGTCCAGCTTGACTGTAAACTAATAACTCTTGTGTCTAATAAAAGCCATCTCTTTCTTGAGAGGCTGTGAAAATTTGATCTGGAGCAATTGGGCTAAAATTAAACTAGAACCCACCTCTGCCATGCTGTACAGTCACACTCTGTCAGAGCAGAGTCATATGTGAAGCTCCAAGGGCTAGTGAGGACTGTTACTATCATTGCTTTTTAAAGACATGGCAACATCATTAGAAGCTTTTTTTCCCCTCCTTTTCCCACAGTCACTGATCTCCAAATGTCTGTCTCTGCAGGAGGCACCAACTGGTAAATAAACATTAAAAACCAACAGAAAACCAACCCAGGATTATTTCTAATTGCTGGAAATGGGATGTGACCTGGTTCTCTGTAGGCGAGTGCCTGGCAAGCCAGCTTTTGCAGCTGCAGGCTATCTCTGCTGTAGACCATCTCTAAGTCCTTCATGGGGAGTTATTTCCAGCTGCAGGGCTGGCTCTGCAGACCCTTTACATCTTCAGGAAAGTGAAAAAGTCAGTGCCTGTCATTTGCAGGGGTTCACGGGCTCTCCTCCACAGTTGTAGGACACACACTTCACCTTCAGTCTTGCCATGAGAGTAGGGCAAGTGATGTTTTGCTCAGGAAGCTTCATTTCTCCTCATGTAGTGTCATGATTACGAGTCTTGCACAGCTGAAGTGGACTTTTCAGACTACTTCACAAAGCCCTAAATGTCTTCCTCTGCCTCTTGCTCAGGCCCTGACTCTGGGTTCAACGAGCCAAGCTGGTGAGCTCTTGGTGGTGCTCCCTGAGGCAGGAGAGCACGGTAAGGTAGGGACCTGGAGGGCCAGGAGCTCTTCTCGTTGTGCTCTTGCAACCTGTGTGCAGCAGAGGTGCTGCTGCAGATGGGTCATGGGACAGAAATAGGCTGCTGGGCTGCAGCATGGAGCCTGCCCCAGATGTGAAGGGTGTTCTTGGGCAGCAGGGAGGCTGGGCAAGTGCCTGGGGGGGACTCTTGCTCCTGTGTTTCACTCCTGGCTGCTCCAGCTGATTGCTGCCTATGAAGCCAGACGAGTCTTTGATATCCCCTCTGCTTCTGGAGAGCAAAGATAAGTGCAGCCTACCCACGGGTGTGAAGCTGGTGGAGAACCTCAGCCCAACGAGGTGCATGTTTGTGGGTGACCAGCACCAGCTTGGGGGGCTTGGAGCATTTAGAGAGTTTTTCTGAGCATACATTTTACTCCAGTGCCTTGCTGGGGTGGCTAAGGGAGCAGGGGGGAGCGTGATGGCAGGGACAGCATCTGAAAAATAGAACAAGCCACTGATAAACACAGGCAGACACGCTGGTAGACAGACAGACAGAGCAGAAGGCTCCCACTCCTGACAGTCTCCCCAGTGTAAAGCAGCTTCCTTGTAAGACACTCACTGCAGGGCACATGTGAAGCAAGCTGGAAGAAAGGGGAGGCTGGAGTGGGGAGGGAGCGATGCCCAGGCACCGATGGCATCTCAACCCAATCACATTCTGGCTGGGCAGAGAGCTGGGGTGGGACCTCCTTTCAGAAAAAATCAAAGTCAGATGGAAAAAAGTCAAGCTCACCCTTTCCTTTTTTCTTCAGAAGCTCTTTATCTTGGGATTGCAAGTCCTAAAAAGTCTCCCAGGTCCCATAATGGGAAAAACTCTTGATGGAGTCAGGGAGTTACATTTTTATGGTGAGAGGGCTAAGAAGACTCATCCTCTGAAACCACCCATGATTTGTTGTAGAGGTCTTGCATGAGATTTTAGCCTTCAGAGCAGTTGTGTTACTCCTGGGGACATGTTGACTGATGCTGGGTGAAGGCTGCTGCACTGCCACCAAGCTGGATGGAAGACCAGGGCTGGGAGAATGGTTGGTTTTTGTTATCACATTATGCTTCTAACCAAATGGAGAAAGTGTGTGAGACCAGGCTGCAAATGCAACGTTCAGTGGGAGTTTGATAGAATATTTGCCAAAGTCCATCAGGAGCATGGCTGGGCTTTGTTGAGAATGGGTCAAGTCAAACATTGTCCAGTGGTTCTGTCAAAACTTGGAAGGGAGGAGACAGTGCATGATTTATTAAGGTCTGAGATGTTGAGGGGGTTGTAATAGAAGGGCTGAAAGAGCAAGAAGGAGAACAAGAGTTGAGAAGTGTGTTGGGATGAGGATAGGCTAAGCTAAGGATGGGTGAAGGGCCTTGGTGCTAACTCTTGAGATGCAGTAGAGAGGGCAGGAGAAGGCTCCTGTCTGTCAGCCAGGGAGCCCAAGAGGAGCCCAAGCCACCTTTGATGTGGTTCAGCCAGCAGGCTTTGCTAAAAGTGCTTCCCACAAAGAAGGAGCCACATGAGAAGGCTGAGATGGGGCTAAGCATTAGGCTGGAAATTATAGGAGTAAGATGATAGAGGACTGTGTCAATTAAAGGAGACCCTCTTGGGTGGATGAGGGCTGTGGTGGGTTTGGTCTGTGTGGTGGGGTCACGCCAGCATGCAGCACTTGCTCCTGTCTCTGGCTGTGGTGGGGCAGGGAGGTGTCCAGCAGCCCAGCTCTACAGAGGGTTGAAGAGCTCTTTACAGAGAGCTGGGTCATTAGCAGAATTAAGCAAGGCATGAAGGTTGCCCTGCCCCTCTAGATTTTACCCTTCTGGAACATTCCTCTTGGCTGTAAAGCTGCCCAATGCCATGATTTTTGCTCACTTTATGAATAAGGAGGCGGGTTTTTCAGAGCTCTGGATGCTGGGAGTACAAGCCCAGCAGGGCTGCCCTTCTCCTGGGAACCTACAGCTCCTCCCAAGACATTAGCTCCTGGAAGCTGACAAATAGCCCTGCTTGGTTTTCCTGGTGTGTTTTTATTAGGTAAGAAATAGAATTAGAACAACCCTGAAGAGTGAAACGTAACTGGTGTAAGTGAGGATCCTCTACCCCATTTTCAGTGCTGCAGAGGAGAACGTGGAGCCCGGTCAAATGCCCAGAGCCTTGGATAAAGATGCAGTATCTTGGCTCTGTATAAGTGCTTAGACATGCAACTTTGATGTTGCTGTGACAATTGAGTGTCCTCTCCCTTATCTTGGTTGGAAGAAGCCTGTGACTGGAGCCAAAGCACCCCAGCTCCATCTCCTTGTGTTCCTCTACAATAATTGTATTTGTGGCGTGCAGAGCAGGCTCGTTTCAGGCTGGCAGCTGCACAGTGTTGTTTGCAGCTCATTAGCTTCCCACAGATCACTGCCTTGCTGCTCTTTTGAATGTAGCACAGCTCCAGTGGCCAGCATGGACATCACCCTGCTGGGCTGGAAGCTCTGGCTGTGCTGCAGGGCGAGGGAGGGGAAAGAGGGACTGGTGTCCAGAAAGGTTTGTGATGGGGGAATGTTGGCCTTGCTCCCCCACCCTTTTGGATGTGCTTTGAGCACTGAAATCTGGGGATGCCAGGAAGGTCTGGGCAGGCACGGAGGCTTGAGATACCAGTTTCCATGCTGGGAACTCTAGAGACTATTCTGACATTTCTTGTAAAGCCAGATTTCATTGTCAGTGCAGTAAATGTAGGACAGTGAATTTGGGGAACAGCCACATTAAGCAGAGCCCTTGAGTTACACCTCTGTTGTCTATGTTGCCACCACTGCTGCTGGCAGAAGATGCAAATCTCTGCTTTTGGCTGCACATCTGGGCTGCGATGCAGCTGGTGCCAGCCCGGGGGATGTGGATGTGGCATGGGTGAGATGGAGGACCTGTCATCTCCCCTTCATTCCCACCACAGCCTGGCTGCTCTGGCAGTAGGATTAGCAAACTGAAGTTTCTGTGGCCATCAACCTCCCCTCCTGTGCTGGGTGGCTTGTCCTAAGGGTGCCAGTGTGCCCCTGCCCAGGCTGCTGGGGAGCCTTGGGCAGCTCTGTCCTCAGCCATGGCTCCCTGTCTGCCCCCACTGTCGGTGGCAGAGACAAAGTCACCCCAGCTCTGCCAGGAGCCAGCTGAGGATAGAGTCAATTTGGGCTTGTGGAGCAGCGTGGCAGCAGCAGGACTTGGGTGGAGCTCCCAGAAGGCTGCTTTTGGCACTCGGGCAGCAGTGGCTGGTGAGTCCCTGCTGGGATGCCAGGTTTGGGTTTGGGCACCCCCCATCAGAAAGCAAATTCTGTGGAAGTTCAGAGAACTGAATTTTGAAGAGAGATCAAAGAAGCTGCGTAGAGCTCAGCTGAGCTGCAGCCAGCAGCAGGTGTCATGGAGCCCAGAGAAGAGGACATGGGTTGCTGTCCTCTGGATGCCCAGGGGTGGGTGACCTGAGGATGGAGGTTATCAGCACTCACAGGAGTGATGAGCTGAGACAGGGATCAGTGCTCAGTGCATGCCCTGGGGCAGCAAGCTCAGGTCAGCAGGGGCACGTTCTCCCAAAGGAGCAGTGCCTGAAGACCCGGCTGCTTGGGTCTCTTCAAACCCACTGTGACAAAGCTCTGGGTGGTGCCTGACAGGGCCAAACCATCGGGCAGTGTCAGGGGCTCATTTTGGAGAACAAGGTCCAGCAATTTTTGCCCTGGGAGGAATTTAAAGCCTTCCTAGGCTGGTGAGGGTTGTTTTGAATCTGGCACTTCTCATTTCTCAACTTCCTCTCCCCCTCCATCCCCACCTTCTCCTCCTCGCCAGCATCGCCATGGCAACCCTGTTGCTGAAGAATAGAGAAGACATCTAAATATAGCTTCCAAATCTCCATGCATTCAGTGAAAAGTCTAAAACCAGGGGCGGCAGCTTGAAGCACTGGGCTGCTCATACCAGTCCTGCAGGTGGGATTTGGGAGCGCTGTGATGGGATGGAGATCACTTCCAGCTGAATGGTGGTTTTAGTTCAGGAGATCTCAAGGGACTTTGAGTCCTACCCTCTCCTGTCCCAGACACTCTCAATCCTACACCCTGTCAGGTTTTGGAGCCGTTCTCTAGAGCAGACAAAAGCACCTTCAGTACTTTGGCCATCAACATCCACGATGGGTTTTGACATCAGAGGCTTTTGTTGCAGTGGGTTGGACTAAGCTAGAAGAAGAAAAGTTCAAAGGAATAAATTCTCTTCCTTCTTTCTCCACCCTCTGCTTGCATTTTGTACTGTGTGGCCACAGTGAGGTTGTGGCTGAGGCTTTGCTCCGTTGCAGATTCCTTTCTGAGAGAACAAGGGCACAGCATCTTCTCAGTGAAGCTGTTCCCCTGGGAACCTGCCCAAGGTAGGGAGAAGAGAAATGTCCACGCCTAGGGCCCTGGCACTGCTTTTGCACCTACACCAGGCTGATACTCACCGGGACTGTCTGGTTTCATGGGCTGCCAAGTTGAATTACTCCTTGTACGAGACAAGTTCTTGTTGTACAGACCTCAACAAATAGCTCCACAGGCAGACAAGACTTTGTCTGCTCTCCCCTGGCCCTGAAGCATCAAGTCTTGTAGGGCCAGCAAGAAAAAACTGACCTGCAGCAGGCCAGGCAAGGGGCTGTTTGTGTCTGTACACACAGCTCCAGTATTTGGAGCCAACAGCCTGGAAGGTGAGGCACAGATCAGCCTGGATTACCTTTTCTTTTTTTTTTAAAGAGGAACTTAAAGATTAGAGCTGAACCTGAAAATGTTTAATAGAAAAAAAAAATAGCTTCCTTCAACTGAACAAAGAAAAAAAAACCTGTGGAGCTGGGCTGGGATGTTTGTACAACCCAACTTAAATACCTTGATTCAGGTAATCAGCAGCTGAGAGAAAGAGGGTTTCACAAACTGCGTTTTCCCTCCTTGCCTAAATTCTCCCATCTTTGAAGAAACTTTTCTATTAGAGCATTTTGTCATGTTGGAACATGAAATAGAGTGAAATAGAGTGTGCTTTGGAAATCTGCTTGTCTGGCAGGGCTGATGGCTTTAGGGAAGCTCCTGGAGCAATTTTGGTGCTTCCCTAACATGGCCTTTTCAAGGCTTCTGAGTTGAGTGTGAGACATCTGCCATTTCCTAGCTCTGGTGATGATTCTCATGGATGTGCCACTCTTGAATTGCCCCGAATAACATACCAGGTACTTAAGGATGTTGTTGTTTTTGCAAGGCTTGACAGTGCTTAATGGCCTCACCTGCCTGCAGTTCAGCTGCTCTGATTTCTCATTGCTGCTATGGTGATTTGCACCAGTATGAAGTAGGTGTGAAACATTGTCCTGTGGAGCATTCCATGTCTCCTTGCTGGGCTGGGTGGTGGTGGGAAGCGAGGGCTGGGCTGCTGTGCAGGGAGCAAGCACAGATTGGAAAGTGAAGATGACCACAAAGACAAAGTGACCCCTTTAGTTTTGCCATCCAGAATAGAGGAAGGATAACAGGAAATTATTATTTTTTTCTAATTTGGATTTATTTTTTTTTTCACCAGCTATCACTATAAATCTTCTACTGGTAGCATTTTAAAGTTTTCTAATACAAGTAAAGGCTGTAGAAAAGATGGCTTTAGTCTTGGCTGTGTCCCTTTGATTATCATGTGTCAGCTACTAAAGCATTTTCAATAGTTCTAATTGACATATGAGCCAATTTACTAATTAGCCAAGATTACATGGAGAATGCAGAAGAGGAAAATGCCTTTCCACATCAATATTTCCTCCTTTATCCTTGACAAAGACCTGGTGTGATGTGAACAAACTGCACTGCCAGCAGCCAGGCAGGCAGAGCCTCTGGGCAGGGAGGGACTTGTCAGTCTGGGTGAACAATATGATGGACTTTCTAGGGGCCAAGAGTTGAAATACGGGGAAAGATTGTCCAGAAAACCATCTCTAACCAGTTGGGCAAACAGCTACTGGTCAGGAATGGCTTGTTGGGACCAGCTCTGCCCAGAGGCAGGGTGGTAGCTGGGTGCTAACAGTTGCTTCCAGCTTTGTTTTCTGAGATCTTTTGGTTCCCTAATGGCATAAAGGAGCCTTGGCAAGGAAGAGGAGGTGCCCTAGAGAAACTCACTCCTCCCTTCAGATGGGAACCAAATCAAATGAAACAGAATAAGCTGGTACTCATATGAATAAGTGATGGCTTCCACCACCACTTCAAGCTCTCTTTGCTCACCCTCCTTATGGCTGTGTCACTGTAACATCTTCCACATCAGGAGTTCAAAGCAAGTAGGGGCTGTTCCCTTTCAAATCTCTGCGAGAAATAAAGATCACAGCCACTGCATGGATATAGGAACTGAAGCACAGGATTATCAAGTGACTTGCTTGGATGGCTTCAGGCATAGGTCATATAGCGAATAGCACTGCAGAGAACCATATTTTAATGATATGATGGTGATAACGAGTTATCACCTGATTATCCCATAGGCCAACATGAAGACAAAAGAGAAAAACAAATCCAAATTCTAGGTAGGGCTCTGTCTGTGATACTTCACAGCCGACTGGTCCAGTAGTGAGGGAGTCTGTTGGGCTCTTCCCCATGTGCTTGCTACACAAAGTGGAACAGCTCTTGCACAGCTGCTCTTCCAAGGTCCTTATGAATGACACAGCCAGTTCCTGGACACTGGCCCACGATGGCTTTTCTGCAGCTTCTCTACTAGCACTGGTTCTTCTGTAAGTCATACATCAGCAACTTGCCCATCAGTGATCTGCTTGAAACTCTAGCCTGACAGTGTGTCTGTCCTGTTGACATCTGCTTGGTACCAACGTCTGCTCTGACCTTAGAGGCACCTTCAGTTCTGACCTGGCTTCTGGAACAAACTCACCATCACTAGTGGCTGCAGCTAGAAGCTTCAAAACCTGTTCCCATGCTCTGTAATCCCTTTAGGAGCCCAAAAATCTTCTTTCATGGGCATGAGTTGAAGCCCAATGTGCACCCTGTCTATTTGGGTCATACTCTGGATATATTCCTAGGTTGCCAGGATTGCCTGTTGAAATTAATGTCAGTCAGCATCTCTTTGGTGAGTTTAGTGAATCTGCTCTGGGATCTAATGATTCTCCCCTCCAGACACCTCCCATCTTTGTCTGTGCTATGTGACATAGCATAATCCTTTACTCCAGAATGGCTCAGGTTGTCCCACTCTGGGTTCCGTGGTGTGCAATGGAACATCAGGATGACCTTGTACATCAGGTCTTCTCTCTCTGGCTTCTTCACCTTGCCTGCCAACGCTGTCATATTGCTCTGTTAAATATCCTCCTTCCAGTGAGCTGGGCAAAGACAGCTCTCCGCTATACATAGCCTTATTTAATCCCCTTTGGTTTGCCTCAAACATTGACATCTTACCTAGTCAGCATTTCTGCAGTAGGACTTCTCACTGAGATCTTCTGACCGAGTGAATAGGTCCTACCTATAGTTCCGTGTTGGAACCCCAGCCCAGTGCAGAGCTCTGGGGTAGAGTCAAACTGGCACCACATGCTTTGAACTTCATGCTGCAGGGACCTGCACCCACAGCAAATCAGGTGAGGATTTGCATGTATCAAGAACTCTGTGCCTTGGCCTGAGGTGTATGTGCTAATGATCCACATGAATGAGTTAACTAAAGATCTCCTGGTACTTCTCACTGTCCCAGGGATGTTTACCTGGTGTCCTGGCTGTTTTCCACCCTGGCTAACAGCATCCCACCAGGGACTGTAAATCCTGCCCTTGCACAGCCCTGCCTGTTTCAATGGTCTACACTGTGTGACATCTCCTGACTTACGCTGTTTTCAGAGCTGAGCCTTATTTCACATTCCAAAGTCATGCAGACACATCCTCTTAACCTCCTTGGCAATAATTCCTGCAAATGAGAGCCTCCACAGAGAGAGATATACTCAATGTTTTCTAGCACATTAATCAAATAACCATCCAGTTGTTGCCTTGTGTGTTAGAAGTGGACACGTTGTCAAATAAAATGATTTTATAGATTATCCTCTGTACTTCCCAGATGGGGAATTTAGCAGCATCATGTGCACAAAGTCCTTTAGGAGAAGATCGATGTCTATTCATTTCATCTTCTGTTGCTTACTCAGGGAAATCTCGGACGTAATGTTACTCCCCAGAGGAGCTTTTTCCCATCCCTAACTCTTAAAACCAGTGATGGTTCCTAAGTGCATGTTGAAAGGAGAGCCCAGACCACCATCATCTGAGGGTTGTTGGTAGCAGCTTGCAATGACCCCAGAGGAAAAGGAGCAAGTGAGCAGCTATCCTGACTTCTGTATGGCCAGGTGTTCTCCAGGAATGCTGGCTCTTGGCTTGTGTCACAGCCTAAACAGAAAGCCTTGCTTCAGCATCACTGGAAACACCACCAAGGTCTGAATTAAAGAGCTTTTCCCACCAATGTCTCCACGCAGGGGTTGAGGTTGGACTGTGCTGTAGCTTGGTGATGGTGGTGGGGCTTTGTGGTTTGCAGAGTAGCTCCTTGCTGCCAGGAGAGGCTTTTGGATGGCTTCTGTTGTTCTTTGCTTTCAAGCTGCCTGAGGTATGTCTTGGCCACGTTCAAGCTGTCGGAGAGAAAAGGGAAGGCTGGAAATTGTCCTTTCCCCACGTGGAGCAATCAGAGGCTGGGAATGAAAGCTGCTCAGCTGAGCAAGGTGGGCTTCAGCTCCCTTGCTTCCCATCATGGTGAGCATGCCCATCAGGGCTGCTGTGCTGCCAGCCCCTCTTGTGCCTGCCTCTGCCTCCATTAATTTCCAGCTGTCAGGATGTTCTTGCAGCAAGATGTTCCCAAGCCTCCCGCTCTCTGCCTCTCGGTGTCCTCCTGTCACGTCTCTGGCATTAATGTGCTATCTTCCCGGGGCGATGCTGTGCTCCAGCCCTTCTCCCCATCCATCTCCTCTGCTCTCCATGCCTCCCGAGGAGGTAGCTCTCAGTGTGGCTGCAGGTGAGGGATGAGATTGCACGGGAGCAATCTGCGTTTTGGCCCCCAGAGGATTTATGACAGCTCAGGACACAGCTGTAGCTGTGGCTGCTTTCAGAGCCCTGGAGAGGAGCGGGATGCTCGCAGTGGCAGGGAAGCTGCAGAGCCCAGGAAAGGGCAGCCCCCACCAGCCATGGTGGGCTGGGAGGAGTGGCCTGATGGGCCACCACAACCACCCTCCATCACTGCTGACCTTTCCGTGGTGACAGTCACCGGAGCAGCCAGCCAGCTGAGAGAAGGGCACTTTCCCTCAAGGGAGCGAGCCCAGCCCAGCATCCTCATCCTTGCAGGCTGCCGAGTGACCTGGGAACAGGGATGCTGCTCTTCCCTCTGCCACCAAATCCTAGCAAAAGGTTAACTGCTCCCTCTTATGTGGTCTCCGAGCCCTCATCCACCTCCCTGTGTCACTGCACAGTCCCTGCAAACCTCTGCCATGCCCCTTTTTTCCGAGCGTGGGGAGGTCTGGCAATGTGCTGGCTCTGGAGCCAGAGCAGGCAGTGGCTGTGGTTTGGCTGGAGCCCTCCATCCCCCACCACCCGACCGTGAATGGTGCCAGGGCCGTGCAGCCCCCACCTCTGGGCTCCTCTGCTGTGTCCTCCAAGCTTTCACAGTGCAGTGGGCTTGCTGAGTGCTCACCACCTCTCAGTGAAGCTGGGCAGGTTGGACACATCTTCTCTGCTTTTGGGATTCAATCAGATCAGGCAAGGGGTGCAAGGCTCTGCCTGTGTCCATGCAGGCTTTGGTCTGTGGAAGTTCTGCCCCTCACGTGGTATTTCAGGTGCCAGGTAAAAGGTCTTTTTCTCCCTGTGGCTCATAGTGAAGGAGGAAACCAGGAATTTACTGGGTTGGTCACCAAATTCAGACACCTTGAGGCTTGAGTGTGTGATAGCAACCCAGTTTGCAGCAGAGCTGAGCTGGTCCAGGAGTCCAGAGGACTTGCTCTCTGTTTCCTGACCCAGGAGGACTTCTCTTCCATTCCAGTGTTTAGAGGTGGCCATGGGTTTTTTTCTGTGGTGTTTTGTTAGGTTTTTTTTCCCAAATTTTTGCAGGCTTTGGAGCTCCTAGAATGGAAAAAGCCTATGCAATGGTAATTATGAATAGGATTTTAAAAAGCAAGCCACGTTCAGGAAGCACTGGCTGCTTTGGAGAATCCCACCTTCTGTTTTGTAATATCTGAGCAAGGAAAAGATCAGAGCTGTGATTCAGCCATAGGTTTAACTCAGCAAATTGAACAAGTTTTGCAAAGTATCAGGGGCCCAGGCAACATCTGGTTCAAAAGCCAAATTCAGTCAACCTCTCCAGTGAAAATGCAACAAAAGCATCGTGGTGGATCCTGAGCAGAGCACCGATGTTTACACCAGAGACATATCATTTAAAATCCTCCATCCTTCAGGCTGGATTAGTAGAGATTTGAAAGGGTCTGGAGAAGGAGGCTTGCTGGTATTAGTGCAGAATGTGGCTAGAGCAAGCACTGGCAGAAATAAAGCTGGTTTAGCTTAAAAAGAAGAATTTGAGATGGTTTTTAGTGCATATTCCTGCACTGATGGATATAGCAGAGGTTGTCCCAACTTGATTTGGGAGTCAAATTGTAGGATGACTGGATAATCTCATGGTCATTAAAGATACCAGTAGGAATGTGAGCTGCAGTGATGACAATTAAGCAACTCTGGTGTGCAATGGTGATTTTCAGTGACAGCATCTGCAGGACAGGGATCACAGCATCCCCAGGATGCAGAGCTGCTCTGCTCCTTCTCTGAAGCTCTGTGGGATCAAAGATACTGGGTATATTTAATGCCAAGGGCTACTGGCTGAGGC
The DNA here is from genome assembly GCA_013401335.1 of Brachypteracias leptosomus. NCBI lineage: Eukaryota > Metazoa > Chordata > Aves > Coraciiformes > Brachypteraciidae > Brachypteracias > Brachypteracias leptosomus. Next base: position 201,672 of record VYZX01008324.1, on the reverse strand, counting down.
ACATAGGGATTTGAAGCTTGGGGCTTTTCCCAGGCTCTAGGATTGCCACCCCTGCCTTCCTCCTCCTTTTCATCCCCAACCAGGGCCTGATGTGGATGTTGAGGATGGGCAGGGAGCAAGGGGAGGTCACAGCTGTGGGGCCATGTGTGGGTACAGAGTTGGGGGAAGCAGGGAGGAGTCAGCACGAGGGGCAGTTTTGGGGTAAAGGAAATGTTTTTTATATGGAATTGACTTTTTGTTTAAAAAATGCAGTTCCAACTTGGGGCTGAGGCTGAGTGGAAGCCCAGGAGCCCTGAGATGCCAGGTGCATGCCCATTTAAAGCATTTGCATGTGATTATATGTGCTCCTCAGTGCACATGCAGACAGTGAGGCATTTAAGAGGGTGTAAGATCAGCCCAGAATAAAAGCACCAACCCTTGTGTCATGAGCAAGGGATGAGACTGCCTGAAGCCTTGTAGGGAAGTGAGGGGAGGGCAGGGGTCATTTTCAGCCCTGGCTGGAAGGAGACCTCGGGCTGGCAGAGCCTTCAGTTTCCTTCTTGTATGTGAAAGACAAGAGAGGGTGACCTTTGCATGAGGCAAGTGTGAAAGAAAACCATGGCACAGGCAGCTCTGCTCTTCTTTTCATACAAAGTGCTCCAAGAACTCATGGGGAGTTTGCTGAAGGAGGGATGTTGGAGCATCCCTCAGAGCTGAAGTCCCTTCAGCAGCTGGTGGACCCACATCACCTGGGGTTCCTTCTGCCATGAATTCTGTCAGAGCTGCAGGTTGCAGGGTTTTCCCCATCTGTGTGTGCTTGTGTGGCTGCTTCTGCACGGGGGTGTGTGTGTGGTGGGGAGCAGGCTGAGGGAAGCCTCCTGCTCTGCTGGCCATCAGACCTCGTTGCCCACACACACTGTGCTGGTGGCTCCTGAGCCCCTTCTCAGTTTGCTGGGGGATCAGAGGTGTTTTTGTCTGACTTGGCTTTGCACAGTGTGGCCTGCCATTGTGACTTTGGGTTCACCACAGAATTGGCCAATGTCACTTGCAGGAAAGGGGCTCAAGCCTTTCTCAGGCGCTTGTTCAGTGGGTGAGAAAACTTTGACTATCTAATGTACCCATTCAACTCCTTCCTTCCTCCACTTTTGCTTTTCTGTTCCCTTTATGACCCTTATTATTTTTCCATCCACAGCAAAACAGTTCACATCAAGGTAATTGATGATGAGGAGTATGAAAAAAACAAGAGTTTCTTCATTGAGCTGATGAGCCCCCGCATGGTGGATATGAGTTTACAGAAAGGTGTAGTACTGGCCCTGCAGACTAACATTAACGTTCTTTCCTCTTCTCTCCCATCTCCTTCCTCCTCTCCTCCTCCTCTTCCTCTGATGTCTCTCTGTCTCCAACTGCTGTGCCCTAAACACTGCTGTGCGCACGCACCGTGTCACATGGTACCCGTGGGGTGGCCTGGGGGGTGATGCTGGGGCTGAGGAGAAGCAAAGTGTCAAGGAGGGCAGAGAGAGAAGGATGGAGAGCAGTCCTACTTGTCAAAGGATGGAGAGCAGTCCTACTTGTCAGTATTGCTGCAGCAGCTTGAGAGGGACCTTCTGCCATCCCCACTGGAAAGGTCCAAGCAGATTTTGTAGCGTCAGCAAGAAGATGCTGGATAGAAACACATCCAGCATCTCAGGAGCTCATTGTCCATCCCTGTTCCTGCAGGGTGTCCTGGTCCTGTGTAAGAAAAGGTAGGAGTTGAGATTTAACAGAGAAGCAGCTTCCATAACTTTTGAGGACTCTGCAAAGGCTTTGCAGCCGCTGGTCTAGGAGTGGGAGATGAGGGGAGGGAAGAGCTGCCACCCTGATTTTGGCTCTCCTGAGGGCTCACAGTGGCTGTGTGCATTGCAGGGGTGCTGGAGGGAGCCAGGAGAGCTGGCAGCAGGGAGAAGGAACCAGCCCTGCTCTAGCACCCAGGGTATTTCCATTTGAGTCTTGGAGACATTTTAGTCCCGTTGTGTACCCCAAAAGATCCAGGCAAAGCTGCCCACTCCCAGGGAGAGCTGCGTCCTCGCTTGGTCAGGAGGAAGAGGCAGATGCTATTGAGGGGAAAAAACAGTTAGATGTGACATTTTAAAAATGGAAATTAGATCTATCAGCTTCCTTTGCAGCTGGCAGAGCTGTATCCCCCTGGCAGAGATCCACCTCACCTCACTGGGGAATGTGCCTATGAGTGCCCACCTCTCTCTCTTCTCCTCAGGCTCCCAGCCCCAGAGCCCCTGCAAATTTATTATTAATTGTGAGGGTAGCAGAAGCAATTGACTTTCCCTCTAAAACACAGTAGGTGCCCCCCAGGGCGGTTGATTTCCAGACACCCTCCCCATTACCATGTGACACTGAAAAACCTGCGCTGCAGAAGTCGCCTTCCACTCCCCATCAGCAAGGTCCTTCTCCCCTCCTCCCCCCCTCCCCTCCTCACCCCCTCGCCAGCCCCTCTAACACCCTCCCGCTCCCCAAGGAGCAGATACGACGGATGCCCCGTGCCCGACAGGCACCGTCCCGGTGGGGAAGGGGCTTGGGTGCCAGGAGCTGCCACCGCTGCCACCGCCGCTGCCACCGCCTGACCCACTGTACACGGTTGTCTCTCTTGTTGTCCCTACAGGAAGACCGTAAGGGTTAAGATAGTAGATGAGGAGGAGTACGAAAGGCAGGAGAATTTCTTCATTGCCCTTGGTGAACCGAAATGGATGGAACGAGGAATATCAGGTGTGAGATCCTTTATGACAAAAAAAAACAACCATTGAAAAAAAAGGAAAAAAAAAAAATCAGAATCAAAGTCTCCAAACCTTAAATCTAGAAAATGTAACCCTCTTTCTCCTCCTTCCCCTCCCTCCTTTCTCCTCCTCCTGTAGATGGATTGACTTGTACTCTCTGCCCTCCTGTATTCTCGCTCTCACCCTGTTTCGGTCTCATCTCTGCCTTTTAGAGCCCAGCTTACTTCTGATCCTCCTTTTGTGCAATGCTTGAGCCTCAGAGGCTGTATGATTTTGATTGGGTTTCCGTGTCTTGATCTGTTTTTTGTTCTGAGCACACCTTTGCTGTTCTCCCCTCTCCTGCTCCTTTGCCAGGACCTCGGGGAATGTGAAAGGCGAGAGAAGGGGGCGATGCATGGCTGCCCCTTTGGCTCCTCCTGTGCACCCCCTGGCCTCCCCTCTGTTGTGTCCTGCCACTGGCATTGCCTTGGTGCTCTTGGGTCCCTGTGAGGTGCCATGAAAAGCCCGTGGGAGAGGAGGGAAGGTGTGAGGTATCTCGTTTTGTTTTCTTTTTTAAAATGGTTCTCCCTGTCTTTCATCTAAAGACCCACTTAATGTGTCACAAGCAATCACAGTTTGGTGTGGAGAGGGTGTGGGGCTCTGCTGAGGTCCTGCTTCATCGGCAGTGAGACCCAGGATCTCCCAGCAGAGCAGGATTATAGTGGGAATAACTATGACTTATGGTTCTGCCTTGCCTATGGGTATCTTTATCCTTGTCCTATACGTGTTTGACCTCTTTCTCACTGAGCAAGTCTCGCCATTGGCTTCACCCCCAGCTTTGGGGTAGCCCAGGAGGGCCAAGGCTTGAACAGAAGGACTTTACAAAAGGGAATTCAGTTCCACCTTCTGGGTGTCTGATATGGAGTAGAGACATGTGTCTGCCCATGTGCTGCTGCAGATGATGGAAGCATCACACACATCTCACCAGCTCAGCAGCTGCCCTCTGCCCAGTCCGAGCTCCCATGCACAGCTCTGCAGGACTTTAGGAATAGACACAGCTTCCATTAGCATGACAGTGTCACATAGCATCCGTGGATTTGTGAGATGTAGACCCAAAGAGGATTCCTAGTTTGGTGCCGTTAGACCACCTCCTGCAGCCCGACAGCCATGAGGGACATCAGGTGTCACGGTGTGTCAAGCATAGGCCCTTGGGTTCCACCAAAGTCTAACTGCTCTTGAGTGGAAGCAGTGACACCAACCAGCCATATCCCCTGGTGGCTGTGTCCCAGCAGTTAATTGTCCTCCAGGGTAAAGATGTGAGCACAGCTTCTAGGTAGAAGTTGTCTGGCCTCAGCTTGTAGCCACTAGTTACTTTCCTACTTTTCTCCATCAGATGAAAGAACTGCAGAGCATGCTGCAGCTTCTGGGGAAGCACCTGCTCACTATACCCATACTACACTCAGATTTCTTCTTGGGAGTTTAAGATTAAGCCCCTTGAACGTGCATCAGCAAAGTTTTCAGCCCTAGATCAAAGCCTTCAGCCCTGGAATCACCCCGAGGTCTCCTCTCCACGTGTGCCTCTTCCTGTCCACAGGACCCCCACCTCTATCTCAACAGGTACAGGAGGATAATCACCTACCTCTGGCTCTCTCCTGCTTTTGCACTTGGCAGCTTGGAGCATCACACTGAAGTTTCTGCTCAGTTTTGTGGTCGCTGTGAGCCCTGCAGCCTTTTCTAACCAGCGAGCTTCAGGTTACAGAGTCAGGATGGGGCTGGTTTTTGCAAGGACCTGCATTTCTTTTTCCCATTTAGGCCACGTTGTGGCTAAATAAAAACACAGATTTGAAAAAAAATCCAAATATCCCCTAAGACAGTTGTAAAATGTCCTCATTATTAGGACTATGACATCAGTTTGCTGTGTTGTGTGTGTCTCCTTTACTCCAGCATCAGATGGAGTCAATGGGACTGTGATTTGCAACAGGGAGGGAGGAGATCAGAGCCAGATTAAACAACCTGCAGCACAGAGCCTGCAGACCAGCTAATTCCTTCACTGGAGGTGAGGATGCAGCCTTGGATGGACCCTCTTGACCCAAAAGGACCATGCTGAGGAGAGGACGCAGAGCCCTGGCTGGCCTCGTTAGAGAAAAGTCAGAGTGAGAGCAATCAAAGAGGTGGGAGATGGAAATGCATTTGTAAATGTTGCTGGCACAAGGTGGCACAGTCGCTACACTAATTCCAGGGCATCTGGAAAGATCCCCAGCTCCACAGAGCTGCACACCAGGGCATCTCCAAACAGCATCTGTGCCTGGGATGAAGAATAAGGAGCTGTGCGAGGCTTTCCCATGGAGAGCATCAGGAGGGGTCAACAGCAGATGCTGTCACCAGCAGCTCCACGGGGCATGTGTGAGCAGCCAGCTCTTGATGGAGAGGAGGCAGCCTGGGGTGGGGTGGGCTGGCGTGGTCATACGGTGTTGGGAAGGGATGTTTGTGCTGATTCTCTGTTCCTGCAGAGATTGGCTGGTTTATTTAGTGCAAAGCCCATGTGTTACCAGCACAGCTCTGCAGGCCACAAGGTCAGTGGAGCCACCTTGGTGCAAACAGGTCCCCGCAGCATTGTGAGGATGCTGCCATTGCCCCACACCCACAGATGGGTGGAAAATCCCAAACCCCAGCTGCCTGGCTGGGACCTCACTTGGGATTGTTGGAGTGATGGATGGGCTCCCGTGTGACTGGCATAGCGAGGGCAAAGCACAGCTCCTGCCTCTCCTGGGAGGTTCAGCCTGGGTTGCTTTTGATGAAGAGTCTCTCTGGGTTTCAGCTACCCATGCGTTTGTCTCCTGTGCTGCAGAAGATGTGGTTTTCTTGATGGTGTGTCCTTGTTTTGTTGTTGCTCCCTGCTTAGCTGTGTCACACCGAGCCTGTGCCTGGGGAGCTGTAGGAGTATTGGATGTTCTCACACAGCTTTTCATAGTGTCTTCAAAACATCTCTTCTGGTCCTGTGGGGACCAGGGCAGTGCTGGGCACCTCAGCTGATGGGCAGCTGTGCTTGGAGGTAATCTGTGATCCAGGTTGTGCAGAAGCAGCCAGTCAAGCTTGTACCACCATAGCTTCACAACGAGGGCTTGCACTCCCCCCAGGACCTCACCGTCCAGAAGGCAGCTGCTTGTTTACCTTAAGGACACAAGCAAGGTAGTGGTGATGAAATCAGTGATGAAATGTGGTGCCCTCCAGGGAAGGTAGAGCTGACAGCGGGGATGAGTAGATGTGTGCTTCTCAGAGCAGCCTGGGGCAGGGTTTGGGTGGTTTATTTTGGGATGCAGAGCTTGGTCCAGAGCCCTGTGCTGCTCCAGTCCAGCGTGCTGTCCCTGCGGGTGCCCACACTGCTGCTGGCTCTGGTGGCAGTGGGTTCTGACAGGTACACTGTGGAGGAGGATGGCAGGTGGGAGAAGGGTTTCATAGAATCATGGAATTGTCAGGGTTGGAAGGGACCTTAAGGATCATCTAGTTCCAACCCCCCTGCCATGGGCAGGGACACCTCCCACTGGATCAGGCTGCTCAGAGCCCCATCCAGCCTGGCCTTCAAAATCTCCAGGGATGGGGCTTCCACCACCTCTCTGGGCAACCTGTGCCAGTGTCTCACCACCCTCATGGTGAAGAACTTCCTAATGTCTAATCTGAATTTACCCATCTCTAGTTCTGATCCATATGCTACTGTATGGTTGATTTACATTACTGGCTGTGCTGTCCCATACACCTGCTGATACAGTGCAGTCACCTCCAGTCAAGGGAACATCTCCTTGGCCATGATCAGAGCTGTGGAGCAGAGGGGTATATCTCCAGGAGGGTCTCTGTGAGGGCCAGAGCTCAGTAAGAAATTCTTCCTATCGCTTCTGCCAGCACCTTAGGGGAGGAAAAAGCTTCTCTACTCAGGTACCTGTGGTGTTCCAAACAAGAATTCCTGACTTTGGGTTGCTCAGGGCTTGCAGAATATAAAGCAGCCACTGGTACAGCCTCTTGACTGAAACGTTTTGCAGATGCTGCTCCTCACTGTTCACCCCCAATTATATCAGTGCCACGCTGCTTTGAGCCTTGGGGCACTCAGTGGTTAACCCTGGTCCTGACCACATTCTCCTCTTACATAAATTCTACATCTACAATACCCAACTTTGTCTTGCAGCTCATCACTGCTTTTTCACCAACTGCTTTCTGCAGCTGGAGTTTTTCAAAGCTTTTCTGATCATTCAAACAAATCACATCAAGTAGTTTTACTTTAGCAGCTCTTTTTTTGTTGATGTGCTCCAATAATTTAGAGAGATGAGAATAGATCTGAGATGGGTGTCTTGCCAGCCTGGTCTGTGATGAAGACCAATCCTGACTTGGTGGTGGAATATCAGCTGCAAAGAGGGCACTTTCTGCAAGCTTGTTATATTGAAGTGAATGAGAAAAAACAAGTTAAAGAGAGACTCACTTTTCTCTATTCTCTTGACCATCTCCTTGGCTGTTTTTTTTTGTCTTCTCCATTTCTGAGAAATCAATCTCTGAATCCTTGTCTCACCTTTCTTCCATAGATGTGGTCATGTAATTGAATCCCTGTCTACTGAGCCCTGCAAGGCTTTGAAACCTCCCAGTGCCCTGAGCCACCTTTCTGGCCATCCTTTTTTTCAGTGCCTTTTAAAAGTGCTCCAGCAGCGAGACAAGTCCTTTCCTTTATGACAAGCTGCTGTCTGTTGGTGACTCTTGCTCTCATGGCACCTCTGGTATTGTGTCAGCTCACAGCTCGGAATGAGGGTTTTGCTGCTGTCAGCCCAGCAGGATTTGGGAGAAAGACTTTCTTCACACATCAGCTTTCACACTTTTTCTGCAGTCATGGATTGCAGGGAGAAAAACTTGCTTTGCTTTCCCTGGGTAGAGTCAGTCGTCTTCTTCAGTTGTGGTTAACCTTAGTGTTGATGTAGCCTGAATGGCAAGTGAGGCTACCTTGGAAGACTTTACTTGATTGCAGGTAATGGTCAAAATAGTGTTTGGAAAATTGTTTCACGAGGATAATTGGGACTCTGCTGGTGAGAATTCAGCTCGTGACACAGCGGTGGAAGAGTCAACCTCAGGGCTGATGAGCGAAGGCTGAGTCTGGAGGGTTAGCTGTGTGAAAAACACCCTTCATGCAAAATTTGGCTTCAGAAAGCACATCTCTCACAAGATCAGACTTCACTGGAAATGGCAAGCAGATGCCTGGCAGGACATGGCTGGGGAAGATTTTGTTTTGAAGTCCTCTCAGCCCTCCCAGCACAGAGTCAACGGGTGTGGACAAATCTTATAACACTTCTCCTTTTATCAAGTGTCAGCACCCCTGGTGGGAAAGCCTCTTGCCCCAAAGGGAGGACATGGCCAGGAGTCACGGAGTAAGGATTAAACTGTGGAGAAAGAGGGATTCCTAGCCTGGATTGATCCAGCAAGCGATCTATATCAAAACATTGATGAGATGATGTGACATGGCACAGAGGTCCATGCCTGTGTGAGATAAGCTGCATCAATACATGAGCACGTGTGCTGCAGTGTTCTGAGGTGTGGGCAGATGCCAAGAAACTCCTTCTTCCATCAGCTGCTGATGGGAATAGCAAAGAAATGTTAGATTGCTGTTACCTCCTTCCCCAAAGGTTTAATAATTTGCTTGCAGCTCTATGATTAAGCTGAATGCTGCTGATTCTCCTGATGGAGAAGAGTCTCTTGGAGTCTGCAAGAGCTTTGCTATTGACTTCAATAATAACAGTATTCAGGTTAATGCTGCAAAATCCCCGCCTTGTTTAGCTTATTAAAAACCCACGTTTATAGCTCTTCACAGTCCATTAGGGAAACAGTTTGGTGAGCAGAGCTGGAGGCAGAACCTGTGGGCAGTTACATCTGGAAGAGGAGGGAGGGATACTTACCCCTTTGGGGAACTGAGCCTGTGCTTTGCATGGTCACTGAACTCCTCTGGGTGCACACAGGGTGCAGGTGATGTGTTCTCCTTGACTTCAGCTGCCCTGCTCTGTGACAGAGGCTCTCCTCAAAATCCAGCCTCTTCCCTCTCATTTCAGCTCACTCTGCAAATCCCTGGCCTTTAACAAGGATCCTTTTATCTATGCAGTGGCTTCCTGGAGTCTTTAGGGATATCGATTAGAAAAGGTTTATGTTAATGAAGAATGAGTCCAGAATACAGCATGCGACGTGGTCAGACCTCTCTGCGAGGTAAACAGCAGCAAAGGGTGTTTCACTGGTTAGAAAAAGGCTGGGACACACGTTTGGGTTGCTGTGAGCTCCAGGGTTGCCCAATTGCTGGGCTGCTCCCATCCCAAGCCTGGTTCCTCTTGGTTGAACCTTTTTTGGCTTGGGTGGAGTTAAAGCAGGAGGGATTTCAACTCCTAACCTGTAACCCACACCGACACCTGTGCCACAACAGGATTTGATCCCAAAGCACAGGCAGAGGAAATAGATTGTTAGTAAATATCTTTTTAGCAGCTAAATTCGGGTCTAAATTGTCTGCTTTCAGGGCTGGCAGGGGAAGCAGAGTTCATGCACACAATTTTGGCTTTGCCTGGTAAAAGCCAGGCCTGCAGGGCAGAGATTTTGGGTCTCCTGAAAGAGCCAGCATCACCTACCCTGTGTGTGGGCACACGTGTTCACGCCACGCAAGGGTTAGATAAGGGACACTTGGGGCTTCTATTTTGGATTTGGCTGTGGAGCTAATTTTAGAAGCTCCCCGTAAGAATACACATGTCAAGCCTTGGAAACTACCTGAGATGCCAACAGCAATGAGGTGGCCTGGCTTGGACCCATGAGGAGCGTGATGGGGAGTGCAGGAGGGGGAAGATGTGCCCTGGAGAGGGATGGAGGGATGCAGCCTGGACTGAGGGCGATGGAGGGAGGCTTGTGAGCTGGGAGCAGCAGAGGGGCTGGTACAGGTAGAGCATCCCCAGATGGGCTGTCAGGAAGCATTACAGGTCAGGGCTAAGGGCACATTAGCAGCTGCGTGTGCAAGAAGGAAGCTTTAGTCCGTGAAATCATTTTCTTGCTTGCATGCACAGCGTTCACTCAGAAATACAGGATAAAATAATCCCTTGGCTTTCTGCATGCTGGATTCTTGATGTTTCATTCATGGCTTTATAGGCTTCTTCAAATATTCATGTATCATATCATAAGTGAAAGTGAGGAAAATAGTCCTTTTGCAGGCTCAAAAAGCAAATGGGGAAAAAAATAAGCTCAAATCCCAGAGCGCTAGAATAACAGTTTTAAAAAACATGAGGAACCAATGATTTATTTTTTTTTTAATAACCACAGTAGCTTAGGGATCCAGCAATATTTCATTATATTAAATTTGAACACCAAATCGACCCATTGTACTAATGTTTGTAATTGCAAAAGGCAAATTAAATTTCCCCACGTTGTCTGGAGAACCAGAAGACTGTGGAATAGAAAGGAGGCCACGGGTCAGCATGGAGCTGCAGCAGGACAGAGCTACAAGGAGACTTAAGATTCCTTAAGACAAGTCTGTTGGAGACTTCCAGGCAGAGCTGTGTGGAGGACAGAAGGTGGTGTGGGCAGAGCAAAGATCCCATTTCTTCTTGTGGCTCTCTGTGTGCTGCAGAACATATTGATGAATGGTTCCCTCAAATGTTTGACTCTCAAAAAGGAACTGACCATGAAACATGAGGGATGCTGAGCGAGGAGCCTCTTCATTGCCCCTTCCCCTTTCACTGCCTGCATGGCCAAGGGAGATCTCCTGGAGTGCCCACAGTAATTTCACCTGGGGAGGTGGGTAAGTGGATGAAGGTCTCTGCAGCTCAGGAGAGCTGTGCCCATGGATGCTGCCTGGCAGAGCAGGGAAATGACTGGGAGCTGGGACTTGGGATTCCTTTCCTGAGGATTCCTTCCCACTGTCACTGTGTGACCTTTGACAAATCGCTTAGGAAATCACTTTCAAACAGCACAGATCCAATTAGGTGCATCTGTACCAAAGTGCCTGCTTCTCAGAGGCCTGAACCAGCAAGTCCTGGTAAATTAGCACTGTTGGACTCCAGCCCACTTCTGAGTTTGCAAAATGTTCCCTTTAGCCTCTCGTTGCTTGCTTCACCATCTGTCAAATGGGGCTGTTAATACTGACTCAGTCTTTGTACAGAGTTTTAAGCTTCTGAGACTAAAAGTGCACGATAATAAGTGTTAGTCATTGCAACACCGTCATCGTGTGCAACCAAGTCCTTGGGGACGGGTTTGCTTTGTGAAGGACAGGTAGAAGTCAAAGCTAAGGCACGGGGCTTGGCCCCTCTCAAAGAGAGTTTGGTATTTTTTTGCTCTATGGACTCTTCTGTACCTAGTTTGAAACTTGGATGCAGGTTGTGGCTTTCTATGGGTAACACCTAAGAGGGATCCAGAGATGCTTGTGACAGCTCTGGGGAGTGGGGAAATCAAAGCAGGGGAGGGCCAGGAGGTCACTGCCCCAGGCAGCAAGAGGGCTGTGCCTGTCTGGAGAATTAGGGTAGGGTCATCCCTTGCAAGGAACCTCTTCTCCTCCCTTCCTCCCACCACTAATCTCACAGGTCACATTTCCCAGGAGGCAGTTGCATCCTGCTGTGCTGACCTTGCACTGTTGTGCAGAGCAGCTATTGGGAGCAAAGAGAGCCAGGAGGACTCGAAGTGATGGTGCTTTACGTGTGCCTGTGCTCCTCTCAGCACCCTGACCCTCTGGGAGTGGTACCTATGGGACACGGGAGAGGTGTAGGTGAGTCAGGGCATCCCAAGGGGTGACACATGGGCGTGTTACCCCCTGCCCCATTTCACACTGGAGATCAGCACCCATTTTATCAACATCTCCCTCTGATGATGCTCTTCTCAATGAGTTGCCCATTGCCCCTTGCTAGCCTCTCTTCTTAGCCACCCACGGGTCTCCTGAGGCTTTCCAGGTGTGCCCTGCCACGATCACACACAAAGACGGGGGCACCCCCTGTGCCTTTGGGTCAGTTTGGGTCACATCAGGGCCTGATGGCAAGTGCAACCCCCTCCCCCTTTCCCTTCCCCTCCTTGCTCCTCCCTGCCTGCATCCCATCCCTCTGCCTTGGCTTGGCAGGGTGTGACTTTGGGGACCCAGCACCCCGGTGCTCCCCAGCCTGCCCCCCGCTGCCTTGCACCACGTCCATCGCTCACTCACTGCCACCATCTGCCAAACAGCTTCTCCCCCCCCTTGGGTATTAACTTTTTCCCTCTTTTCTTCTCTCTCCCTGTCTCTCTCTTGTTCTTCTCTCCCCACAGCCCTGCTGCTCACCCAAGGTAAGTGCTTCTTCTCCTTTCCTCTGCCTGCTCTAGCTCTATTTTCATCCCCTTTGGCCAGGGCCGCCGTGTTTGGCTGCTGTGCTGTAGGCACCCCCAGCTCATGGTGGTCATGTCCAGCAGGAGCTAGTTAAGAGCAATGCATTAAGAAAATGACAGTGATTGATTGATGTCTAAAGAGCCTTCCCCATATTCCAGATGTTTCTCGGGGGGTTTGGGAAATGACCCATCCAGGGCTGCAAAGCAGCTGGTCCAGGACCATGTCTTGACCCTCTCTTCAGGCAGCTCTGGGGCTTGGGTTGTGCTGATGCACTTTGGAGCACAGGGCTTTTCTGCATGGGGGTGGCACTCCTGGGGTGCAGGGTGGTGGTGCTTGGAGTGGATGAGGGTGCAGGGCTGTGCAGGTGTCCCCTTCCCCTCTGGAATCAGGCCATGTGTCACCCCTCAGTGCATGCACCCAGGTCCTCTCCACTGCTTGTCCTGGGGGGCTCCCTATGATGCACCCAGCACCAGGGTAGCACTACCAGGGCATGATAAGCACTGGTACCATTTCCCTCCTGATCTCAGCTCTGGTTCTTCACTCTTCATCTCCTCTCCCTGTGGCAGGATTTTGCATGTACTCGGCACTCATGAGACCACACTTTGAGCACTGGGTCCAGTTTTGGGTGCCACAGGATAAGAAGGACATGGAGGGGCTGGAGAGGTTGCAGAAAGGGCAATGAAGCTGGTGAGAGGTCTGGAGAATACATCATATGAGGAGCACCTGAATGAACTGGGATTGTTTAGCTTGGAGAAGAGGAGGCTGAGAGGAGACCTCACTGCTCTCTACAACTACCTAAAAGGAGGTTGTGGTGAGGCTGGGGTTAGTCTTGTCTCCCAAGTAACTAATGATAGGACAAGAGGTGATGACCTCAAGCTGCACCAGGGGAGGTTTAGATTGGACATTGGGAAGAAGTTCTTTAGTGAGAGAGTGGTCAGGCACTGGAACAGGCTGCCCAGGGAGGTGGTGGAGTCACCATCCCAGGAGGTGTTCAAAAAACGAGTAGATGTGATGCTTCGAGACATGGTCTATGGGTCAGGGAGATGTTGGGATGAAAGTTGGACTTGCTGATCCTAGAGGTCTTCTCCAACCTAAATGATTCTATGGTGTATTGATACTGAGCCCTTCCCTTCCTTGCCCGAAATCCCATCACACCAGCCTCTCGTGTCCCCGCTGCGGTGCCATGTACACCTCCTGCATTTTTCTTATTCCTTCCCTTCCAGAGATGATTACAGTTGAATTTGCACTAAAGAAACATTTGTCAGAAGCTAAGGGTGGGCACGCAGGGTGTGGAGAGGAGCTGGAGTCTGGCAGATTTGCAAGCAGAGCTGCAAAGCAAAGCGTCCATCACGTCTGAGCTGAGCTGCAAATCAAAGGAGCAGCATCTGCCACGCAAGCTTCAGTCTCTGCTACTTTTTGGAGGATGCCAAGTCTGCTGTGCAGGGGATGGCCCGACCCATCGGAGAGTGGGCTAATTAGGAAATTGCTAGTGGCAGGCAGAAGTCCCCAGCTCCCCAGATATGAGCTTAGGGAGTTTATGGAAAACTCCTTGGAGCAATTTGGAGGTTTTCCTTCGTAACTTCTTCAGGTCTGGGAGGACTGGAAATAAGTTGCGTACAGCCTCCTTCCCAGTAATTTCATTGCTTTAATTCAGGAGCTGCCTAATTTGATCAGAACCCCAGGAACCAAATAATTTCTACTAAAATAACATAACTTTCCTCCCTCTGTTGTGATACAGTCTGATTGCTTCTGGCAGCCGTTACTGGAGAACTCGGTTACCAGTTGCTTCCCAGTTAATAACAAAACACCTCCTCTCTGTCTGGGAGGTGGGGGGGTGCCTTGCTGGGCTGCTCTGGGAGGGGGTGTCCCTTACTGGGCTGCTCTGGGGTGCTCTTCATGCCTACGGTGTGTGCTTGGCCCATGGTTTGAGCTCGTGGTGCTGACGCCCTCTGCAGAGGCACGTGCCAGGGTGTCACTCAGCAGCAATCATGGCTAATCAGCTGGGAGAGAAGTGACGTCCTCATTTAGTCCGTGTCATGTTAGATTTAGATTACACGACGTGCAGGAATCTTTGTAGAGAAAAAAACCTGCATTATTGAACGTTCCAGTGGAATCTGTCGCTTCCGTTCCTCCTGGAGCAGCTCCTGCAGCTTTTCCTGGGCAGCACCTGTGTCCCTGGGACTGCTGGTCACCCTGGGACTGCTGGTCACCCTGGCACATCTGCCCTCTCCCGTGGCACCCTCTGCCTTCCCATGGCACCTCTTTGGCAGCCCCACCTCCCTGCGGTGGCCCCTTCTCTTTGCAGAAGCCCCGGAGTGCCCCGATGGGTGAGCCCAAGAGAAAATGCCTCTTGTCCCAGCAGCCCTTACCTGGGGTAAATGGGAGATCCTGGCTCTGTCCCCCAACCTTGCAGAGCCCTCCCTGGGGAAACGGGGCTGGGAATTTTACACAAGGCAGGGGAGAGCCTTTGGCACAGGCTCAGCTCAGCATTTGTTTCCTCCAAGACAGACTTAGGAGGCTGTGCAAAGCTTTGTCAGCCTTGCTTGGCCAAGCGTCCACTGCCAGCTGTTGGGGCTGCAGAGGAGCACAGTGGTGTGATGTGAGAGTCAAACCTGGTTTTCCTTCTGAATTCTCTGATGCATAACCTTTTTCTTGTTGTTGTTCTGGCAGTGATCTCTCCATATACTATTTATACAGGGAAATATTTGATACCGAAGTGCAGAGCTACTCCAGTTGTCCCTGCCATTGCCAGAAGTGGATGAGCTCCTCCAGTGGTCTTTCCAGCCTTTGCAAAAGTCACTGGAAGCCTGAGCACAGCCTTTGCTTGCAGGTTCTTGGGCACAGGAGGTCCAGATATTGAAAGGGATGAGGAATTACCTAAATGGTAGCTACCTCTTTACCCTCACTTCCACATATTCACCCAGCTCAAAGAAAACATTTTGAAATATGTTTCTTTATTTATGCAGGAAAACTCCTGGGTCCACTTTGCAGTGGGAAAGGCTGGGGAGCAGAGACACTGGTTGAGTGGCCTGTCGGGGACCGTCACATCAACAGGCACCTCAAGGCAGAGCCAGCAGTGGAGTAATGTGCAGTTCCCAGCCCCGTGCCTTAGCCTCCCTCTCATGAATGTGCAGCATCTCCCAGTTAGTGTTAAGGACACTGGGGCATGTGTACGGGATGTATCACGCCTCAGAAATAGCTTTCAGGGCTAAGTAAGCAGATTCCTCCCTTTTTTAGAAAGCAGCCCAGGCTGCTTGTGCTTGTGCATGTGTTTGAGTAAAGGGCATGCCCATGTGCTGCCCTCAAAAGCCAGAGAGTCTTTCAGCCAGCAGTTGTGACTGACAGCACTCTGGAGAGAGCAGCTCATTCATGCTCATGTTTACTTTGTTTAGCCAGGATTATGTTTTATTGAGCCGCAATGAAGGAGAAAAATCCCCTTTTAATTGTCCTTTTAATTTCCTTCAAGCAGCACAGTCCCCAGAAGGGGTGACCTTCATGCAGATACATGCCTGCTCTCAGAATGGATGGAGACCAGATAGCTCGAGGGGTGTGAAATGGCCTTCAGAGTGATCTTTCATGAATACATTGCTGGTTTTAATCCAATTTATTCAGCAAGTGACAGGGAATACAAACTGGTCCGTGGCTGTTTGGTAGTCTTGCAGCACTGCCTAGGTGATGGGTATCTGTCTCTCTGACCGTGTTACAGCTCCAAAGGTGCAGTGGACAGATTACCCTGTGGAAATGGGTTTTATCTGACTGTGATTTATGATGCATCCAGGAGGCCACAGGCAATGCCCAGTTCCTGGCTGGTCCCCCCCCCAGTCTGAAGGAGGTTGGGTGGGCAAGCAGCCATGTAGTGCTCTCCAGGAGCAATGCGTGATGTGGGAACACTGCTCAGTGGTCCCCTTTCTCCAGGTAGAAATAAGAGCAGGAGGGGATCTGCTTAGAGTATTTTGAGCTCAAGAAACTGCCTGTCATGTGGAGGTCTGGAAGTGCTTGGCAAGTAGCTGCACATATCTATGTGTCAGAGCAGGCAGGGTTTAGTGGACCCCCTTTCTTGCCACCTTTCCCCTTCCCAGGGAGGAGGTGGAGGCAGCCCAGGCAGGGCTGGCAAGCTGCTGTTCTTGCTGGGCATAGCCAGACCTTATCAGGCTTAATTGGGGTTGACAGCAGGGAGTCCAGGGTGCAATCCACATTGAAAAGTAGGTACTGATGCTGATACAAACAGAAATCAGGCTAGTTAATAATTAACCTGCAGCTTGGCAGCATTCACCTTGACAGACTTGACCTTCCAAATTAAAAATCTGTCTCCTCCCCCCCTCCCCAACCCCTCATGTTTTATTTATCACAGCCCTTGGTAGTGTGCTTTGCAGGCTGCTGCTGTGTGACACATCTCACCAGTGCCCTGTCCCTGCTTTCTGGAGGAGTCCTCCAAGACCCCAGCCCTACACCTGGTCCCCTCAGGAGGTGGTGGTCTGTGGCTGCATGAGGGCATGCTCCAAAGGCAGGCTGGTGCACCCCACTGCTGGCTCAAGTGCTTCCCTGGAAGGCAGGAGCATGAGGAGTGTGCTCTGCCACTGGGATGGTGCAAGAGTTTATTCCCATTCAGCTGTTGGGTCTGCAAACATGGGGGTCACCTCAGTCCTCAGTATCCCATTGGAACTGATGGACCCAACAGGCCTGGAGCAGGTTCAGGTTGGGCTCTGGTGATGTGCAGAGGTTGGCACTGGTTCCTGCTGCAGGGTGCTCGAATGTCCTAGGTGGGGAGAAGAAGTAACTTGACTCTTGTGCTTGATAATCATCAGTTCATGCCTCCATGTGTAGCATAAGGACATTTTGTCCAGGTTCAACCCTGTTCCTTCACTTCTCCAGCTCAGCTGCCTCCTCCCCTCCATGCTCACTCAGTCTTTGCCTGCAGTTGTCTCCTGTTCCCCTGCATCCTGCATTGCCCATCTCCTTCTCCAGGTGCTGTGCTCCCCTGGCTATGTCATTTTTTTTGGTAAACTTCAGGGGATTCCCAAATGCAGAGCACACTGTCTTTGAGCTGGGCTGTGATGGTTTTGATGTACGTCGTTGATTTCAGATGATGGATGCAGATGATTCTGCTTCTGTGATGGGTTATAATAATGTCACCTGCCACAAGAGTTATTAGATATTTTATAAACTCTGCAGGTCTTGCAAGGCTAACAGTCTTTGCAATCAATCTAGCTGGGTTGAGGAAGACAAGGCACAGTTTATAACTAGATTTCACTGGAACTTTGTAATTTCTGTGTGATATTTGGTGTGGAGATCTGCTGGAGCCCACATGGGATTAATCACATCTGAGGCATCACCTGGGATGTTTGTAACCTCTGCAGGAAACCTTGGGTAACATCTGAGCAGAACGAGATGCTCTTGATGCCTTTGTGATAGCCCACCAGGTTCTGCAGAGCTCCCAGGCTCAGCTGAGACCTGTGCAACTGGCACAGGGGAAAGGCAGCTTCATTCTTGAGATGTCAGGACTTTCCAGAGAGCCCATCAGCACCTGCCTGCACTTGGGTGTGTGGGTGGGAGAGGAGACCCGGGTCAGGGCCAGGCTGGGGTAGTCCTTCTTGGCTGGGCACCTCACTGGGTTTGCTGGGTCACCTCAGCATGCTGCTGACCTGGGCTCCTCATTTAGTTTCCTCCAGCAGATATGATATGAAAGAAAAAAACCAACTTGGTTCCTGAACTTACTTCTTATTGCTTGTTTTCCCAAATGCTGGGGATGTGTTTGTGTGTGGGGGGGCTGTCTGAGTATTAGATCACATGGTGCCAACAGTGATTTTCTAATCAAAGGGGAATAAAAAGATCCCATCTCTCGTTCATTCAAAGCAGGGAGCACGCCAGGGCTCTAAAGCTCTCTTGTATCAAACACCAGAAGGAATTGGCACCTCGGGCTCCCCAGAGCTGTGGCTGCTGCAGGGATGGTGGCAGGGTCTGTGTCACCCAAGAGCACCAATGCAAGCTGGAGAAAAATTTGGGTGTTTTTTTTAAATAAGTGAAACCCTGTTGTGTATGTTCTTAGTGACCAACTGCTATTCAGAACCCTTTGTTTCTGTGGCCCAGCACCCCACCACTGCCCCCCTAATTGCTGTGTGAGCTTGGCAGGCTCTGGGGGGGGTGTGCAGAAGTCCATGCTCAGGCCCTGCAGACAAGCCCCCGTGGTGCTCCAGGGCTGCTGTGTACAGCTGAGTGTTGCCCTTGCTTCCACAGAGGTGGCCGAGAGGAAGCTGACAGTTG
Organism: Brachypteracias leptosomus; assembly: GCA_013401335.1. Lineage (NCBI taxonomy): Eukaryota > Metazoa > Chordata > Aves > Coraciiformes > Brachypteraciidae > Brachypteracias > Brachypteracias leptosomus. Next base: position 183,351 of record VYZX01008324.1, on the reverse strand, counting down.
AAGAGGAGGAAGCCAAGAGGATTGCAGAGATGGGCAAACCAATACTCGGCGAGCATCCCAAACTAGAAGTCATCATTGAGGAGTCCTATGAGTTCAAGGTCAGTAGTTGTCCCGGGGGTCCTCCAGGAGGGGGAAGCCATGTGGAACCAAAGAGCAGCCGTGGAGAGCAGGGCTGAGGAGGCAGGGGGTGGCTGCATGTGCAGGGAAAGGGGTTTTGGAAGAGGAAAAGGAGTATGTCTATTCAAAAGGGTTTTTAACGATAGGACCAGGAGTAATGGTTTTAAACTAGGAAAGGAGAGATTTAGACTGGATATTAGAAAAAAATTCTTTAACATGAGGGAGATAGATCAGTGGAATGGGCTGCCCAGAGAGGTGGTGGAGGCCCCATCCCTGGAGTCCTTCAAGGTCAGGCTTGATGGGGCTCTGAGCAGCCTGACCTAGGTAGAGATGTCCCTACTTGGACAGAGGTTGGACAAGATGACCTCTAGAGATCCCTTCCAGCCTAAAACATTCTGTCATTCTATATAATGCAGTAAAGGGTTGGGGAAACCTACAAGAGATGCCAGGGGAAGTAGCTGCTGACAGGCAGAGGTGGAGGGAGGAAGACAAGGAGCTCTGCTGGAAGCTGAACAAGCCAGCGTGCAGGAGAGGGCAGGAGCAAAGCTGTCTCTGGTGAGGTGGGGGTGAGGGAAGAAGGAACCTTGTCAAGATTAAGGGGTGACAAACAAGCTGGTTTTGGTGATGTTTGGGTCAAGCCTGTCCAGGATGAAGGTGGGCCCAACTCCAGTCACGACCTCATCTGGCTGATGGGAGAGTGCTTGTGACTCTTGCACAGTTTGGGAAGGGTCTTTGAGACCACAGGGCACTGCAAGGTCAGCCTTGCCCACCAGCAGCCAGGTTAATCGCTGTGCATCTTTATCCCCACAACAGAACACCGTGGACAAGCTGATAAAGAAGACAAACCTGGCTTTGGTTGTAGGGACACATTCCTGGAGGGACCAGTTCATGGAGGCCATTACTGTCAGCGCAGGTGAGAGGGACATCAGAAACTCACCCCAGCATCCCCAGGGTTCCTGCTGCCTGGGATGAGATCTGTTTGGACTCAGAAGACAGCATCTGCCTGGTCAGGAATGCTCAGCTATCGTGTGCGTGGTGGCCACCAGCAAAGCCAGTCCAAAGAGCTTCTCTGCTCCATATTTCCTGGGCTTTTGCAGATACATTAGTCGGGAGCCCAGGAGATCCATCTTTTGGTGAGGAGCCATCCAGAAGGCGAGTTTTCACAGAATGGTAGGGGTTGGAAGAGACCTCTCGAGGTCCAACCCCTCCTGCTAAAGCAGGTCCACCTAGAACAGGTTGCACACAATTGCATCCAGGTGGGTTTTGAATGTCTCCAGAGAAGGAGGCTCCACAACCTGTCTGGGCAGCCTGTTCTTTTCAAAGACTTGCTGTTCACTGGTGGTGCTCCTGCTGCTTCAGTGGTCCCATGAGCAGCCTACAGGCAGCAAAATCCCATCCTGGCTGGGCTGCTGGCTCCTGGTGTGCCCAGTGCTGCTCCTGCAAGGTGTCCTGTCTGCCTGGCACCCCTCTTGCCAAGCCTCACCCATCACTGGGGGATCTGGTGTGCCCTGAGCCCACTGTTGTGGCCAGCACCACACCACCTTGTGTTGGGAGAGCAGCATCCCTGGAGCCCAAGGTGGGGGTGCCAAACATGGGCTGCAGCCCACCCTTGTAATCTAGTCCTGCCCCATCATCATCTCTCCTTCCACCTTGTTTGCAGCGGGTGATGAGGATGAGGATGAGTCCGGTGAGGAGCGCCTACCGTCTTGCTTTGACTACGTGATGCACTTCCTGACGGTCTTCTGGAAGGTTCTGTTTGCCTGCGTGCCCCCCACTGAGTACTGCAATGGCTGGGCCTGCTTCGTCGTCTCCATCCTCATCATCGGCATGCTCACAGCTGTCATCGGTGACCTCGCCTCCCACTTTGGCTGCACCATTGGCCTCAAGGACTCGGTGACCGCCGTTGTCTTCGTCGCCTTCGGCACTTCTGTACCAGGTGGGGTGGCTGAGGGAATGGGATAGGGTGGGAGAAAAGTCCTCCAGTGGCTCTCCTGCCTCCAAGGGGACAGTTCTGTCATGGGGTGGGGTCCGGGCTGAGAAGGGACTCCTCAAAGCCTCATCACCATGCAAGGTCTGCATCCCACTTGGTGGCAACACAAGGTCCCTGGACCGGGGAAGGGGAGAGGGAGGCACCAGGAGAGCTCTGTGTCCCACACCAGGTTGGTGCCACACCTGAGCCTCCCTTGTCTGATGGACTTGATGTTTCACCCATTTCTCCCATTGAACCCCCAGTGATTTCTCCTTCCCTCCTCCCCCCAACCGCAGACACGTTCGCCAGCAAAGCCGCGGCCATCCAGGACATCTACGCTGATGCCTCCATCAGCAACGTCACGGGCAGCAACGCCGTCAACGTCTTCCTGGGCATCGGGCTGGCGTGGTCGGTGGCAGCCATCTACTGGGCATCACAGGGGCAGGAGTTCCAGGTGTCGGCGGGCACCCTGGCCTTCTCCGTCACCCTCTTCACCATCTTCGCCTTCATCTGCATCAGCGTCCTCCTCTACCGCCGGCGGCCCCACCTCGGGGGGGAGCTGGGTGGCCCCCGGGGCTGCAAAGTGGCCACGACGTTGCTCTTTGTCAGCCTCTGGCTGCTCTACATCCTCTTTGCCACGCTGGAGGCCTACTGCTACATCAAGGGGTTCTAGGCGGTGGAGGGACGGTGCCACCCGGGGGGAGGGACCCCCCCTCCTCCATTACCTCACCAGACACCAGTCCTGGACATGTGGTTTCACCAGAGAGGTCCACCAGGGGCCACCACGGCCCAGACTGTCGGGCGGCTGGGCGCCAAGGATGGTCAAAACCATCCCAGAGTGAAAAAGACCCAACCAACCAGACAAAAACCCACCCGAAAAAGAGACAACAGAAAAAGAAAGCGACAATGGCAAGTGTTGGAATAAACCAAGACACAGTTAACCCAGCCACTGACCCCACTCAACGAGGTTGTGAAGGTTCAGCCATCTCCAGAGGCCACCTCTCCCACGAGGACTCGTGTCTTTCCCTCCCCAGCGCTCCTCCACTGCAAGGAGATGTTTTCTTCTTTTGACTGGTTGGGAACTGCAGAAGTCTGGTCAGGAATTTGTGGGATTTTTTTTTTTTCTCCTTTTCTTTTTCATTTGCTTGTTGCTTTTTGTTTTTGGGGGAGCACGCTGCTTGATTTTATTTGTTTTCTTTTCTTTTTTTACTACGTAAACAGAAAAAATGTTCAAAATTTAAACTCTAAAGCTTCAAGCTGCCGTCAGTGCTGGGATTGAACATGTGTATTTTCAGAAGCCACAAGAGACTGTAACACAGTCAGGAGAACTTTTTCACTATGACCCCTTCCCTCCCCTGCCACCTTCCATGTCTTTCTTTTTTAAGAACATCACGAGACTGATATATTTTTAATACAAACACAGACACAGACACACACGTTCAGTAATAAAGGCTGGAGCATGTAGCATTCTCAATCACCTGCCTGGGCTAAGAAAAAAAGGAGAAAAACAACAAAAAACCAACAAAAAACAACCAAACCAACCAAACCTTCTAATATAATACCTACCATGTATATTTTGACTATGGCATTTCTCTTTGTATAATTAACTTTGAGCTTGTGGTACTGCAGGGAGAGAAAATTCTGTTCATTTTCAACTGATGATAAAGAAATAAATGGCTACCCAGGAACAGCCTGGCCCAGGGGGAGAGAGGGGCTGGTGGTGGTGATGGTGGTGGTGATGGGGCTCCTTGGGATGGTGGTGGGTTTGCTGTGTGGTCCTCCTGCTCAGAGGTGGAGATGAATTCAGGAGAGCCTGGCTAGCATGCCCCTATGTTCCCAGCTCCATCCCACCCCGAGCTGTGGTGGGGCTGCCCCCCTTTCACCCGTTTGCTCCCCTGGTTTTCACCGTGCCCACATCTCGCTGGTGGTCTTCAGGCCGTTGAAAGGTATGGGTTGAAAAAGTGCCACCCACTGCATCAGCTCGAGTACCTTTTAGGAACACCAGACAGACACCAAGGCATCCTTTGCATTCGAAGTGCATTTCTTTTTAAGGAAGAAAACCAAACAAACCCAAACAAAAACCCCACCAGGAGAGTATGTCATGAGTTACATCAATGGCTGCAAATGGCAATGTTGGGTTGGTAATAAAGATAAATAAAAACTATACCTATATCTATATAAACAGTGCTATCTAGACACATATTTCTTCATTGAGAGCCCTGGAAGAGGATGTTAAATCTTGCTCTTTGTAAAGTGTTTTCAGGGTGAAGAAATTTCTTCTAGCAAGAGCCAGGTGCTGTAAAGGGGAACATCTTCTCCATGAGGCTCCTCATAATAAGCCAACCCCTGTGAGGCAGCGAGTAAGAGAGGAGCTGTCAGAAGGGACATCCCTGCCTGCTGCTGCCCCAGGAGGCAAGGAGGAGGTGTCCACCAGGTAGGGAAAAAAAGCAATGGGAACAAGATTGTCATGGACAAAAAAGGGGTGTGAGAAAAGAAGGCTCCAAGGGGATCTTATTGTGGCCTTCCAGTACCTTAAGGGGGCTACAAGAAAGCTGGGGAGGGACATTTTTAGGATGTTGGGTAGTGGTAGGAGTAGGGGGGATGGATCAAAACTAGAGGGGGGTAGATTCAGATTAGACATTAGGGAGAAGTTCTTCCCCATGAGGGTGGGGAGACACTGGCACAGGTTGCCCAGAGAGGTGGTGGAAGCCCCATCCCTGGACATTTTGAAGGCCAGGCTGGATGGGGCTGTGAGCAACTGATCTAGGGGGAGGTGTCCCTGCCCATGGCAGGGGGGGTGGAACTAGATGATCTTTGAGGGCCCTTCTAACCCTGACAATTCTATGATTCTATAGCAAGTGACAATGGTCCTTAACACGCAGATGAAGTATTTATTTCCATACAACATGTTTATCAGATAGCTACATCTCTATATAAATGTGTAGACACATAAGGAAGAGAAGAAGGAGCCTTCTCAGAGGAGCTGCAGGAGCTTTGCTGGTAGAAGCCCACCATGGGTGAAAACCTTTGGGTTTGAAGCCAACAAGCAGCCAACTCCTGCCTCTTTAACCCTCCAGTTGTCCTGCCTTTGGAGAAGGGCCTGAAAAAAGATGGGCAAGAAGCCCCAAGGTCAGGAGCATGCAGGTCCTTCTGGCCTCTGCCTGCACCAAAAGCCACCAAGAGCAGCTGCTGCTCTGGCCACCACCACAGCCAGGGACCCTGGAGCTCACACATGTGACACTGAAGCCCCCAGATGCTGTCTGGTGGGATTTAAAGTGCAGCTCTTTTTAATTTGGACGTACCAAGTGTGTTGAGCTTTGATTTCTCCCACCCCAGGGGAAAGCCCACAAGGCCAGGGGAGCTGCTGTGCTGTTGTTCTTCTGTTGCTCATGTTGTGCCCACCATGTGCTTATCATCCTCTTCCTCCTCCAGCTGACTGTGGGGGGGAGGACTGGCTGCCATGAGTGCCCCTGATGCCCTCCATTCACAAGGGTGATCCTCACCAGGCCAACACCACCTGTGGCATGTTTCTTTCTTTGATTTTTATTTTTTACCTTGTTAAAAAATATGCAAGCTAAAAAGAAGGAAAAAAAAAAAGTAGATTTGATGCCTTCAGGGATTTAAAATTATTTTACTGAGGGTTTTATGGTTCATTTTGGATCTATCTGTCTGCTTGCTCTTATTTTCCTTCGGGGAGGTCCTTGGACTTGGTTGCACGGGTTCTGGCTGGTTTGCTCCCCCTCTTCCACCTCAGCCCTCCTCACCACTGACTGCTTTTTGCCACTTGTATTTGGGACCCCTAAAGTGCTTTTTATACTGGGGCATGAGCTAGAACCATCCCCACATGACTTTCTGCAATAGAGGGGTGGCTGGTGCAGAATCATAGAATCATAGAATTGTCAGGGTTGGAAGGGACCTTAAAGATCATCTAGTTCCAACCCCCCTGCCATGTGCAGGGACTTGTAGGGTGCTGGGGGAGACTGGGGCTTGGGGACCTCATGGTGCAATGCAGAGTGGTGGGAGGACCCTGGTTGGGCATCTGTGATGTAGGAAACGCAGCCCTGGCAGAGCAGCCTGCTCCAAACCCAGAAGGAAGCACACAAGCTCCAGGAAAGGACACTTGATTTCAGTGAAGGGGTTGGGGAGATGTTCTGGGAGACTGGGAGATGTTCTGACCCTTTGGGGCTGGCTTGCTGCCGTTGTTGTGCAGAAAATCCCCAGTCCCTAGAGGTGCTGAGGGTTAGGACTGACGGGCACCACCCCAGAGCAAGGCTAAGAGGAGCCTGCAGGCACCAGGACTCAGCTGCAGGACATTACAGTGAGAATGAAGTGTTTGCTAGAGCTGTTGGACAAAGATTTTGAGCTCAGGAGGAGGCAATCGCAGCTCTCAGGTTGGGCTTTGTCACCTTCTTGGCTGTTATTTTGGTGCTGGTGTGATCAGGGTGTTTCTGGCCAAGCAAAGATTAAGTACAAAAATATTCTCTGATGCACATTTCCTCTGATTCCATGGCTGGGGCTGCAAGACTAGTTTGTAAATCACTAGACCCTGATATAGGAGGACCCCACCACTATCAGCCATCCCAATGTTTCACCTCACAATCTGCAAGGACAAGCCACCATCAGCTCTAGGTGCCACTTCAGGCTTCAGCCACCCTGGCCGACTGCTATGGTGGGATGGTGCCTACCTGCATGTCTCCACTTGGCTTTGGGAGAGCATTTTGGAGGTCACCCAGGACTGTTGTACCTGGGCACTGCTGAGATAAAGCGTAGGCAACGAGACCTTTGAGAAATGCCCATCACCCACCTCTCCATATATAGCTAGTCACAGAAAGGCATCCAGATGTGTTTGTGGTTGAACATGACACCATTGAAAGCCAGGAAATTCCACCCCATCCTCAGTCGTGCTTTGGTGTTAAGTGGTGGCAGGTGAGTCCTTACATTGTTCAGCTGGAATTGCTTTATTTTTCCGAGGGGAAAAAAAATCACACAAAAGCTTTTTTGGGTTAATTCTGCTGGGAAGGGCTTGCAGCCCTGACCTTGGCACAGGAGCCAGCCTGCACGAATGGGAGCAGCACTTGCTCAGCCCTGGCCACAAGCTGGAAAGCACTTGTCACCAAGAATAACCTTTGGAGTATTATATGGAAAAAAAATGGTTTTAATGACCATTGTCATCCGTGTGCATGTCCCAGCAGCAGCCAGCTTGTTACCAGCAGAGCAGACACTGCTCCCAGTTTGCCTCTAGAGTGGGAGGGGATTAAGGACCTCCTAGTATTTAAAATATGTAGATAATTAACCCTCTCACCTGGCCCAGGTGGTCATTTAAGTTTAGACATGGAGCCTGCAGGTGCGATGAGCTCATTAGATGTTCCTACTGCACCTAAATGGGAGCACTCACCAATGTCCCAGCCAGAGCAGCTGCTATTGCCACCTATGTGGGAGCCATGGAAAGGAAAAATTGTGCCCTACCTCCTGCTCATTGCTGGGTGTGCACCCAGAAACTGGCCCAGTCTGAAGAATGCAACAACAAAAACAACACAGGTCTAAGAAGTACTTTGAAAGTGGTAGGAAATCTAGGTGAATTCAAGGAATAAACTAGCCAAAAAATTATTTATTTTAGGGTGTGAGATGTGAGGTTATAAATAAATGTGGGGTTTTAGGGTGTAAGATGTGAGGTTATAAATAAATGTGGGGTTTTTAGGGTGTAAGATGTGAGGTTATAAATAAATGGCTCCCCAGGAAGATGGCTCTGCTGGCTGAGAAGATAAGCTGGCATTGCAGGAACACTGGTCCCATCTTGTGAGAATTGTCCTGGGTGCATGGAAAAGATGTAGGAAAAGAAAATCTCAACACAAAAGCTTCAACAAGGCTCTGAGAAGGTCCCCAAGACACACTGCAAAGAGCACCTCCATGCTTCTACCCACACCATGGCTGTCCAATAAACTCTTTAACAAACTACCAATCAAAAGGGATTCAGTTGCCTCCTCTTCTTCAGAAGCAGCTCGGATAGGGACTAACAGCAAACCAAATGTGGGGTTATTTTGGCCCTGCTAATTTTTTTCTTCCCTTTTTCTATTTCTTACAAAAAGAGCACTTTTATCTGAAGGGTAAAGCCCTTCATGGTCTCCACTTTCTCCTCTTCCAGTTCCAAGAAATCATTGCTGCCTGTTGGGTTTGTGCATTCACATTGGCTACCTCATGGCAGGTCATCACATGCTCCTCTGCTGAAACTCGTCCTGTTGCCTCGGATTATTGCTTCAATCTAGCCAGCACTCTGGTCCTACCCTCCATAGATGCTCACAAACATCCCTGTCCATGTTGTTTCATTCCCCCACCAATAGCTGGATATCACCCAGAAATTTTATAGCAAAGCAATTTCCTAAAGCTGCTGATGAAAAGCCTGACTAGACCTGGACAACCACTGAAAAGATTTCCCCGGAAAACTCTCTGACTTTGACACTGAACTCAACATATTGTGAGTCAACAGAGATTGTATTTCCTCAGCTCACTTAGGAGCATGTCTTCTGGGACAGTGCCAGAAGCCTCACCAAAGTCAAGCCAGATCACATCTAGTGCTGCCCCCCATAGCCACGAGGCTTGTTATCCTGTCACAGAATGAAGCAAATTAGTTTGATACGATTTGTCCTCAGCAAAACATCAACAAACCCATTCTAGCCCATTTTTTACAAATTTATAAATCTATCTAATCAGAGAATAACTGGCCAGTAGCTCTTGCAAATTTTTACCTAGAGATATTAGGACACCAAGTCTATAACGATAGGACCAGGAGTAATGGTTTTAAGTGAGGAAAGGATAGATTTAGGTTGGATATTAGAAAAAAAGTTCTTTAATATGAGGGAGATAGATCAGTGGAATGGGCTGCCCAGGGAGGTGGTGGAGGTCCCATCCCTGGAATCCTTCAAGGTCAGGCTTAATGGGGCTCTAAGCAGCCTGACCTAGGTAGAGATGTCCCTCCTTGTGTAGGGAGGTTGGACAAGATGACCTCTAGAGGTCCCTTCCAGCCTCAAACATTCTATAATTCCTGAGGTTTGTTTTCTCTTCATCTCTACTTAGGTGCTGGTGCCATGTCATCCTTAAGTCCCTTGGAAGCTCACAGAGCTCTTGATCCCTTTCAGTGGTCTCTATTTATGCTTCCTTCATTTCCCTTGCAGCAGAAATTTGCAACTTTGACCCCAGCTCTTTTATCAGTTCTCACATTTCTTTTCTCCTTTAGGACATCATCTCTTCACTGACTGTACCCATCAGTTTTCTGAACTCATTGATATTTATTTTTTTTGAGTCTAAGTACTTCAGATTAGCTCATTTTACAGGGGTCTGGTATTCAACTGCATTTTGAGGAGGAAAAAAGCTTGCAGCAGACACCTGAACGTTTGAAACAATCATAACAGCCCGAGAGATGCAAAAATTCACATTCACGTTGGGCTGCAGGTGAACAGAGCCAACTTTGGCCACCTTCATCTAGCTTTGTCTGCTAAAACCTGCCAGCTCATAGTGAGAACATCCAAGTGACTTCAGAAATAGCTCCAGCTCCTCAGCCAAATGCTGCGTCAACTCTTTTCTGACATGGTGAAGTCAGCAGGGATTGCTTCAGAGGTCCCAGCTGAAATCCTGGCTGAGGGAGGTGGCAGTGGTGCCTCGGGTATGCACAGAGCCTTGCAGTGTAATGGGACCTGGGCAGTCAATCTCTGTGGGTTTGGTTGCTTGAAGCACAGCCCTGAGGAGCTACAGAAGTTGTTTCACTAAAGTGAGTCCTTTGTTCATATACCAAAAAGCAATGAGTGAAGGATGCAGCCCAGAGAGGTGGTGGAGGTCCCATCCCTGGAGTCATTCAAGGTCAGGCTTGATAGGGCCCTGAGCAACCTGACCTAGGTAGAGATGTCCCTGCTTGTGTAGGGAGGTTGGACAAGATGACCTCTGGAGGTCCCTTCCAGCCTCAAACATTCTATGATTCTATAAGGATGTGGTTTGTACTGGGACTGAATGTGTCTATTTTTGTAAGGTGAGCTGAATTCATCTGTACTCCACATGAGAAGCTGCTCTGAGCTACAAACTAGGGCCACCTAGTTGTGAACTGCCTGCAGGAGACCTGGAGCGTGGAAATCACAACCATCTTCTGCCTCCTTCCTCAGCCATCATGGGCCCCAACTGCAGCACAGTGCAGATCTAGCTCAGTAGGGAGCTGAGAGCCACCCATCATCAGTGCCTTCTCCTCAAGGGGAGGCTGGCTGGCCAAGGACACAGCTCCTCTGCCTGCACTGAAAGCCAGCAGACCCTCAGCCCTGTCCCAACATGCTGAAAACCCATAAATGTTCATTTTATGCTTTTGTAGGAGGTGGGAACATAGGTTTGTGCTACAACACATAGCACATAGTGAAAGCCAGACACCTCCTGGTGTGCACAAGCAAGGTACCTTTGGAAAATTAAAAAAAAAAAACAACTTAAAATCAGTCATCAGGGCCTTGGATACAGAGCAGCAGTTTCCCAAAGCAGCAGCCCCTGGTTTTCAGGCACATGCTCCCTACACACCACTTGCTGGTACACTCCTAGTTCCCAAAGAGCTGGGTTGGGTTTTTTTTAACCCACTTTGTTTTCAAGGTGTTCTCCAACAGATCCCACTGTCCAATTTAGTATCAGCTTTTGGAAGGGTGCCCAGTTATTTTGCCTGAAATGGCTCAAAGGGCTGTGTGCTGAGGAGCTGGAAGGTCAGCATTCTGCATGGGGGTTTTGTCAAAGATAAAGGGGAAGGAGGCACCATCTTCTGGCAATAGCACTGTTGGAAGCAGAGGCAGAAGCCACCTCTTTGTAGTTCTTTTGATTTGCTTACAGAACTGCCAGGGAAGGGTGAAGACCTCACAGCACCTTATGTTGACCCCAGAAACAGCAGAGATGGCCAAAGAATTGCTCTTTTTCTTTTTTTTAAATTATTTTCCTATTTTGAATTAAATCTTGCAGAACTCCAGAGATGACACCTACTGCTCCTCCCTTAGCCCCAAAACTGGTAACCTTGGTAAGACAAGGCAATTAAATTAGTTGGCCAGTTTATTCTTGACAAGTCCACGCTGGCTGTTGCTGCATTTTCTCCTTTCATCACTGACCTTGTACCTAAAGCCAACAATCTGAGCAGGCCCCTCTACTATCAATCCAGCCTGTGATTACTGTACCAGCAGCAAACCTCCCTTTGGGACTGCAGTTGCCTCCCCTTTAATCTGCAGTAAATGAGTTGGCTCCTTATTATTTGCAAGAGAGCTACACATGGTCAAGTGAAACATCATAGTAATGAGAAAAAATGGTCATAGCTGCTTGGTGGGGATGCTGTGGGGCCTTCTCCATGGCAGACCTGGTGCTGCAGCCTCTGAGAAGGCTCTGGGGGGACCTTATAGTGACCTTCCAGTACCTGAAGGGGGCCTATGTAAAGGTGGGGGAAGGTGTATTCAAAAGGGCTTTTAACGATAAGACCACGAGTAATAGTTCTAAGTTAGGAAAGGACAGATTTAGATTGGAAAGAAAAAAGTTCTTTAATGTGAGGGTAACAGATCAGTGGAATGGGCTGCCCAGAGAGGTGGTGGAGGTCCCATCCCTGGAGTCATTCAAGGTCAGGCTTGATGGGGCTCTGAGCAGCCTAACCTAGGCAGAGATGTTCCTCCTTGTGTAGGGAGGTTGGACAAGATGACCTCTGGAGGTCCCTTCCAGCCTCAAACATTCTATGATTCTATAAGGATGTGGTTTGTACTGGGACTGAATGTGTCTATTTTTGTAAGGTGAGCTGAATTCATCTGTACTCCACATGAGAAGCTGCTCTGAGCTACAAACTAGGGCCACCTAGTTGTGAACTGCCTGCAGGAGACCTGGAGCGTGGAAATCACAACCATCTTCTGCCTCCTTCCTCAGCCATCATGGGCCCCAACTGCAGCACAGTGCAGATCTAGCTCAGTAGGGAGCTGAGAGCCACCCATCATCAGTGCCTTCTCCTCAAGGGGAGGCTGGCTGGCCAAGGACACAGCTCCTCTGCCTGCACTGAAAGCCAGCAGACCCTCAGCCCTGTCCCAACATGCTGAAAGAAACCTATAAATGTTCATTTTATGCTTTTGTAGGAGGTGGGAACATAGGTTTGTGCTACAACACATAGCACATAGTGAAAGCCAGACACCTCCTGGTGTGCACAAGCAAAGTACCTTTGGAAAATAAAAAAAAAAACCAACTTAAAATCAGTCATCAGGGCCTTGGATACAGAGCAGCAGTTTCCCAAAGCAGCAGCCCCTGGTTTTCAGGCACATGCTCCTTACACAACACTTGCTGGTACACTCCTAGTTCCCAAAGAGCTGGGTTGGTTTTTTTTTAACCCACTTTGTTTTCAAGGTGTTCTCCAACAGATCCCACTGTCCAATTTAGTATCAGCTTTTGGAAGGGTGCCCAGTTATTTTGCCTGAAATGGCTCAAAGGGCTGTGTGCTGAGGAGCTGGAATTCTATGAATCCCACCTCTCTGTGGGAGAAGCACTCTGGGGTGTGTTTTAATTCAGTCCAGAGGTTTACACACAGGAGAAACATCCATGGACCTCAGAACTTGACCAGACTGATGCATGACTACGAGTAGGAAAGTCTCCTTCCCTCTCCTATGGCACCGTGGAGGTAACAGAATATTATGTGGAAGAGAGAAGTTCTGGAAACCAGGATTCAACAAGAAAACACCACAAGACACTGGAGCAAAAGTTATCTATTTTATTACAAAAACCCAGACTCAAACAGATGCCTTTCAGTCTAACAAACAATGGCACAGGCAGCAACGTGCTGGGGCTGAGTAAGGTCAATATAAACTCAGGCCATGGAAAGTGGGATGAATCCCACTGTAATGCAGGTCCTTCCAACACACCGTGCCCTTGGATGATCAGCAAAAAAAGGAAAGACTTTTGCTTCTGGTAGGAAGAGCAGATGACTTGCACTGTGGAGTCCTGGTTCTCTTCTCTGTCCCAGCTGGTTTCAGCTGTCATTCAAAGTAGAGCTGGAGAGGCCCAGGAGGACTTGAAGGATGAGGAGAGACATGGCCAGGGTCTGCTTCCAGGCACCACGCTGACATTCCCCATGCTCTGCCTTCAGTGGGCTGGTACTGATGCAAGGCAGAGCAGAAGAGTGCTGAGATAAGGACACGTTTGGCCCAGCAGCCAGGGGGTCTGCCCAGTTATCTGGCAATAACACCAATGAGGGAAGAGGGGAGCCAAGACTCTCTGCTCATGAGTCCAGACTTTTGGGACAACTCATAGGATGGGTTATCTGAGTCAGGACCAGTGCTGGCTGCATGATCTTCCCACATACACAAACCCAGCACAGGTGACCCAACCTCCAGCTGGATGTTACACAGGCTGGTTGGGTTTTGCCAATGTACAACTGTTGCCAGAAGCTGCTCAGAGGCCCTGTGCAAACCCAGCAAGTGAGGACAAGACTTGGACTTGTGAAAGAAAAGGGGACAGCAATATAAAGCTTGGACCCAAATCCAACCCTAAAGTCAGCTCTAGTGTAGCAACACGAACACCCCCCAACACCAGAGCAAACATCAGCAGCCACCTCGTTTGGCTTCCTTGAACTGACCCAGTTTTAATTGCAAACTGGGTCTGAATGCAGGCCTTGTGGAGGGGAGGGACATGAGGATGGGAGAAAGGAGGATTTATGGGACAGGCAGGAGCATGGGATGGTTACTGACATCTCCAGAAGAAAAGATGGAGTGACTTCAGCAGCTCTGCACTCCTCTGGGGCACTGCCTGGCCCCATGCCTGGCTGCCACAACTCCTATAGGCATCCAACTGGCTGCTTTAGCTGGATGCAACTTATACATCAATAAAAACCCCAACGAACCAAACACCAGCCCAGCAGCTAGAGCTTTTAATTCCTAGAACTAGCATATTGAAAAAGGAGAGAGGTTTTTTATACAGTTGGGTTCATTCTTTACTCCTACAATAGGATTAATGAGCAACAGGGACATTTTCTAACTATACACTAAACCAAATCATTTCAACACACAAAAGAAGGGCCCTGGGCATTTAAAAAGAGAAGATGCAATCAAGAAGATGGGAGCTTGCAGGCCAAAAAAAGCACATACATGGTATGTGAGAAACCATAAAGACCTGGCAGCAGGAGCTGCTCTTGCTAAAGAGATGACTTCTTTATGTGGTGTGATGTATACTTCAGAGACTACCAGAGGTGTTTTCAACCATGCCAAATGCTTTAATTAGCTCCAACTGGCTTCCCAGAGGAAGAGTTATTACTACTCTTAAATAGCTATTTATAGAGATTGTTTGTTTGTTTTGAAATGTTCCATTCTGTCAACAAGGCACTGACTTTGTGCATCAGGCCCCTCCTGCTGTGATGTGTTTATCTCATGCTATCGTCATGATGACATGCCACAGAGTGAAGATGAGGTGTTGCAACATCATCTACCTCAGCAGCAAACCCTCAAGGGACCAGCCCAGTCTCCCCAGTAACGCAGTGTTGGTGGTGTGATCATTAGCATGGCATCATCTCTGACTGCAGATCCAGGGTGCAGAGATGAGTGGCACAGGGATTGCCAGTTCTGAAGTGGGAGGCTGCTTAGGACACGTCCTATGACCAGGCAAGTGCCTGTGGCTGGAAATGCACAAAGCAAAACGCTGTGTGTCCATCACACTCTGCCCAGCCCTAGGGCTGATTGCTGGTGGGGTGTCCCTGCCCTGCTGCTGGCTCTACAATTGTGTCTGAGATTGAAAACCAAAAGCTTTGGAAAAACTGGTGGCTGAAACAGCCTCTGTGGCCTCCAAGAATCCAAGCCCTCACTGTTATTGTCATGTGATGTCAAGTGTGATTATCACAGGAGGTTCTGGTGACAGTGGGTGGGTGAAGTGGATGCTCTCAGCACTGGGCAGGAGAAGAGCTTGGCACTCTAACCACCACCACCACCAGTCACAGCAGACAGACCTTCACCAGTGAGCAGACAGACCTTCACCAGTGAGCAAGGCCCAAGCTGTAGTGTTGGAATAGAAGTAAACCAGACTCTTGGGGACCAGCAGCACTGACAAATAATGATCTTTGCTCCTCAGCAAAGCAACAGGCAGGCTAATGCTGCTTCTAGCAGGCTTCTCAGTATTTTGTACTGCTAGGCAAGATATGGAGGGAATGCTTTGTCAGAGAGGAAGATGCAAGACTTCACTGACTAACAGGCTCCCAGGTCCTTCCTACAGCGCTAGATTTCTGAGGCATCTTTGCTAAGCATGTCTTCTGAGCCTGGAGAAAAATGTATTTGCAATTAATTTCTGCCTGACCTGCAACAGATGCAGAAACCACTTTTGTGTGTCTTTACTACCACCCTGTTCTGCCCCTACTTCAAGCAGCTCTGCAGTGCACCAATACTTAGGGAGGTGAAACTTGTGCCCCCCTCAAAAGCCCACCCTCCTGGGAGCTGCACAGGGCTTTACAGTAAGAAAAGAAGGGGTTCAGCTGCTCCCAAGCAGCATTTGGTATCTGGGGCACTGCAAGCCCAAGTCATGCTGATATACCTGCTCCTTTTTGCAGGGGGGTGCAAGGGAATGCTGGTTTGGTGGCAGAACTGAATGCATTACTATCATCCCTTAAATGCCAAGTGTCCCTCTAACCCTAACGGCCTTCGAAAGCAAAGGGAGGAACAGAACAGTGACTCCAACCCCTGTACAAGACAACTGTACAATTTACATATATATTTATATACAGTATATAAAATTCTCTTTCTTTGAGTCCTGGTGAACTCAATTTTACGTCATCAGTAGCTGTTCCAAGTCATGATCCTGCTTCCCCCCCCACCCACCCCCCGGCTCTCCAAAGTATTAGATAATGGCATTGAAAAGCAATTAAAAATAAACCCAAACCCAAACCAATTATTTAAAAAGTGCAAACGTTCTGGGTGCCACTTCTGCTACGTCAGATGTTGGTGCTGCCTGCTTGCTCACAAGCAGCAAGGTGTCTGTCCTTCTCTCCTTGGGGTCAGCTCCTGCCTTCCCTTCATCTTCTGCTGCTACACCAAGCGACCTACTGAAAGGGGGAGGTGGGTAAGGAGGGGAAACAAAACAAAACAGCAAAGGGAAGTAAGGAAAAAAGGCAAATTAAAACCAAAAGGGCACCTGACTGCTAAAGACACAGCCTCTGCTGCAGCTACAGCCCCGGAAGGCTGAGATCCCAGAGTAAGCTGTGAGGCTGCAAACAACTGGGGGCTAATGAGACAGCCTTGCTGGAAAAAGCCTTGGATGAGTCACACTGAGCCCTGGGGACTGGCATATTTTTAAATGTAAACCACCACTTCCCTCTCCCTCCCCCTCGCTGGAAATGGGCATGCAGAGGAAACAACAGGTCTGACTGCTCTGCCTCTGCTCTCCTGCCTGCCCTGGCTCAGGCAGAAGCCCCCTGAGCTGAGGCAAGCATGCAGGGGGAGGGCAACCACAGCACAACGCAGAGACCCCCCTGCTCCATGGTTCTCAGAGACCTGCCTGCACCAGGCACTCTGAAGCCTACCAAGGTACTCAATCTGTGGCCTGGGGGGTCCCAGGACCCTGCTGAGCTGCTGGTGTCCCAGTGGATGGTGCAAGGGTGCTGCCTGGTGTTCCAGAGAGATGCACATTCCCCCACGCTTGTTTCTTCAGAAAGCTTTTGTTAAGCCCCTCATCAAAGGTTCTTAAAAGAATCAAAGCTCTTACAAGAGCTCTGTGGATTAATCACAGGTGGAAACATGCTGTAGAGAAGGCAGAAGTATGGATTTGGTTCTCAGAAAGGAGAAAGGTTACCAGACAGGCCTCACTGGGATTGGTGCTGATCAACATGCCTTGCTACAGGGCTTGGATATTGTCAAATGCAAAATTATTCCAGACAGTCATACTGGAAACTGACTGCAAAAGGTGCTCACTGTCCTCAGTGACCAGCTCACAAAATGCAAATGTGGGGAGCAGGGATGACCTGACCTACACTGAGCACACTGAGTGACCAGGAAAGAGATTGAAGCCACACTACACCTTTATTTGAATTTCTCTGCTCAGCTTTTCACAGCAGACAAAAATCAAATGCTGGCTCAGAACTGAGGACACACCTGGGAACATCACTACATCAGTGTACAAGGCTTTGCTGATCTTCATCTTTACTTCAGCCCATCTCACCAGGACCACATAAGTACCCAGAAAGGTAAGGAGGAAAGCAAGAGGTATGGGAAGACTTCTGTCATTAAGCAATCACAGAACCTGGGTCTTTTTAACGTGGAGAGAAGTCTAACCAGACTTCTGCTGGAGGGCTAGAGAACAAGTGGCAGGAGAAAGACAGGCAGGGGGAACTGCTCACTGTTTCTCACAGTCTAAAAGGAGAAGCACCCAATGAAACCAGGAGGCAGCAGGTCTAAAAGGAAGACAAATAAAAGTTGTTTTTCATGCCTGATGAAAGCATGTGATTCACTGCCACAAAATGCAGATCTTCACTGAGACAGAGAAAAGAGTCTTCATGGGAACTTGCCCATGCAGTCATGTAAACACAACAAATCACCTAAATCATGGCTTGTTAGAAGCAGGGAGAAGAAGGTAGTGGAGTGTTCATCCCATAGCTGCTGTATCCTATCCTAATTCCTCAGCTCTGCCCCAGCTAAAGACACAGTGCTGGACTTGGAGATGATGCAGTGGAGCTGCATGGTATCAAATTCATACCTCTTATGAACAGCCCTGGTTTCCAGCTGGTTCTAAAGTGCTATTCAGGAGCAAAGGAGAGCAGGGGAGAAGGAATTGTGGTTATCACAGGGAAAAAAAGGAAACATTTTGATAAGATACTCACTGAAAGGGTTAAGGCCTTGTCTTTTTCCACTGGGGAAACTGCTCAGGCTACCTGTAAAATCCAAGAACCATGTTAAAGGGGCATGACAAAGGAGCTTCCCCACTGTCTATTGCCAGAGGGCAGGTTCCAAGGAGCTCCTTTGAGCTGCTCCACTGCAAGCCCTGCCAGCACTCCTTCAGATACACATGCAAGGGTCGGATTAATGTGCTTGAGATGAGAGATATTCAATACCTGACATTGTAGTGGCTGAACATCATGAAATTCGGGGGTTTGGTGTGGGCAAGAAACAAGAATTACAGGGTTAAACTAAACTGTGGAAGGAGGAAGAAGATGAAGAAGAAAGGAGGGATGCAATGAAGTTTCCAAAAGAGTTTTTGCTAACAGCAAGCAAAATAATGTCATGTAGAACAGGAAAATAATATCATGTGGGCAGCCAGGAAAGAGTGAGGGTGCAGGCAATACAGACAGCCCAAGTCTACCAAATCTCTAGCTTGGGCCAAGCAATCAAGCAGGTGCCTAAAATCAAAGACCTGAACTCATAGCTGGCAGAAGGGCAGGGACAGGCTGTGACTGTGGCATGAGATACAGGCACACACACCCTACACCAGATGGAGCTCATGACAAGGGCTCACACCTCGACAATAAGCCATGAGCTGGTACAGCCAGCTCAGGGATTACAGGAGCTCTCGGAAGCATGTCACAGCTCCTGCTAGCTGCTTGGGCTGAGTTTTGATGAGGGATTAGCTTGGAAAGGGGAACTCCTGCTCCCAGCCAGAAGCAGCAAGGCTCTTGCCACCCTCTGCTCCAGCCCAGTCTAAGACTTATCTTTGATTTGAGCACGCACCTGACCTGATTGCACAGCTTGCTTTGCACACTGGCAGCTAAAGCAAAGCACACTCTGTGCAAGAGCAAGATGAGCAGAAGCTCAGAGAGCAGAGGTGAGCCTGGGGAAACCCTGGGGAACAGGCTGGGCTGCAGGACAGAACTGGAACCACTGGGAAGGGAAAAAGAGGGGGAAAGAAAAGTGGTGGTGGCTGAGTCTGAAATGTTTTGCAAAGCACGACTTGTTAGCTTTAAAGATCATTAATATGAGACACTGTATAAACACTGTAGGTTATTTCAAGGCTCCTGAATGCCAGCCTCGCATCAACCATCTGCCCTGGTGAGATCAGAGGAACCCTTGTTCACTCATTTCTGTGCCCGTGTATAAGAGCAGAGCTCCATTGCCAAGAGGCAGATTCCTCCAGAGCTAACTGGGACTCTCCCAGAGGGCTGGCAACAAAACCCCAAGATCTTTACAAGCCATGGCACCCTCTGGTTGGCTGGAGCTGTGGCAACTGGGGCTCTGGAGGGCACTGCTGGGCCGTGCATGGTCAAGCCTTGGACAGCTGCCTGGGTAAGCAAGAAGGCATCTGAGAAGACCCACTTTGCACCCAGTGCAGCTAAGGCTGCAGTGCATTGCTGTGGAACAGACCTATTCATCTTCTGAAAGAGGCAGGGAGCTCCTGCACAAAGTTATCATGAAAGAGAGGAAGGAATATGGCAGATGGTGACAGCAGGTTACTAACATATACCTGGGAAGCACTTGGGTATTGTAGGGGAACATCCCATCATTCAGTAAGTTCCATAATGCAGAATATTTGCTCAGCCTCACAAGTACACTATTTTGGGTAACATTTCTACAGCCACACTGGATTAGGCCAGGTGTCCTTCAGCAGGAAAAGTCCCAAGGAAACCCTGGCAGCTTTTTATAGGTACAAATGATTCCTCAGACTTACCACACAAAGCTCTCTCCTTTGATGGGGGAGGAACATGCTACCACAAGCCATATCTTGCGTTCTCAACACAATACTGGTGGCCTGATTCACACTAACCATCAGTAATTTTCCTCAAGATTAAAGAGGACAAACTACAGCACCTCTACTGAGCTCCTGGGGGGGATATCTGAACAAGACAAATCCAAGCACTGAACCAGCAGAGCTTGTTTACACTCTAATCTAATTTTAATTAGATGTACTCTGAATTTCCTTTTTATTAATGCAGTACGACCTGGTCACAGCCTCTCAGACCATTGTCAGCTTTCTACCATCACCAGCCCAGAGGCTTTCAGAGGTGACTGCTCCTTGCTACCTGCTCCCACAGAGCTGCTTGCACAGCAGCAATATCGAGCATCCTCATTCCCAGAAGCTTCCCAAGCAGGCAGAGAATCAATTACTTCTGAGGATCCCAATGAGAAGGGTCCCAAACATCCTGGAACTAAATCTACTGTTTAGATCATCCATGAGTCTTCCTTCTTTCTGTAGTGTTTGCTCAGCTCCAGTAGAAAGCGACGTGCTGTTTAATTACACAAACTTTTCAATTAAGACATTTTCATCCTGTTTCTGGACTGCACTCTTGGTAGCTGGCTGGGTTCCACCCCAGAAGTCCTCATGGCCTGTGAAGCACGCCCAACACCTACCATCTGACAAGCTCTTGGATGGCAAAGCAATCACGGGAGCTGAACTGGCAGAAGGAAACTTCCCGTCAGCTGGCAGAAGGACATTTCTTCACTGCTTAATCCCTTAGCTCCTCTTTGGGCAGGCACAAAATGCTGACTTTGTCTTCTGAAGTTGGAAGAATACAGAGGTAAAGCTCGACTCCAGCATTCTGCAGCCAGCACCACCAGTATAAGCCTTGCTCCAACCTGCAGTCCTCCTCTCCAAGATCACTGGACTCCAATTAATAATCCTGGGTCCAGTAACTTTCCAGCACAGCTTTACAGTGTCCATCTCAAGGCCCCTGCCTCTTGACTAATGCAGAGAGCTAAATTTGTTCTCGGATCACAGATGGTTCCCCCCTTAACTCAGGCTGTGCAGGCTGCACTGATGAATGCTAACTTTTAACAGGCTGTAAATCAGGCTGTTTTCCCTCCACAATTCCTCAAACAGACAATCCTAGATCAAATGATGGCAAAGACTGTTTCTGGCACAAGCCCTCCCTCCTGCCTGGTCTGCCCCAGCTTTAGAAACCATTTGCAGGCTTCTGCAAGTCCTCAAAGCTGGCTCTATGTGGCCACTCCACTCTGAGATCCAGGAATGGCATTTTGCCATCCCAGTTGTCCCTGATAGAAACACATCTGGTTTGAGCAGGGGGGAAAGAGCTGTGCAAAGTGGCCACCAGACCCAGCAGATTTCCCAGCAAATCGCTGGCTCGTTGTGCTGGTTTTGGCTGGGATAGATTGAATCTTCTTGACAGTAGCTGGTATGGGGCTATATTTTGGATTTGTGCTGGAAACAGTGCTGATAATACAAAGACATTTTCGTTATTGCTGAGCAGTGCTCAGAGTCAAGCCCTTCTCTGCTCCTCACACCACCCCAGCAGTGAGCAGGCTGGAGATGCTCATTCTCATAAAGTTGGGAGGGGACACAGCCAGGACAGCTGACCCCAACTGATCAAAGGGGTATTCCAGACCAAACACCATCATGCCCAGCATCTGAAGCTGGGGCAATAAGAAGGAAGGGGGGATGTTTGGAGTTACAGCATTTGTCTTCCCAAGGAACTATCAGGTGTGATGGAGTCCAGCTTTCCTGGAGATGGCCAAACACCTGCCTGCCCATGGGATGTGGTGGGTGAGCTCCTTGCTTTGGGTGCACAGCTTTCACTTTACTTATTAAACTCTTTATCTCAACCTACGAGTTCTCTCACTTTTGCTCTTCTGATTCTCTTCTCCCCCATCCCACTGGTGGTGGGGAGCAAGTGAGTGGCTGTGTGGGGTTAAAGCACAATAGTCATCATAAGGATGGAAAAAAGGAAGGGTTGCTGGTGGACCAGACAGCTATTTTCCTCACTGAAGAACCCCTGGCTGGCAGCACTCATAGGTTACCACAGGCATCAAGAACCTGCTGAGGAGGGGAAGACAAACAGAACTATACATCTCACAGAGATTTGATCCTGGAAAGACCTCGGATCTAGGTTTGTCCTTATGAATATCCCAGCTGAATCTTCCCACATAAATCCTATTTATTTAGACTACCTAGTGCCCAAGGGGCATATAAAGGTGTTGATTTACCTAAGCCCTGTGCTTCCTTCAAGCAACACTATTTCTACATTTGGTTGGAACTGACTGCAAAAAATAAAACAAACCACCCACAAAACCAAAACACTGACACAAAAAAGCAAAACCTTCATATTTGTTTTCCTCACCATCCCAAACCCCACAAAATTTCTATTAAGTTTTATTTTCAAAATCATTCCAAGTGTTGAGTTTGCCTGGCAGGAGGCACACTCACCTGGAATGATGACCCACTTCATTTTAACCCTTATGCTGCTGGATATTCAACCAGGATTTGAAACATCTGGGGCAAGTTCATTTGTAATGAAGTATATCAAGTGGGAAATGATGACTTTCCCTGCTTCCTTCCAACCCTCCCTCCTTCAATCCAGAGCAGAAAAACCTTTTCTGCAAAGCTTTTGTTGAAACAAACATTTCCACAAAAGCTTTTGATTCCATCTGAATGGCAGGTTAGAACTGAAAGTATGGCATCCCAACTAGCTCTTGGCTTGGACCCACAGTGACCTCAGCCCCAGCAGATGTTTGAAGGCCATGCTATGGAAAAAGAGAGAGCAAATACATGGACTAGTTGACTGCCTGCATGCACCCACCATCAGGGAAAGCTGGAGAAGGGGTAAGCTACTGGTTATTTCTTAATTTACAAGTTCCTGTGAATAGAAAGCAGAGCAAACATCTCTCACCTCACAAATTCATGACTTGCAAAAACAGATCCATCAAAAGGTGCTTACTGGACATCTCTCCCTCAGTTCTTTCCTACATGTTGGTACCTGCTCCCTGCACTTCCACCTCTACTGCTTTTCAGCCCCCACCATCCTTTAGGTCCCCTTCAGCACCATAACCTACCCATTTATCTTTGATCCTCAAGGCCTACCAGGTCTTTAGTAGGTATGTGGAGCTGTGTGATACAACAAGGTCAGAGCCTCTTTTTGCACACAATCCTGTCCTCATACAATGGAAGAAATTATGAAAAGCTCTTCTCAGAAAACAGTTGGGCAATCAGGCACTCAATGTCTCCCTGCTTTCTTTCCCCTTCACATGGGCTTAGAAATTCATTTTCTGCCTTCTCTCCTTTTTTTTTTTTTTCTGCCTTTCCATAAAATAAATTTTGAGCAGTTGCTTGGCCAAGGCAGCAGATTCCGGAGAGTCTCATTCCAGGCCAAATAGCAATAAAACTCATTTGGCATATTCATCTTATTGGGAAGGTAATAAAATTAAGGAACTGGGTTGCTATTTTGGTATGTCACTCCTCAGCAAGGTACCAATGACTAAGAAAAAACCTTCCACTGAGCTGAATGCTTCTCACAGCTGACAAGTAATGCAACAGGCTTATTAGGATAACAAAGGTGTTTGCAAAGCACCTAGAAAAGGCAATTTCCCAACACCCAAATGCACCAACTCCCTTCCTACTTGTGCTAAACCTGAGGAAAGAACTAAGGAAAGGTTAAGGCTGGACAAAGAAAGCTACCCACCCTTCCCAGCTGGCACAATGGTTACAACAAGAGCTGTCCTCACAGCCAGAACACCTGCACAGGAAATTTAGTCCCCTGGAATCTCCCTGCTTGCCTTCTCCTGCCAAGCAAGTCTGCCCACAGTCAAGAATGACTGATAATTATTGAATTTGGGTTGAACGGTTTCAATTCATACAATTTCCAAAAATATCAGTTTGGTCCAGGTCCCAGCAGAAGATGAGGTGAAGATGAAAGGGGGGGAAGGAAGGAGGGTGGGTTGGCTGCTCAGGCACTAAACAGAAAGGAAAATATGTTATTCATATGCCCTAATTCTCCCTCAGCCTCAAAGTGCAATTTAACTCTGAGAAAGGGCAGCAGTAGAGCCCTGCACTTTCTTACTGACTTGTTCTCTCTGCGTCATCCACTTCCCTGCACACTGGATTTAGCAATGAAAATAAATATTATTTCTGTTAGTCAACAGGGTCTCTGGAGAAGGACTGGGTCTGTGCTGGCTCATACATCATCCAACCTACATGGTTGAGACAACAGAATATTGTTAGCACCGTATTACTCAGAAGAAGCCTGACCTGAACTACAATTTCCAAGGAGAAAAGTACAGTACAAGCAAGGTTTGGGACAAGGCTCATCTTTTTGTCCTATTTCTGATATTGCTTAGCACAAAGGTCCGTGATAAGGGACACGAGACAAAGTCATAGTACAAATAATGAGCTACATTTGCATGGCTGGGTATGAACCCCACTCATTTTCTCACGGCAACTGTGACACTTTGCAAAGAAAAGAGATTCCTGAGTTTGCTGTAAGCCCATGTCAGCCTCTTACTCTCATGTGAGGGGGAAGGAAAGACACTCACCTCCTTCCTTGCTGACTCCCAAGCACCCTTTCAGCTCCTGAAGGGAGATGGACTTGTCCTTGTTGAGGTCACAGTAGTCAGTGAAACGTCGGGCACATTTCTTGGGCTTGGCTTTCTTCTTCACGTAGCGCTTGAACGGCTTCAGCTCCCGCTTGTTGATGTCATTGCTGCTGTTGTTGTCCAGCTGGCTGAAGTACCAGTGCACCACCCGCTCCTCCAGCGTGTGGCTGGGGTCTGGCTCAGAGAACCTGCAACAGAGCAAGCACAGGCCCCTGACAAGTGGGTGCTCTCACCAACATGGCCAAGCTGAGGAGCCAGGGCTGCTCACCTGGTCTATGCCATATTCAGAGCAGGCAAAATACACAGGTCTTACAATCTCCTCCTTCTAGTTGGGCTCCCTTGAGCCCAACTTTGCTAAACTTTTTCTAAAATGTCCTTTAGCATTAACAAGTGCTGTCAAGAGATTCCTGGAGACTGACACCCTCAGTAGCTCTGGTTCTCCTCATGCAAGTTGCTGACATTCTGCCTAAACCCAGAAGGATGACCCTTTAGAAGGCAAGAGGCAACCTCCATGGTCCTTTTGACCCCTGGACTCCCATTCAAGTTACCAGCAGGAGAGCCATGAGTGTCAGCTGTCGTGGTAGTTTCTGTGACAGCAACATCTAGACTCCAGAAAAGGAACAAATTCATTTCATGCAAGACACATTCATTATTTGAAAATGTCCTTGGCAAGATGCAACGTTCCTGCTGTATCTATTTATATGATCTGAACTCCTGTGCTGTATTTTCAGCATATTTAATGCTTTTCACATGGTTGATTTATACATAAGAACTCCACAGCAGACAAGCACCACAAATCCATTAAAAGCAATACTACGGAACTGGCAACTCCAGTTTGCTTCATTTCTTACTCAGAGCAATATTACAAGTTGGACGTTACTTGGCTCACATTTTCTTTCCGTGGCCAACAACAAATGGTATCACAGAGGAGGAGGAGAAAAACAACAGCTGAAGATGCATGAATACAGAAGGCTGCCATTCAATGTCAAGCCACCAGAGAAAAGGCAGTGTTATATTCCACCATCTACACGTGTGGTTCCCTGCAGCAGCAGTGGAAAAGGGGTTGTTCCTCAGTGATACTGAGAACCAGGGAAGAAACATTATTTCTAAAGAAGGACTTTTTAAAAAATTGCATTAAGCCAGTCCATCTTTTCTCCACGTGATGAGTGTGCCAGAGAAAGCTGAAATTAGGCTGAGGTTTGAGCCTTTTTCCTCCCAAGAATAAAGCATTTCAGCCCATGGAAACGAGTGGACAGGTAGTCAGACACACCACACTGGCACTGGTTGCTCTGACTTATTCCAGGAGACACCTCCAGCTGCTGCCTCACTCCTTCCCCAGCAGTGAGAGAGGGACAGTTGTGTGCTGCAGGCAGCCAGGTTCTGCTGTGAGCTTGGGGCATTCTCACTGGTGGGGAAATATGAACCCAGGTACCTTATAAAATGCACTCTGAAACTGTCACCAACCTTCTTGCAGAAACTGCCGTGGTATAGATGCAAATGGTCACTGAAAATGTCTTTGTTGGGAACCAGAAGGGAGAAAATTCTTTTGACCTTCTGCTATGAGCAGTTTTGCCCCTAAAACACAGGCACAGAGCCCTGAAAAATAACCCCCCCACACCATACTGCCTGTAATTGAAATCAGTAGTGGAGGGGAGTGTGCAACATGCAGAAAGGGAGCACTGGAGCTTAGGTGGAGATCAGAGATCCCCATTAACCTCCCCCAGTTGCTTTTACAAATGAGGATACAAACTTAGAAATGCAGCCCCTACCCAGAGACATCTGGATCCTCAAAACAAATAAACACACACAGTAGGGAGAGGCAAATAAAGTACACAACATTTTTCCCAAGGTTTTACTTGAAACTATCTCCTTCATCATTCAATTCTGAGCTGAGAAGCAGCCTGGCATTTGGTTACAGCATCTGGTCAATGTACAGTGGTATAAACACTGTGGGGGAGGAAGAAGAGGTTGGGAGTAAGTCTGGCTTAGTTTGGGGAGCCAAAATACAAGGCAAGCCCCTGAAGCCACCTATGGAGGAGCAGAAATTGCAAAAATCTCCCCAGGAAGCTGAGGGAGTGCCCGGATTTTTCAGTGCCTTGAAACCAGGATGACAGGAGAGAATAAAAACACATCCTGTGGCTTGTTTTTATGACATTTATGAACACAGTCACTGGCCTCTCTCCCGTTTGGAAATGAGCTGGCTATCACTTGAGGAGCAGCATGCTTCCAACAGCCACAAGGAATTTCCGTGTCACAAGGGACAATATTCTGCTTTTGCTGAGACAGAGGAATCAAATCTGAGCTTTTGCATGTGAGTTTCCCCCTGTCCACACCTTGGCCTGCCCTGAGCTTCCTGAAGGCCCACAACTGGACAAGCAGAAGATAGCAGAACATCTTAGAACCAATAGCAGGAAGGCACCAGGCAGGAGCACAAGCTTCTCTCTACCTGCTGAAGAGACACTCAGAAGCAGGACTTAAAAGTGCCTTTTTCTCAGAGGCACACCAAGGAGAAGTTCTTAGGAGTTGCCAAGAAAGGCAATATAGCTCTCTTCAGCACTTCCATAAAGAAAATCAGAGAAATCTACAGGCTAACACAAATACATCGACTCAGGAGGTGATGATGCATCAATTTTTGCCATTACAAACATACTGAGGGCTCATGCTGAAAACTGCAGCATACTAATGGAGCTAAAGGGAGTTAGTTTAACTGCTGGGATAGGAGGAAAGGAGATACGACCATTTCTGAGTTTTTCCCACTGTTGGCTGCCTTAGCAGGGCTGCAGTTCCTGGGTTGGTTGCTGCCCTTTCTGATGATCATCCAGAATCCACATCATCTCAGTGCAGCACTATCTCCCTGGCTCATGAATGACATGATCCACTAAAGAAGGCTGAGGCTACACCACCCAATCTATCTTGACTTGGATGGCTGCCCATGCAAGACACTTCTGCATCATCCACGAAACATGAATTGATGGAACTTCACAGCACTGCTAGGCCACCTACTTTTGATGATGTGCCATGACAGCAACCATACCTGCTGGGTCAGCTGAAATAAATCTGGGGGCTCTAATTGTCCTGCAAGCACAGGCTTTGCAGGAGCGTTCCAGGGGAATTTCCCTCCATTACCTCTCCATTGCTGTTGCAAGAGAAATAAATGGGCCCTCAGATGCAAACTTCATTTGTTGGGCTGCCTCTCTGCTCATTTGGACCACAAAGGAATTAGAAAACCCAAGAGAGAACAAAACTGCTTTGTACATTCTCACCTCCCAGCAAAACAACATCTCTTGCTCTAACACCAGTCACACAAACCCCACCAAATCCCAGTCTCTCACCCCAGTGCTGCAGGACCTAAAGACAGACATCACCAAAGTGCAGCCAGCCTTCTCAGTGGGCTCATGTTGACTTTGTGACAGCTGCACTGACTTTTCTTCCTAATTGCTCCTCTTTATCACTCTATGGCAAAACAATCAATCCTACAGAATGAGAGCTGGGTAAGCAAAGAGCTCTGTGCAAGCTGATTTTCCAAATCTAACCCTGCTTCCATACAGAAGCCAGCAAGTTTAGCTCCATCATGCAGCAGAAGCCCAGCCACAGTCTAACAATGAGGAGAAACAGGGTCTGTTATTAGCAGCTTAGGACAGGGAACCTGCTCTCTCAGTTTTCTTATGAATTTCTTGGCATCAAACATACAGTCTTCTCCAAAGAGGCTTTTGCTCCTCCTCTGGTATAATGTGCTATCAGGTCCCTCACAGGAGGAGATATGTGAGTTAAGATAGTCTTAACAACACTATTTTCCAGTCAAGACACTTCCACAGAACGTTGTGGTATCATCTGGTGTGACTGGGGTACAGGCAGAGGCTCTGAAAACACATGGGCATGTGCTTTTGCAGCTGCACTGAATTCTGGAGCAGAGAGAAGAACATGCCAAAATACCAGACATCTTGAATCTGCACTTTGCATGCAGTCTGTAATGCCTTCCAGCCCTTGAGGCCCCTTGCAAGAAAGGAGGAGTTAACTTGGTGGGAAAAAGCAGGGAAGACAGGGCAGTATAAGGGGGTAAAATACACAAGAGCAGCAAATGTCAGACATGACTCATGTGTGCAATCACATTATCCTCCACAGAGCTGTGCTGCCAAAGCATAACATGCCCCATTAAATTTTACTGAGTAAACTGAAGTCCATTCCTACCAAAGCTGGTCCTTTGCTCCCCCAACACCTGAAGCCCCTGCATGGACCCACAGTGTTGTTGCAGTGACAGAAAATCCTAATATCAAATAATGAACGGACAGAAAGCAAGGTTGCAGTCTCTGAAGTACCCAGAGATAATCACCTCTTTGAAGACCTTTAGAAAACCTGTTCCTTTGTAATATAAGCATTATATAGCAACAATTGCAGCTGAGGGGAGTAAATTCAGCCTCACATCACCTAACTGGACTGCAAACAGAGACTATGAACCAGAGGGGGCTATTCCAAGATGAAGGAACAATGATGGACAAGAAGCTGCTAGCAGAGACAAGAGAGTTAAAAAAAAAAGGAATGAGTCCAGCTTCCACTCCTCACACACAAGGTAGGTTTGTGGGCAGGATGCCTACAGGAGCTAAAGTTTTATGCTTGTACAACTTGAAAATATCTTGCGAGGATGTATTCTGGGAGGTTTT
This sequence comes from Brachypteracias leptosomus, assembly GCA_013401335.1. Classification (NCBI taxonomy): domain Eukaryota; kingdom Metazoa; phylum Chordata; class Aves; order Coraciiformes; family Brachypteraciidae; genus Brachypteracias; species Brachypteracias leptosomus. The sequence goes on along the minus strand of VYZX01008324.1, from coordinate 154,363 downwards.
GACTGGATATTAAGAAGAAGTTCTTTACTGAGAGAGTGGTCAGGCACTGGAACAGGCTGCCCAGGGAGGTGGCGGAGTCACTATCCCTGGAGGGGTTCAAAAACTGTGTAGACATGGTCTAGTGGTCATGGTAGTGTTGGGGTGACAGTTGGCCTTGATGATCTTAGAGGTCTTTTCCAACTTTAATGATTCTATGATTCTCTACCTGGCTTGGTGCTGTTGCTGAATGAAGAACGGACGAGAGCGTAACTAAAGAAATGATGGGACTGATCCTGCCAGTCAACACCCTTGACAACATTGATGATGCCCACCACTGCAGGGAATGGTGGAAAGCAATGAGTTTAACAAACTGGGGTGAAATTCAGAATTGTTCTTGCTCTGCTTCCACTCCTTACTCTCCTTTTGTTGCTCTTTGCTGTCATCTATTCTAAAGTGAAAGCCTGTAGCAGTGTAACATGGCTTGAAGCAAAGAGGATTACTCTAATGGCACTGCAAAAGGATCCTGTATTTGTTTCATTATTTTCCCTTTCCTGTAGCCAAAGAATCAAGAAGCCAACAAAAAACTCTGCTGTGTTCAGACTAAACAAAAGGGTGCTACACAGTCCAAATTCCTTATGGGGAACGTATTATTCCTCTACAGTTAAAACTTAAGTTATCTTCCTATTACAGGCTCTTTTTCCTACTCTCCAGACAAGTTGTGTATAAAACATTATTCTGAACACAACTTTTCTGAAGGCTGGGGAATAAATCATTTAGAAGGTTTAAAAATCACCTCCCTTCACTCCTCATTGAGTGTTCAAAGATCCTCCTCCTGTATCTTTAATTAGGCTCGAATTTCCACAGGAGCACAAAGAAAAGTTGGGATCCAACTTCAATTGAAATGCAATAGGAGTTGCACATTAACTTCCCTGCACTGTTTGAAAGTGTCAATCTTGATTAAAACATGGCTCAGCTTCAGAACACCCTGGAGATGTGCTGAGCTGTGCTTGCCTGCTCCAAACTGCTCAACTAGAGCATGAAAGGGAACCTCGGGGGCAATTTTCTGAAGTACTTTTTAGGGCTATTACATGGGGGATAATTGGCAACTTAAAATGAAGGGACACAGCTGCTGAGTTACATGATGAGGGTGGCTGTTGTAGGCTGCCCTTTTAACCCTTAATTCCACAGGGCAGCAATATTTTTGCTGATAATGTGGTAAGCCATCGTGCAGACATTTTGGTACCCAAAATTCATCTCTGAATTGGTAAGGACCAAAGAGAGTTTCTCAGATCAGGGAAACCCAAGCCAGGATTCCATTTGGTCTATTTTCAGCTCTGTGTGATATGATTATGCCCAAATTAGAAAACAGACTAAAATGTACTAAAGTGGAGTCTAAATTTTAAAAAGTGCTGCTCCTATTATAAAGGATTTATACGTGAACAATTTCAACTATATGTTTTTTTCAAAAACACTGGTTAATAAACCAATTTCCTACAAGCACTCCTTTAATTACTTTAAACATACAGTAACAAGATGTGCCTTGGAGTTATTATATAAACTTAAAACTAAGAATGAATTTTACCAGAGATTTTCTGTTTCAAAAGCCTAAATGAAGTCTCCTTGCCTATTTTGCTGTAATACAAACCAGGTCCACGAGGAAGGGAAGTTCTCATCTCATTTACATTATTGTAAAGCAAGAGTAACTCAATTAAAGTCAATAGCTTTGAACTTGCTTAAACGAGACAAGACCTATAAGGGATTACAAGGTTGTTTTAAGCATGCCCAATAAAAAAAAAAAGTCTTATCAGGTTTTACTTACATGGCCTGCAGCAATCCAAGTTGTACAGCCCCACTTTGCTGCTACTAGATGGGTTTTGTGTTTGCCAAGTATAAAGTGTGCAATTTAGCACAGCTCTATGTAGTATTTTAAATGCAGATCTCTATCATTTCTCCCCATGCTCCTCCCTCCACCCCAAAAAACCAAAAAAAAAATCTAATATTGACATTAATTGCAAGGCTACAGACAGCTTTGAGGATGAAGACACTCAGCAAATGCAAGAAGTTTTCACTGCCATAACCAGATTCCAGCTGAAGGGGGGCAGGGTGATCTAATCTGATTTCCTGGATGTCATACTCACAGAACATGAATCAAGTTACTCTTAGGCCCAAATATAATTTGGCTTTGACTAAAGCAGGTCTTTCTGAAAGGCATCAGGCCCAAGATGAAAGCTTCAGAGAGCAGGAATCTGTCACCTCCCTCATGGTTTCGTTCTGCCTTAGAATTGCCCTCACTTTAAAGAGATTTTAATCATAAGTTTGTTTATATTCAGCTAATCAGGTTCTTCCCTGCTGGACTAACGAGGCTGCAGAGCTTTGGTCCCTATGGAGAGACTCAGATTGGACAAAATCATCCTTTTTTTCCCCTTTCTTTTAATACCCTAAAGAAAGCTGAGCTCCTTAAGACTCTCACTGTTGGGCTTCTTCCATCTTAACGCTTTGGAAAGGCTCTTCTCTGTGCTTGGTCCTGTGTTTTAATGTTGACACTAAAGATGAATATTGTATGCCATTATCACCTCCCAGCTGCCACAGAGAAACAGCAACACTCTCCTCCATCCCTAAAACTCCTTGCTGCTTCTCTGATTAAAATACACAGGACAATCTATGGGGCCAGCTGACATGGGGGTGCAGCTTGCTGTCTGCCAGGCCTGCCCCCTGTCACAGGCACAAGCTTTGCTGGGGATACGTTCAAAATTTACCTTGGAGCATTGGATGCATTTGTTCAAACTCTAAAAAAGGCCCAGGAGGATGAAAGGCTGAGCACTGTAAAGGAACAGAAAGAGGGATGCTACAGGGGGGACCAGCGTCTGTTCAAATACAGAATCTGTTCTGCCATCATTAGGGCAAAGATGGGAGAAGAGCCTGCAATGAGCGAAGCTTGCCTCAGAAACAAGAAAACTGACATTAAGGCATTAAAACTGACATGAATGACATTAAAAAAAATCAGGTAGTCAGATCTCTGGCTTTTCTTTTCAACATGACCTTCTCAGCAAACCTGGGCCAGGAAGATGCAGGATGAGCACGGTCATAAATCCAGTATTTTGTTAGTTAAGGCTGGAAATGAATCATCCCTACGATTAACCCTATAGGTAAGATATCCCTTTGTCTTGGAAAAGAGATTTCATTTCCAGTGCCAAAGTCAAGTTAGGTCACCCAGACAATTACAAGTATTCCTGAAGAGAGAGCTTAGGTCATTCCTCCCTTTGGGAAACTTGGAAAGCAGGACTCATTACGCACAGAGACAGCTTCCCAAATCTGCAAACTCATACGAAATGAAAGCTGTACTGATTAAATTTTTATGTGGGTACTAAATATTCCTTGAAATGCTTTTCTTTGCAAAATAAATGGTCCCATCATGGCATGGTGGGATGGAAAAGCTTGACGCATGTTCTTTGGGGCACAGCTGATGCACGTGGCAGTTTACACCAGAGCAGTTTCCTGAATTTAATCGTGGCTGTGGGCAGAAGGAGTATTTGGGTGGTAGCAGTCTTTCATCTTACAAAGGACAGCCTGCTAAAAGATTTCTTTTTCCCCTTGCAACTGGGCTGCTGACACTGGAGCTGAAAATAAATCAACACGATGACTGTGTGAAGAGCTGGGCAATGAAACATTCTACCAGAAAGGCCTCTACTGAAAGCTGAGAAATACACAAAGCTTGGGGAACATTAGGAAGCAAGCCTGCTGGTTTATAGAAGTGCAGTGGGGGCATATATCTCTGGTCTCTACAATATTGGTTTATATTAAGCTTTATTTTAAGAGCGATGATTACATTGGCTGGGTTTCAGTCCCAGTGCCAAAGATGCCAAATAAATATTAAATACTCTCCAGGGCTCCCAGCCACCCCTACCCACTGCATTTAAACCATGCAAATTAGACAGAATTGACATTGGAATGCTCATGGCTGGGAGAGAACAACGTATTTCCCATCCTTGGGGCAATTTTCATCCTGTTTATATGAACACAGACGTGGTAACTCGATGGGTTACCCAATATTCAGTGTGCAGGCCACTGACCTGATCTGTGAGGCCCAAAGTTAAAACCATAATGGTTCATAAGCGATCCATAATGAAACCAAGGGGCACAGAGGAGCCACACAGGATGATTGAGTAAAGATGGCACTGATTCCTTCCACATTTTGAAAGAGGGAAGAAAGGGGCCAACATTACTCTCAACACCCATGGAAATAACACATGCACAAAGGCAACTCCTTCATCTCTCCACCCCATGAACATGTTGTTGTGACATCCCTGTGTGCTAAGCCAGCACCGACTCCTCTTACAGCCAAGGGAACCCAGAACCACAAAAGCCTTGCCCAGCTGAGGCAAGACAGCACTTTTTAAATCCCTCTCAGCCCATCCTCAATGGCCCGTCCAGCCCCAGCACTGTGGCTGCTGTGCTGAGGGGATTTGCTGTTATCAAGCAGAAGGGGGAGACAAGACCTCAGCTTTCCTCCAGCTCCCCAGCAACTTCTGCCCACCTCTTGCAACAGGCCTGACCTTCCAAGAGGGATGAACAGGCAGCTGGTCAGAGGGGAGGGCCATGGCAAACAGCTCCTCTCCTTATCCCCTGGCTGGCTCCAGCCCCACAGCAAAACCACAGCGCTGGTGCTGCCAAGAATTCGGTCCGCATTCCACACTCCCTGTGGTAGCCACTAGGCCACACGGTCTCCTTCAATCCATTTGCATTTTATTAGGTCTTTTCATGCACCAGGGGACAAAAGAACAAGCCACTTCCTCCCACTGAGCAGTCATTTCACACTTCAAATGGGCTATACTAACCTTTATGGTGGAGCAGCTGCCAGGGAGGAGGGGTGGGAGGAGGCAGGCAGGGCTAGGATGACAGGACTAGAAGCATCCGAAGATGCAGCCTCAGCTCCTCTCCCAGCAAGCCAGAGGAACCTGAATCTGTGTAGAGCAACACGCTTCCCTCCCTCCTCACCTCAGGGGCACCCAGAGCTCTGCAGCCACCTTGGTGGCATCCAGCCCGAGTGCTTTCTGGACTCACCTCCCACCCCCAGTAGGTGCTGCTGAGTTTATAGCCTGTACCATGTCTGTAGTCAGAGCATCAAGTAAGCTGGTAATAAATTCAATTTTCTTCCCTTCTGGGCAGCCTGTGGAAAGAAAAGAGGAGGTTTAATGCAAGAACACAGAGGATTGGCCTCCTACCACCACTCAGCAAGGATCAGCTTTGTTTGTAACACGGCAGCCATCCTCACAGTCCCTAAGGAAAGGCAGAAGAATCCCTCAGTGGGTTTTCTCTGCGTACCAATTTGTCCTGCAGCTTTTGTCCAGGCACACACAGGGTCACCAACAATATCTGGCAGGAAGACCGTGTGGTTAGCTTGATGGCCTCTCCCAGTTCTCTACCAGCACAACCACAGGGATGTGCTGGAAGCGCCTGGCAGACGGGGAGTTCCCATGGTGACACTTGCAGAGAAGTTTACAAAACAACTCATTACCTCCTGGGTCATCTTCCTCTGCAAACATGGCAGTTCTGAGGTCCTAATTGACAGCTTAAAGCTTCCCAAAGCACAGGCCAAAGCCAGGGCTGCTGCTTGTGCTCTCCTCTTCAGACACAGAGAGCGTTGCCTGCCAGCAGCTACCACAATAATCCAGTTCTTTGCATGGCCACACTTCATGGGAAATGTGTCAGTCTAAGTCAACACGTGGTAATCACCCCCAGTCACTGCTGGCTGGAGCAGGACAAAGCAGGCTGAAGACTTGTGTGGTAACCATTTCCATTACTTAGTGCTGAGGCTGTCTAGCTCCCCATCATCATAAACCACAGACTGACAGTCTCCTATCCTGAACAGTGCCAGCCTGTTATGACACAGCTGAGAGGAAATTCTCCATCTCCTCACCTTTATGAGGCAATCCGTGCTGCTTCCCTGCTTCTTAAAGGAGCAAAGGCATGCTTCGTTTACTACCACATGAATATGGTAACAGTTGCTCTAACCTACCGAGGAATGAGCATGCTTGAGTTCCAAAACTGTTGTCCAAACCCCATCACCTCCCATCCTATTGTCTTCTTTTGATGTGACAGAGAAGCCATCACCACATCCCTCACCTCTTCTCTTTCCCCAAACCACTGTGCACTACCAATCAGTCAGCAGACATCAGACATCAGCCTCCCCCAGCAATATCCAGCAGTGTGAACCCTTTCTGCTTCTCTCAGACCAGCAGAGAAGCACATGTACCCCAAAGAGAGCACCAGAAACTTACTGTAATCCCTTGACAGCTGAAAGAGGCTTGCAAATTGATCTGACACAACTCCCTCCTCTGCAGCATTGCAGGCTCTGTTCTCCCTAACAGTTAACCAACAGCCCCGTGCCTCTCTCCATATTCTGGGCATTACACACAGCCCTCAGCACTCGTTTGGCACGTGGTCCAGAAAATGTCAGCATTGTAATGGGTAAGCTGCTATGGCAGCCAGAGTAGACCACTCACTTAAAGGAGCTTTTTGTTGCAGTAATGAGAAGGTTGAAAAACCATTTGGTAGAAGTCATCTCCCTGGGGCCTCAGCTTCTCACTGGCTGCAGGAATTAGCAGCTATGTGCAAGCAACACTTTCCCTCCTTCTTTCCTTCTCTCTTCTGGCCACAGCCACGACCCAGTTTGTCATGAGGGTATGTGTAGGTGTGCGAGGATGTGGCCTTATGTCTCCTCCACCTTGGCCTCTGCAGGGTCTCTTCACAAGACCAAGGAACACACTGTCTGCAGCACTGAAAGTCTGAAGAATGGGCAAACCTCTAGAAGAGGAATAAGGTATGGGGTCCCCCTTATAGAACTGAGTGCAAATGGAATGATCAGTCACAAAGTAAAGCAGTGTTTTGGCTTAAAATTCAGTTCTGCTAAGAAATGAGAGCTGGAAAAAAAGTAAAAAGAACCATCCTCTCTCCCCCACTGCAGTTCTGGCTCACCACTGAATTTCTGCATACAAGAGCAGCAAATCAAACAAACCTCAAGTCTGCAATCAGAAGCTCATGCAGCACAGCATCTTTCAGGCAAGCAAACCAGGATCAGATCCTCCATCTCCCAGTCTCTCCATAGACAAGGGTATTTTCAGTGACAAGAACCATCATGCCAGCCAGTGTGGCCAAGCACAGAGCTGAAAGTTTACTCAGGAACAGAGAAGTGGCTTGAGCTAACAGGGCAACTCTCCTGGATGCTGGGACCAGACCACTAAGCTACAGAGCATCATGTGTCCTCTTCTGAGTCAAGCAGTTCCTGTTCCCTTGTCCAGCTGCAGTGCAGAAGGGGTGGGAGAAGTGAAATGAAACCATTCTGTCTTCCTGAGAGACCAGAAAGAGTCTCAACAAAAAAGCCCAAGAGCAAAGGGCTTTCACAGAGGAGTTCTGGAGAGGCAGGAGGGAAGTGCAGGGAGAGCAGTAAAGGGGGAGAAGGGGATGGGGAAGAAAGGAAGAAAAGTTATTCTATTTTATGATTTCCTAAGGAAATTAGTCTTAATGCAATCATTCAGCTGGTTTCATTCCCCCTACCCACCAAAGTAATACTTGAACCAATTGGCCAATTTCACTCGAATGTGAGGAGGAGGCAGGTAGGAAATTTCTACATGACTTGTGAAAATGAGGAGCTGCATAAAAGAGAGTCCTGCTGAGGACAGAGCTGCTAAGCAAAAAGCTATGGGGCCTGAGGTCAGGAGCTGGCAGGAGGAGAATTAGGAGACACAGAAGGCAAATCTGGAACAAATCTCATTTCCTTTGTCAACCTGCTCAGGGACAACTCACTTTATGCTAGCCTGAGAAAAGGCTGGGAGAAAATGAAGTGGATCCAGAGCTACCATCTCTTTCTGCAGAGTTCTTGGTCTCTACCACTCCCTCATGGTGGAGAGAGATCCACTGCAGCTTCTGTTTTCAAGTGGCTAGCTCTGAGCCAGGGGAGCAATGGGTGACCTGTCAGTGAGGGCCCATCACTCTACTCCTTAGATGTTGGGAAGGTAAACCAGAGCAAGCATCTTTAAGAGCTGCACATCTTCCTAAGCAGAAACAAGGCAAGCAAACAGTAAATTATGGCTTCTCACTCTGTTAAGAGGGAAAAGCAGAACAAAAAACCAAGCAGCAATGGGAGATAAAGTGGGTCCCAGGCAGAAAACTGGGGATAGAGTCCAGCTAAGCAGGGAGCCAGTAATAGTTAGGGACCTCTGTTCACTAGAAATGCTGCCCTGCCTGGTCCTTGCAGGGTCAAGGAGTCAGTTGGTCCAGCTGCATCTTCTTCCATTGCTCAGGGAGCACCAAGCTGCTGAAAAGCTCTGCTAGATAGAAAGGATCCTGTCCTGGCCAGGCTTTGAAGAACAATTTTCAATGCTGAGCCCCAGGGAACGTCCAGGCATCCAGGTTTCTTTCCTGAAAATTCTGATCCCAGACATGTTTTCAAAGGGCAGACAGGCAATAAACTGGCCCTCAGGACACTCCCAGCCTTCTCCAGTTCACTGCTGAAACTGGAGGGGATCCAAAATAACACAGAGTAAAACCCATGGTAAAACATGCACGGTGAGGGAAATCCCCCATCTCCTCAATAAAATTCTTGGCCTCTTAAGAGTCCCAAGGTGAGAGACAAGGAAAGAAGGCAGAGCCAGGATCTGTTCCTCTCTGACCTGGAAGTTCTCTGTCCTTGAACGGATCATCAATCTCTGTGCTCTTCGATCTGGCATCGCTTTCACACACTGGGGTCTCATAGCTGAAAAAGGAGAACAGCAGATGCTAAACTATGTGATAGAGTTTTAGTGTCATCAGGCTAAAAGGCTGCTAAGGGGTTGTGTTTTATTTGCTTACTGCAGGGGAAACCAATAAACTCGCAGAAGAAATATTATTCTCAAGCAGCTGTCTGCTTATGGGCAGCCAGCAACAGCAGCAGAAGTGGAGGGAGAAAGGAGAGAGCATCCTCTGAAGTTCAGTACCAGCTACCAACCCAAACCCACAACCAGCACAGGCCCTCTTCCAACTCCTGTGGGCACAGACTGAGCTTCCCTCAAAGCTGTCCACACTCTGCAGAACCACAGTATCTAGCAGAGTTTAGGTCCTAACTCCTACTGGCCTCTTTTCATAACTTGCCAGACCCACAGTTTGTTTCCAAACCCCAAGTGAGAAAATATTCCCCAGGTGGTTTTAAGATACAGAGTAACTTAAAGAAAAATCTATTGCTGGCTTAAAATCTATCAATGCTCAACCAAGCAGCCTTCTAAGCCTGTACTGCTCAGGATCCAAGTGGCTGCAGCACAGAAGTATAAAGCAGAGGACAATGCAACAAAGCCACTTGTCTTTCCACTGTGAATGCTCCTGAGCTTTGGCTCCTGCCATCACCCAAAAGCTGCAAGCAGAGGAAAAAAAAAGGCTGCTTTGCATGAATACTTAACAGAGAGGAGAGTTACTATGCACCAGCTCCTACAGAGAAGGAGCTGTGCAGTAACATTCAACAGGGGACATCACCTACAGCATTGCTGGCTCTAAGGAAGGTGGGACAGAGCTGACTGCTCCACAAGTAGGAACTCATCTGATATAGCAACAGCATTTTCCATATCACATCTTCTCCAGGCAGACATCTCACCGGGCCTCTTACCGAGTGGAAGTACCAGGCAGGGGCCGTCCCGTGTCCACCAGGACACACCAGCAGTACCCAGTGGACTGGTGGCACTGCACTGGTTTGTAGAGCCCTCCGGGAGCACACTCGGGGATGACGATGCCCTCGCGGGGGTTCTGCCTGGCCTCCTCCAGGGCACTCTGCCTTTCCTGGTCACAGGAGTGAACTTTCTCTGCAAGATGAGAGGGAGGGGAGAAAAAAAGGTAAATCAAAATCACTTTCCTCAGCTCAGCCAGGATATGGGTATTCTTCACCACAGGAGACCTCGGTGTCTGTTTCCTTCTCAGCAGACACCAGCATGTCTATGTCCCTAGGGACTCCTGCATCAAGAGCTTCCTCCTACATTTAGCTGAGACACAACAAGATTATGGATTACACACATTGACTGCCAAGTGCCCAGCAAGCCAGGAACAGTAGGAAAAAACTGTTCCCATTCAACGTGGGTTTTAGAATAGAGCTGTTAGATAACAATAACTCACTACCACTGCAGCCATTTCCAAAATGATGCTTTCCCATACTGAGAGATCCTAAATTGTGACCTGTGTTTGCAGGAGGCAAACACCCAGCCCTGCCTCACTCTTTCTCCAGACTGTAATACACTCTTCTCTCCAACACCATCTCAAGAGGAGCAGAAGGTTGTGTTTTAACACCACTTTATCCAGTGCAGGGAGCAGATGGGATATCTCATCCTACCCACACTGCCATTGTCTCTCCAGCACACTCACCTGGAAGACAGAGGACACCCAACATTGCTTCCTATCGAGTGGCAGGTAGGACCCTGCCCCTCAATAGCTCATTACACAGAAAAGGTTATTTCTAGAGACATCATCAACCAGAGAACAGAGCACAGATGGCACACACCAAAGAACAGTAGGAAGCCCAGGAGTAAGGTTGGACTAGATGATCCTTGAGGTCCCTTCCAACCTGGCATTCTATGATTCTATGAAGTGTCTTCTGCAGCCAGCCTGGCACTTTTGGTCCCATCGCTGCCTCTTCAACCACCACCTGCAGAGAAGTGATGGAGAGGTGCCAGGCTGCTGCCTCTTGTATGGACCAGGTGTTGAATGGAGACCAGATGGAGTACCCAGATGCTAAGGCTTATTTGGCTCAAAAGCCACAAGTTCTCAATTACAAGCCTTCAAACACTCCAGCCCTTTGAGGACTGAGAAAATTATTTCAAGTTTGGAAACCACTGAAGGTATCACAGTTAGAAAAAAGCATGCAGGTAGGATGGAAAGCAGTCGAGGCAGCTGATAACAGGATTTAAAACATGTCAAAGTCTAGGGTAAAAAAAGCCAACAATGTAATTCCTAACTTTTATCCTTAGAAGACTGACAAAAAACAGAAGCAGGAATGGTTGCTCTCTCCTTCCCTAGCTTCCCTCCCCCTTGCAGTCTACTGTGTTTTTTCTTTTCCTCTTATAAATAAGCCACAACATCTGAAATACCTTGCCACAGCCAAGAAGCCCCTCAAGCTTTCAACACGGACAGGCAATGACATCACAGGTACATCCCAAACCTGCAGATGTTTGGCTGGTCGGCCAGCAGACATGGCATGACCTCAGCATCCTGCCCCCAGGCCAGGATCAGCACACAACCAACACACTCTCACTGCTTCTCTGTATTTTGCCTGCCTCTCTGTACCACATCAATGACATTTTTATATTTTGGTGATAAATTCTAGCAGAGAGAGCAATTTGTGTTTCGTATCTGGGGAACAGAAGAGGTGTTGATTCACAACTGGGGTTCCTCAGCTTGGTAGCAGCAGGTACCACAGAAAAAGCTCCAGCAGGTCTGCTCAGCTTCACCTGAGTACAACACACTTTGGGTACCAGAAACCATTTTAGTGGTTTCTACTTGAACCATAGCACCTAGAGAGAAGCCCCGAATGGTCTCCCTCTCCTCAGCATTTCAGATCACTGTCAAGGCTGGGAATGTGAAGGGCACCTGAACTTCACCACACACACAAATCCACACAACCAAAACACACAAGAAAAACTTTTAAGTGTCGGCAAGTCTGACTCAAGCAGAGAGAAACTTGATCGGGAAGGAGCAGGAGGGGATAAAGTCAACAAAAACTGAAAGGGACCTCAAGCCTCAGCTGATATTTAAGCTGACTTCACTTTGCTGACAGATTTCACAGCTGAGAAGAAAAAAAAAAAGGGCCCCGTGGCTGTTCCCAAGCTGTAGGCGGACAGAGGAGTCATTGAGGCAGAGGCCAGCAGGCTCCTTAACAAACCACTTACATCAGGAGGGGCTTGCTTGCTGCCCACAGCAATTCACACCCTGGCCCTCAGGTGAGGAGGATCATTCATGCAGCTCTGGGAAGCAAAAATGGCCAGAATTCCCTATCAACTTTTTATATAATAAGCAAAATAAAAAGTGCTTTCTGCTGAACTACTACATTCCAGGGATTCTTCTATCTCTCTAAAGCTCCGAAGCTTCCTGAGTGCACAAAGTCAAATCAGGATCTCCCAAGTCCTTTGAGCCTTGTAAAATCAGAACTAAAAATGAGGCTGGAAAAAAATTAAGTGGTGGGGGTTTTCGGGTGTCAGAACAAAAAAAATATGCCATTTTTATTGAAATAAATAAATAAAAGGAATAAATGCCTTTTAATGAAATATTTTAATAATTAAATTTAATGATTTCATTAAGTAATTTAATCACAGAATCATTAAGGTTGGAAAAGACCTCTATGGTTATCACGTCCAATCTTCATCCCAACATCTCCCTGACCCATAGACCATGTCCTGAAGTTCTGTATCTGCTTGTTTTTTGAACACCACCTCCTGGGATGGTGACTCCACCACCTCCCTGGGCAGCCTGTTCCAATGCCTGACCACTCTCTCAGTAAAGAACTTCTTCCTAATGTCCAATCTAAACCTCCCCTGGCACAACTTGAGGCTATCACTTCTTGTCCTGTCATTAGTTCCTTGGGAGAACAGACCAACACCAGCCTCACCACAACCTCCTTTTAGGTAGTTGTAGAGAGCAATGAGGTCTCCTCTCAGCCTCCTCTTCTCCAAGCTAAACAATCCCAGTTCCCTCAGGCGTCCCTCATATGACACATTTTCCAGTCCCCTCACCAGCTTCATTGCCCTTCTCTGGACCTGCTCCAGCACCTCAACGTCCTTCTTATGCTGTGGTGCCCAAAACTGAGAATTAAATTAATGATATTCTACATACATTTGCAGTTAGGTATGCAAATTACACAGAATAAATACACACACTTACACACACATTTATATTATGACATAAAAAAGGCCAAAAAATTCTCTGTGTGTATTAACAGAAATTTGTGGGAATGGTGGATCACTGGAAAAGGTTGCCCAGAGAGGAGGTGGAGGCCCCATCCCTGGAGACATCCAAGGTCAGGCTTGATGGGGCTCTGAGCAACCTGCCCTAGGTAGAGATGTCCCTGCGGACTGCAGGGGTAAGACTAGATGACCTTTGGAGGTCCCTTCCAACCCAATGTATTCTATGATTTTATGAATAGTCACAGCATTTACTCCCAGAATTCAGAACGAATTGGTTGTCACTTCTGTTTGAAGGGGGTTTAAAGGCTGAACAAGATCTTACAGGTTTTGTTCAGTTGACACCAAATAGATGCAATGATGCAAAATCCACCATGACCAGCACCAGTCAGTGTCCTGTTGCTAGCAATGACAGCAGCACAAACAGCAGGGAGATCAGATTTTTCTTAGTTCTAGCACACAGCTAAAAGAAGCCACCATGAAAGTCTCAGCTCTTCCATTACACCCTGAAGAACATAAACCAGACACGCTGGGGTAAACCGAAGGCTCAATTTTTCTGTTTCACCTCCAGCCATGGCCAAAAGCAGCAGCTTTGAGGAGAACAGAGGAACAGGACAAGCATAATTTCTTTTCCCAAAGTATTTCATGTTTCAACCAGTTGTGGATCAGAAACGTGCAGACACAGAGTTTGTATTTAGCAAATAGTGATGTTTTTCCCCTTCCACCAGTTTGCCATGTCTCCCCTCATAAACTTTTATTGACTATGCCATCCTGCAGACAGTTCTGTGGCTTGAGTACACGTTGCACATGGAACACAGCACATCCTTTGGTTTGATTTCAACTTGGCTCCAACTAGTTCTGTTTGCTGACCCTAATTCTTCTAGAGGATGAAGCAGCGAACAGTGTGCAGTCACCCTCCCTGCCTCTCGCTGCTTGACAGTTTCCTACTTCATCTCTTTTACATACTGAAGAGTCCCAGCTGACCCAGTTCCTTCTCTGAACCCTTTCCAGATCCACCATACCTTCTCTGAGCTAGAGGGGATCAGAACAGCAAAGGCATTGACACTAAATGGAGGCTCTGACAACAGCCTCATGGAACGTTCCTTCAGTGGCATCTGTCTACCATGCAGAAGAAAGTATTAACTGACACTAGCCCCAGGAGAGGGTCTTTCCTCCAGGCTGCCAGTGTAGCAGCACTTAATTCCCTCAAAGAAATGAATATGAGTATTAACAGTCGGGGTGTTTTTCAACAGCCAGCAAAATCAGCTGGGAAATCCATAGCATCAGCTGCCCTAGCATGGGACTTGGCATGAACTGCATGTGCTGTCACCCTGAAAGATGGTCTCACGGGTAATGAAGGGACCATCAAATGCTATCCCAGCTCCAGAACACTGAAGTCAGCCTGTTCCAGTCAGACTGCTTACTGGAAACTCTGCTGTTGTTGCCAAGGCCAGGTTTATGGAGGATAGTGAAAGCCTGTGACCAAGCTAGGAGGTTTAATGCCAGCTATGAAATTAAGCTGTCATCTTAGAAAGAAGCATATATTTATTATACGTGCAAGGTACTTAAAAGCCTGCTCCTTGTTTGAGTTAATGGGGGTTGCAGGCACAGAAAGATAAAGAGAACAGGGTTTGCTTCTTTCCCTGTATTAAACATTTAGAGAGAGAACATTCAAGGCAGCAAGTCTGTGGACACAAACACCCTTCGCAGGACCAACAGTAATACTACACACTTTTGTCTTTTTTTTTCTCCCAAGGCACTGTCTTATTGCCCTGTTTTCTGCCATCTCTGCTTTGCCTTAAGACAACCATCAGCAAAGCAGCAGAGAAACACTTGCCAACTTCTGCTGCTGGGGAGTGAAATCTTTGGGAGACAGCAAATCTAGATTACAACAAAACCAGTGACAGCAAAAAAAGAGAAAAAAAAGATAGGGAACTCCTGCAGCACACACAGAGGAGAGAAACACCAGCAGAAATATCCATTTTACCTTAACTGCTGAGCTCGAAAATGCTGTTTGTTCCTTCTTACATTTGACTGCTTCTAACACTCCTTAAAACATTTTTTAAAGTAGTGTCTCTGAAGCCATGAGCTATTGCAGGAACACAGGGCTTGGACATCTGCAGTTGAGCATTATTTATGCAACAATTTTCCCCTAGTAATGGCCTTCTGAGAAATACATGGCCAGATTCATAAAAAGGTCTCTCATTCCTGGTCCCTTAAGTACACACATTCAAACATACATCTAGTGCCTGCACAATAAAAATAAAAATGATGGATGAGGTAAGGGACTCATCTGACTGTCTAATAAACTAGATGGTTATTAAAGTGATGGGGTGTTTGTTTACCTTACAAAGCTGAGAAGAGAGGGTGTCTAGCAGGCCCTAACCAAAGGCTTGTGCTTCATGGTTCTCATGCTCAGCTTGCAGGGCTAGATGCAGCCAAGGCAGGGCTCTGGGGACCAGGCAGCCTCCCCCAGCTGCTCTCCTGACACACAGCTCCTCTCATTGCTCTCAGAGCCAACAGACAAAGCATCAATCACCGGGGCTGCAAGGATGCTGTGGGTGATCAGGAAAATCCACCATCCAACCACAGCAGATTGTTTTGTTAATATTGCTCTTCTACGCCCAGTTTTCTTCTTGTTAAAAGAAGAGGGAGGTTGTGACACCAAAATCAACCACCTTGGAGAGATCCCTACATCCTTGAGAGCCAGGAATCCTTCCAAAGCAGGCAAAAGAGAAGGTCTAACCTCCTTCTGTGCTTCTGCCCAGCCCCAAGGAACCAAAGTGAATAGGCTAACCCCAGAGCTACAGGCTATGCCAGGCAGGGCCAATTTCCTTCTCTTTCCCTCTCTCATTTCTTTTGACCAGAAATTCTATTTGGACCAGGGAAACTTTTCCCATGGAGTCTCCACAAAAAGCTTCAGTTTTAATGAACAAGCATTCATCAGAAAGGAAGGAAAAGGTCTTTTACTGAAGGATTCCTATCCGATCCCCATTGCTAGTGCTGCAACAGGGACCTGACTTCAAAATACCATTAAAAAACCCAACCAAACACATGCCTCTCCCAAATTTTTTTGTTCAACTCCCAGCTTTCCCCTCCTTGAGGAACTAATGCAGCACAGAATGAAAGGCAGCAGTATGGGCACCTAGTGCCAAACTCCTACTGACATCCTGTACCAACCCAAAAGTGAGGACTAAGTGTCTTTGTGCCTCAGTTTTCCTCTCAGTGGGAGAAAATGTTTGCTTGTCTCCCAGGGAAGCTTCATTCAAACACGGTTGGTTTCTCATTTTTATTCAACCTGTCCTTACACTGCTCTGGCAGAGGAGAGGAGCTTTAAATTAATTATTTTATCATAGCATGTACACCAGCTTAAAGGTGCTTTTAATTGTGTAAGGGAGCTCCAATGTGAACAGGACCCAGGAGAACAGGTGCCCCATCCCAGGATGGAGCTTGCAAAAGCTGTGGGCAGAAAGCACAGCCTCATTCCACAGAGAAAATTCAGCACAGGCTCTATCAGCAGCCCAAATCTGCATCCCTTCCAACCTCTGAGGGGAAAGAGAGCTTGAAAAGCCTTTGGGGCATGGGCTGGCAGGACTAGCAAAGCAACGTGGTGAATAGCCCCCAGCAGGGCTGTGGGTGGAGGGGGAGAAACAACCCCTCCTGTGTTTACTGAGAGCACAATAACAGCTGAGCAAATACGGCTCATGGGGATGGCATAAATCTCTCCACACCTCTGTTAGTCACCAGAGCTGCTACCCACTCCACCCTGTTGTGTCTGGGACCGTGGTCCTTCCAGGGTGTCCTGGCTAATGGAATGCAAACAGAAGAACAAACCTCGCAGGTGCTCTCACACTGCACCAGCTGAGCAGTCCTTGCTTTACCTTGGTACCCACCAAATTTCATTTCTCAGGGCTACAGAGGAAGCAGAGGTTACTACATGTTCCAGTGCTGAACAAGTACAATGGAAAGGCTTAACAGGTGGCTTATAATATTTAAAAATGCATTGTTCCACTTCAGCTACCCAGGAACACATCCTTCCCCTGTCATTTTCCTTCTGCTCCAAGCAATAAAGCTGCACTTCACTCCCACCAGTGCTATGTGATGAGAAGCCTACTCAACATCTACCCTCTAGCTTGAAATAAGGAGGAATGGCTGAAGAAAACATTCCCTAGGGTTAGAGTGAACTTGCTGATGGACTTTTTGATGCACAACTTGTGCTCACTTTGCAGAACCTTTGGGCAGTGCCCAGCTGAGAGAGGAGTTTGCCCCATAGGTTTTTAAACCACACAGGAATAGAGCTCCACACCTGCACATCTTGAAACCTGCCAGTTGAAGGCTACCTGCCCCTGCCATTCTGACTCAACTGCCTTTCAGGAAGCACTTTGATTCCATCTTCCACCCCATCTCTCAAACAGTCAATCACACAAGCCTAGCCCTCCTAAAGCTGCAAGCCAGACTAATTGAAGGATGGCAGGAAGAGAACAATATTCTTTTTTCTGGCTACAGCACATCATCTTGGAGAAAAAAAGCCAATATTTGCATGTTCATAGGTAATGTACAGGATAGAGCTCTGATTAAATTCGTTCATTAGAGTATACTCTAAGTTGTGTCATTCTCATAAGCAAATGAGAAAAATAGTTGTCTGACACTGCAGGTTAAGAAAAATATACTTCAAGGGAAGAAATCTCAAAAGTTCTCCATGATTGTTCTTCAGTATTGAAAGACTCGCATCAAATTAAATGACCAGTTGAGCTGGTGGAACACAGCATGCAATTTACAGACTGAAATTCAGGAAAGAATTCAAAGTCGCCTTGATAAATGGCTTTAAACCAGTGCAATCCAAACTTACAAGTACAACCCATAACCACCAGCAAGGAGAAATCCAGTGCATGGAGAGGAAATCACTGGCGAGACAGCAAGACTTGGAAAAAAATGGTCAGGAGCTTAGGCAGACTGCAAAAGAGTCTACAAATAACAACAAAATCAAACCAGGTAAATCTAAGCTGTGGGATGTAGTGACAGGGGCATCACAGGAGAAACAGGCACTGAGGACTAGTGAGCCTTTAAATCAGCCCCGTGTCCAGCTCTGGGCACTGCACTTGGATGGAGAGGTGGACGTTTGGCAAGAGTGCAGGAGAGAGCAAAGGGAACAGGCAGAGGTCTAGGAAACTTGATCTATGAGAAAAGGCTGAAAGAATTCCATTTGTTTAGTCTAGGGATGACATTCAGCCTTCTGAGACATAAAAGCTGTTATATAAAAAAAAAATTAATGGTCATAGATCATTTTTTTTCTTCCCCATGGGTAGTTCAAGTAGCAGTCAGCTTAACTTGGAGAAAGGAGATTGAGGTATGATATAAAAAAGTCCTGGTGAGTAACTGTTCATGCACTGGAAGAGGCAGGGGAATCCCTGTCACTGCATGAGGAACAGGTTACACACATCAGAGCTGCTGTTAACTGGATATAACCCTGGTTTAAATCGGGGAGGAAAAAAACTATGAACCTCTTCAGGTTCTTCTCACACAGACTGAGAAGCTCCAGCAGATCCTAGATGACTGAGGCAACCTCTGCAAACACAGCCTAAAATCTTGAAGATGTTTGACTTGGTTTAAGATTCTGGATTTGGGAGTCTGTTCTTCCTAAGGCTTGCATATCCTGTAGGACAACTATGGTTGTGCAGCACCATCACAACTACAAGTTGAATCATAGCATCATAGAATTGTCAAGGTAGGAAGGGACCTCAAAGATCATCTCGTAGTTTCCACAGTCTCAGCAGAGAAAATTTGACACCAAAATGCAGCCCTCTTCAGTTCTTTACATCAGGATGGTTCCTCAGCAGCAGAAAAGCTTTCAGCCTCAGGCAGTGCCCTTGGGATTTTGAGAGGAAGCTACCCACAGTCTCCATTTTTTCTTCCCTAACTCCTCTTTTCCATTTCACATGGTTTCTAAGCACTGTTAGCTTGTGGCATAGCTAGCTTGAAGATAAGCCACCTGTCCTTGAACACATTCAATCATCTGCCCTCTACTCCTTTCTCACTGCACCCTCAAGAGAGGCAGGAAGGTGAGTCAATATGTGTAGCCTACCTGCAGGCATCAACATATGTTCAAATGTCTGTCTGAAGGGCAGATCCACATACAAACCTGTGCTGAACGTTGCTGTTACACCCAGCAAGGAGCACTTTGCTGCTGAGGGATTCAGCCAATCAATGCAACACCTCCAATACAAACCAGCTCCTGCTAAAAAGCAGACCAAAAAGTTTTGCCATCAAGTTGACCTCTCCACTCTCCATTTGTCCCTTTATGTCTGGTGCTGGAGCTTATTTCTTTTCCCCTCCAAATCCTCAGTGGTTCTAAATGCAGGGTTAGGGGGTTTTTTTACCCTTTTATCCCAGCTTTTCCTATCTTTGTCCCTCTCCTACTGCTCCCTGTCCACTTGCCTTAACTGGCAGCTGTAGAGTAGCAGTTATGACTCTATGTCTAGAGTAATTTGTTTTCTTTCTTTGGGGGATAAGGAGGGGGGAGTGACTGAATTCTTTGGGAATGATTTATCACAGAGCACTCAGGGGGAGCTCCATTTATTTGCCTAGCTGCATATGGTTTAACACCTATGGTTGCATGCCGATTATTATACAATGTTATTTTTCCCACTTGTATACTTTGCACCTTTTCATAGAGCAGATTAACTGGTCCCCAGTGGCATGTTATTTATGACTTTGTTTGCAGGCTGTCTGGGAAGGGCCCTGGTCCTAGATTCTTCCATTCTCCCTCTTCTGCTCTCTCCTACATACTCCCTTCACCACGCCTGTCACGCTGAGACCATGGGAGAACCACACTTGGGCATCACATATCTTGTACCTTCTCAGAACTTCCAGGAGGGAGGAAGAGACTGAGGCCTCCCAAGCAGCAGCCAAGATAGGAAGGGGTGACTGAGACACAGATGGAGCTGGAGGGAAAGGAGGGATAGAAATCAAGGGAGAAATGTCACATTTTGGCTCATAAGGAAGCAGAATCTCAGCAGAGAAGAGCATAGAGATTTGCTGTGAAAATGGAATGGAATTATAAGTTTTCATATAATACTCAACAGGAGCTCTTCCTGGAATTGCTTCATTTGATATCAAGCCAGAACCTAAATTAAAATGAATTCAAAACTAAACCAAACCCTCTCAAAAAGAAAGGGTGGGAGGACTAATACAAAGGTCTGAAGAGAAATGGTTCTGGCAGGTGGGAGAGCAAAGTGGCAGATTTTAGCCCAGGAGCTGTGACAGGTCAGAGGAGCACTGCCCTGGGAAGCACTGACTCGAGCTGTGGGACAAGAGCCAGGGAGGACACTTTAACAGTCAACAGTAGAAAAGTCAAAAACTTTCTGACTTATTGGTTCCCTCCTATGAATTCTTGTTCTTAACATCATCACTCACACTTCTTGTTTCCTCCTCAGCTCAGAGGAATTTCAAAAGCCACTGCTCCCAGGTGTTATGCCCAGAGGAGATGGAAGCACCAAAACGTTCCCCAATGAGGACTGCAGGCAGAATTAGGATGGCATTTCCAGGCACAACAATTCTCCAGTCCAATGCCCCTGGAACACCTTATTCAGATGTCACTAAAGCACTGGCTGCCTCTCCTTCTCAACCTGCTTTCCTGCCAAAGTGAGATCAACTTTTGTTCCTGCCCATCTCCTCCACTTGGTGTCCTGACTAACACCAACCAAGCACAGGTTTGGGGGAAGAGGCAGCCAGGCAGTTGGGAACTAACCCAACTAGTCCAGTAATAGCAGAAAGCAGGAGAAAAGCAGTGGGAGAAGCAGAAGCCCAGGGTCTCACATGTCTCTAAATAACAAGGTGGGGAGTGTTGTGCACCAAGAGCAGGACAAGACAGCTAAAGGAAAAAGACAGGTGAGAAACTGTCCCAATTCTAAACAGTGCTTTGCTTTCCAAGAGTCTCCTCTGCAGTGTTCCACATTTCCAAGGCAGGAGGAAATCTGCTCCAAGTCCAAATCACTGTGTATTCAATACAAATATATTCCCCACTCTGGAAAATAATGCAGGTTTTCAAGCTCCTTGGGGTTAAAGGAAGGTCCTAAACTTTTGCCTAATCTTGGCTATTTCTGGTGTATCCTACCAAAGCTGCCATATTCCTTTTTTAAGGGTGAATCAGCAGGCCCTGCCCTGTTGTATGTTGGTTGGTCTCACCTGACAATCTCATTCAGGAGGAACTACAAAGATTCTTAATATAAGTGGCTTAAAGGCAGAGCCCTTGGTAATATATGTGATCCTAGAAAGACTGCATATGGCTAAGGCAACACCCCATGAGTACATTCCCCCTCGGAGCACTCACAACCCCTGACCCTTAAGAAAGACATGCAGCAAAATAGTATCACTTCCTAGGCAAGTACTCCAAAAACGGAGCTATTTTGGAGCGCCACGTGGATTTGCTTGCCTTTTTTTGTCTGCAAGTGGGGAAAAAAAAACCTTAAGGAAGGAACACAGACAAACTAGAGAACCCAGGTCATAGAATCATTTAGGTTGGAAAAGGCCTCTAGGATCATCAAGGTCCTGGTATATATATATATATATATGGTATATATGTGATATAATCACATCCCACCTCACTGTGTGGAGCTCTGGAGACAACCTGCATCCAAGAGTAGATAAGACTCCCTTTGGGGTGGCTTCTTGCACAAGTATACACAGACATCCAGCTTTCAAGTTGTTTCTCCCTTTAAGAAGCCCTAAAGTTTGGGCTCCACGTGAATTCAATTAACACAATGAATGTGAACACCACCATTCTTGTTTCCAAAGCTCATTTACAGCTATACTCTGCCCACCAAGAGCTCCTGAGAGCAGAAAGCTCTGTCACTGGAAAGCTGGAGATGCCTGCATGATGCTTGGGTGCCAGAGCTGAGCAGAACAGGCCACATGGAGTTGGCCCCAGTTCAACAAGCAAGATTTCTGAAATAAACAGCTTTGGGGTATTTCTTTCTTTTTTTTTTTTTAACTAGGCACACACAAACCTGTCTTCAGCTGCTAACCTTAATATATTACTCATTCTTCCTTTCAAATAACGTCATGTTCAAAACCCCAGTGACTGCAGAGTATTTACTTGAGGCTGCTACTGCTGGTTTCTCTAGAGCTGTTTATTTTTCCATGCATGAGCTCATTACATCACTCTGTGGTTTTCTTAAAGGTTGTCAGGGTAAGCTGGATACAGGCTGGAATCTCTTGCTAACTAAAACCAAATCACTAAGTAGCACAAATGGATTTGGAGATAACCCAACTGTGGAAATGAGGAACAACCATGGTGGAGATGAGCTGCTCCCAAACAGGCAGGCATCAGATTTATTTTCTTGGAAGTGGGATAAGTTATCAACTATTTTCCTAGATTAAAAACTATAAAAGAATAATCCTTTGCACTGTTCCAGGTTGGAAGAGGTTGGGAGAGGAGATATGAGAGCAGGAGGCTGAAAGAGGAGAATGAGAAGACAGTTCCTACTCGTGCTGATTAGGGAATGGCCACTGCCAAGGTCCCACCTGTGACACCTCCTGGTCTGGCAGTGTTAGAAGTAATGAGAGGGCATGAGAGGGCAATGCTAAATAACAGGCTTAGTTCAGGGTAGCCATGTGTGTGCACGTGCAGGTGTGCACGTCTGAGGAAGGTGAAAATCAATTCAAAACAAACATCAGAGAAAATGTTTTTGTCATCTTGCCAGAGCAAACAAAATATTGTGTTGACCTACATCTTTCACTTGCCCCGAGAAGAAAAATTGACTTTGGGGCTTTTAGGATTCATAAAGGCAGAAGACTTAGTTTGTAAGTGCAGAAAAGCAGTAACTTTTCTGCTACCCAACAGTCCAGGTGTTAGAGCATGTTCATATTTTGGTCCCTGCCTCTGGCTGGAGAAGATCTGAACCTGCATCTCACCCTACTGAGAAGGAGATCATTTCATTCCTCAAGACAGGCTGGGGTAATGGCACCAGCAATCCCTCCCAGCAATGCTCTTTGACTTAGCACAGAGAAATTCCCTGGCAAAACGCCTGGAGACATATAGATTCTCCATCAAGTGCTCTAATCACCAGGCTAGAGTCATTCTGCTTCCCCTAATCCCTAGCTTAATTAGTATTTACACATGCCAAGCAAAATGCTCCAAAAGAGAAAACTGTTTCAGGAGAATCCCTTCTGCTTGTCAACACTAAATGGAAGGTGGAACCCTCAGGCTTCAAATGCAGCTCTCAGAACATACAGACTAAGTATGAAACATGGGGTGTCACCAGCTCTGCAATGCTCAGCTGGTGCTTGGTTCACTCTGAAGCTTAACACTGACCAGAGACAATGACAGCAAATGACAGAGACTGTTTGTCTCCATATAGCAATTCTTACATTCTCCTCATGGTTGATATAATGATGGTGCCAGCATTGCGAGATCACAGAATGGTAGGGGTTGGAAGGGACCTCTGGAGATCATCTAGTCCAACCCCCCTGCCAGAGCAGGTTTGCCTAGAGCAGGTCACACAGAAACGTGTCCAGGTGGGTTCTGAAAGTCTCCAGAGAAGGAGACTCCACAACCTCTCTGGGCAGCCTGTTCCAGGGCTCCATCACCCTCACAGGAAAGAACTTTTTCCTCAAGTTTAGGTGGAACTACCTGTGCTCCAGTTTGTGTCTGTTGCTCTTTATCCTATCACTGGGCACCACTGAAAAGAGTCTGGCCCCATCATCTTGACACCCACCCTTTAGATATTTATAAGCACCGATAAGATTCCCTTTCAGTCTCCTCCAGGCTAAACAGCCCCAGGTCTCTCAACCTTTCCTCCTCAGAGAGATGTTCCACTCCTCTCAGCATCTTTGTAGCCTCTGTTGGACTCTCTCCAGTAGTCCCTTATCTCTCTTGAACTGGAGAGCCCAGAACTGGACACAGTACTCCAGATGTGGCCTCACTAGGGCAGAGTAGAGGGGGAGAAGTCCCTCCCTTGACCTGCTGGTCACACTCTTCTTAATGCACTCCGAGATATCATTGGCCTTCTTGCCACCAGAGCACACTGCTGGCTCATGGTTAACTTGTTGTTCAGCAGGACTCCCAGGTCCTTCTCTAGAGCTGCTTTCCAGCAGGTCAACCCCTAACCTGTACTGGTGCAGGGGGTTATTCCTCCCCAGGTGCAGGACCCTACACTTGCCCTTGTTGAACTCCATGAGGTTCCCCTCTGCCCAACTCTCCAGCCTGTCCAGCTCTTGCTGGATGGCAGCACGGCTCTGGTGTGTCAGCCACTCCTCCCAGTTTTGTATCATCAGCAAACTGGCTGAGGGCCTAAGATGCCCAATGTCAGTGCTGATTAGAGAGCAGCACATGTCCTCCAACAGTATTATCTACTGGACTTCTCTTCCCTGCAAAAGACAGGGCTATAGAACCACCACAGGGAGGAGAGAGATCAGGGTTAATTGTTTCAGTACACAAACCCCAAGGAATAGGGCAAGTTTTTGAGAACTCAAGACTAATGAAAAAAGAACAGGGATAAAAGAAGAGTTAGGCTGGATTATTACAAACAGAAAAACCCTGAGATTGAGTTCAGACAGCAGAGCAGCATCCTGGGGGAAGAAGTGAAATCTTTATTGCCTAAGGCATTTAAGCTACACTAGAAAATGCTGCTCTTCATACAGTAGAAACATTCACCAGCCCTAAGGCAGTAAATTAGATGACCTAGCAGGTCTTTTTCTCACCTCTAATTTCAGTGAGCCCATTAAATTGCTGTAAGAAGATACGAGGTTGTATCTGCTTCAAGACAGTAAGTGCAAGCTCAGAGAGACAATATAGCTGAGTGAATAACAAAACCAAAAATCCAATCTTGTTGCTAGTAAACTTAAGCCTTTAAAAACAAATGAAAAATCAGAAATGGGCCAAGCACTAATATTTCAAGCTGACAAGGGCCAAAAGCAATCAAAACCATCCCCTAATTTTGCATGCCTCACGACAGCTGTTTCATCATCTTCAGCCAAGACAGACTTGAAGACATTTGAAGAACCTGATTCTAAATGATAATTATCTTCCCCTGCTCTTTGTTGTTCCATCCCACCTACCCTACACTGCCTTTTAACATATATGACAAGGAATGAAAGGTACCAAACAAGGGGACTAGGCTCCACTGGTTGAAACAGACTGAAGTAGCCCACACCTAATATCAGCCAGACCACAGCCCTCTTGTGATGAGGCAGAATTTCTTGATATCAGTAATTTGGTGTAAGAAACAGAGAGCTGTGTATTTGTATGGCCTAATGTGGAAACTGGGGGCTAAAAATTGGCAACCCAGTCTCTTCATGAGATCCTATAGCACAGGAGTGTCTGTCAGGGCAATCAGTAAGGCTGAGTCCGATGAACCACACATCTCCTTTTAGCTTGCTGTAGAAACCACCTCCTGGACCTCCTGAATTTCCCAAAAGATCATTTCTGTTCGATTTGCAGTGTGCACTCACAATAATCTTGTTTGAGTAACAGAAATGACATCAGCACGAACTGAAATAAAGTGGACAAAAGTAAACTCACAAAATGAGCTCTACATGAAGAACACTCAGGCAGCTTCCTGAGTAAACACTCCAACAAAGTGATAGCCTCTACAAGGTGAAAGCCAGAGCTCTGGTCAGGCCATGAAAGGGTGGGAGACAGTCTCTCAAGTAAAGATTCTCCTGCTCTCAAGTCCCTTTGTAACTTCCTAGAACCCAGGTCTAGGAACTCTTATGTTCATCACAGCTACCAGGTTTGCTGCGTTAGAAGGAGATGTGGTCTCCAAGATAGGTAGGATCCATTACATAGGATTTTAATATTAAACTTCCACCTTCAGTTGAACAGAACACTCTCCTCCCTTTAAAGACATCCTTGAAGAATGCTGATACTCCTACAGCACCTGAAGCTTCTTGATTCCCACTGGCAGCTCCTACACAGACCACCCTGCTACAGAAACAACTGGTTTTGAAGGAGGTGAGGCACAGGAACCTTTACAATGGATGTCCAACAATGGATGTCTTCCTGTTAAGAGCTCTTCCCCCCTCTGCAACAAGAGGATCTCACCTGACCTAGCACTGATTTCACCCTGCAGTTGGGGGGTGGCACAGGAAGGCTCAGGGAACTGCTGAGCACCATGAATGCTCTTTGGCTACTCCAGAAATAGCAAGAGAAGCTTCAAGCTATCACAATTTATCTGTTCTGGAGACTGGATTTCTTCCCAACAGCTGTTCTAGGCATATATTCTTTCATAAAATATATGAATATATGCAATAGTAGCAGCTCCTATTTAAACTTTAAAGTAAACCCATGGCTTCTTGAGGTAATTTTCTTCTTGTGATATTCCCTTTACCACCTTCTTTGCTCCCACTTTGGTTAAAGTCTGTCTGATAGAAACCATTTCTTACTGAGAATCCCTCACTCTCCTCTTCAGATTCTCCCAGTTTCTTGAGATTTCAGTGACTCCACCTCATCTCCAATCTCAAGTTTTACATCCTAACTTCACATCTTCCTGCTTCCCCTTTTCCCACTCCTGGTCATGATCTTTTCTTTGCTGTTTTTTATGCTCAGTTCTTCCCTCATCCACTCTATTACCCACAAAAATACCACCAACTTTTACTTAGGCCCACACATAAGTAACCTACTTTCAGTTGTGAAATAATCCAATTGTTTCTCTATCAATCAAAAAATATTTTTTTGATAGAGATATCAAGGGATATCTTGAAGCTGCTAGAAAAGAAGCCCCTCCTCTATATTTTCTCAAGTGCCTAGACCAAAACCACAGCCCAGATCTAGGAGCCAAATGCATCAGTTTTTACCTCCACAAAAGACTGCTGAGCAATAATCAGAATAAAGATGACAGCTGGCTGGGATGAATGAACAGATGAAGAAATTAGAGGTTCCCCAGTTACAGTTCCTCATTACACATCGACTGTGTCCTTAAGGACACAAAAAAGATGCTATCTGAAATTATTTTATAGCCTGCACTTCAAGTCCTGCAACACTGAAAAGCAGCAGGAGAGCTACAACAAAGAATGAGACAAGAACAGACAGTGATGGGCTGCAAACTAGGTAAAATAAACCTTATATATGTATATGGAACATTACCTGAATTCCTTATACTGGAGCTGTTTAGTTTGGAATCCTTGATGACCAAGTGCTTAATCCATAGAGTGGGTGCTGTGATTTCTGAAAAAGAAAAAATAACTGCCTTAAACTACAGCATCTAGTGAATACAAATGGCTGTTACTCATGAGGACAATCACACCTTAACTGATCCATCACCTTTGTAGAGATTGGCTCATCCTCTGGTGAGGTCTTCCACCTCTTATGAACCACTATTTGTAGATCTTTCACAAGGTTATCTCATTATCTTCCCATTCCAGAGAGCACCTCTCTGCTGGCAAAGCTTTTTTTTCCCTCCCTCCACCCCCTACTTCCTAAATTTTCAAGTCTAAAGCCTTTCTTCTGGAGATGGAGAGATCTCAGAGGTTATGCTGTGTGCTTAGTATATATTGGTTTCCACTAAAGTATGTATGAAATCCAGATTAAAAAAAAGTTATTCCACACCTTCAATATTGCTTTAGCAGCCCAAGAAGAGCTGACCACAGTCACTTCTCTAAAACAAGCAACAACAAAATCTGAAATAAATAGGCAGAGAAATGAAGATACTTCTGGAAAGACTTGAAAGGAAATCTGGTAAAGAAACAAGTTCTGGTTAGAAAAGTATGTCTCATGCACTGCAACCAAGACATCCAAACATAAATTTGTGGGGGGAAAAAAGTGCTTATAGCACCTCCTCTGAGGTCTTATAATCAACTTCAAAACATGGCAGAACCTGCCCTAAGCCACAGAAATGACACAATATCAACATCTGATTGAAACTGAGCAAAGCCATACTCAGTACCATGGGGGAGAGCTCCTGAAGTGACATTTTCACAACAGGTATTTTCTGAAGTCAAGGTTGATATTATTTTTGTAGGGAACAGAGTGGATGAGGGAAGACCTGAGCATAAATAACAAGTTTCCACAAGAGCATGCCTTAAACACTAGATCTTGGAGTTTGTCCTAAGTTCCTCTACGAAGTTTTTACAAGAGTTTTCCTGCTCCCTTGTTGACATTTACATGGATCAGCTTCAAGGGAGACGCTGGCCGGCTACAACAGAAGCTGATTATACATTATAAGAGCATGAAGGAAAAATGACAGTGATTTTTTCCTTCCTAAATGTTTTCAGCTACCTTGATTATAGCCATTATTGTAATCATGTTCAGGGCATTTTTTCATATGGAAATATAGGTTGAACACTGATATTTCTGAGTAGTAACAGTTTGTTTAACAAAAATTGTCTTATCTGCAGGTTTCACTGCACTATTTTATCATCACTCAGTCATGACATGCTCCTACAAACACATATATCTGTACACTTTGGGCCTTTTTTGGGGAAGAATTACATCAAATTAAGCACTGCGTGAGAAGGGGAGAAGCACAAAAGTGGAAAAAGTGGGTAAACCAAAGAGCTTGATCTAAACTCCTAAATCTGGGATGAAATTTAGCTCTGACTCTGCACTGTATGGAGTTGGCAGGTCTACAGCTGAAAGAGGAGGGACAACCAAATCCAACAGAAGCCCAAGGATGGGTCAGAGCCTTTAGAGAGACACAATAGTGCAAAAACCTTAAGTGAGGCTGAAAGAGGTAGAAAAGGGAATTGTGGGGAAAAAAGGAGAAAGGAAAAGGAAATTAATTCCCTGGGATCTACCATAAAAATCTATTTTCCATCCGTTTAGTCTGGACATTTTTTGGAATACAGGTAAGCAACATATTCCTTTGAACAACAGATCTGTGGAAAGAGTAGATTCCCACTGAATTAAAAGGTAAAGTTTACCAAAACCAGAAGATGTTAAAGTTGTTATTTTTTAGGAAATGAATACAACTAGAACATTGAAACTAAACAGAGAGTGGATGTAAGGAAAACAGAGCCTAGAAGTGCAGGAGGGAATAAAACTTTTTAAAATTTAAAACTATAGCAAGGACCATGAATAAAATACTCTTTTTGCAGAGGGGAACCTTATCCTGAGAGGAGAGTCACCATCAAGATCACTGAGATCTGCATCGTAACAAAGTGAAATAATTTTTAAAGAGATGGCTTATGAGTCCAACCTTGGATGGGAGAGTTTCTTATCTGATCTACATTTTCTCTGGCACTGCTCTGTTATGCCCTTGGGGAGGATGGGAGGGAGTGGGAGGGGAACTTATTATGCCTGAATAGTGAATTTTCATTATCCTCTAATGTAGGTGAAATCATGAGAAAGGTGAGACTTCATCTTGGAGACACTGAGGTCCAACTGTCCCCATTTAGAGGACTGTTGAGTGT
Organism: Brachypteracias leptosomus; assembly: GCA_013401335.1. Taxonomy (NCBI): domain Eukaryota; kingdom Metazoa; phylum Chordata; class Aves; order Coraciiformes; family Brachypteraciidae; genus Brachypteracias; species Brachypteracias leptosomus. The sequence continues at coordinate 125,132 of VYZX01008324.1, read as the reverse complement.
ATTTAATGTCCTTTGAAAAAAAGTCAGCCATATTTAGGGACAGTTGAGTGTATCTAACGTCCTCTGAAAAAAGTCAGCCCCTGTGGATTGAAGGTAGGAACCCAAAAACAAAGCATGAAAACAATTTCCACATTTTTATGGTCCATTCATGTGTTCAGACTCACGGAGCCTGGCTCCATCTTCTTGATAAAACTCTCTGTAAATACTGGAAGGCTGCTATTAAGTCACCTTTAAGTCTTCTCTGGGTTAAATGCTTCTTAGACTCTTCCTGCTGTACCCAGTTCAAGCCACTGTTGGAGACAGTGCTCAAAGGTAGTGGACTACACAAACTTTTTATCTAGAATAGATTTTCTTGTGCTTATTGCTGCAACCATCACTGAAATCGAGTTACTCGTATTTCACTAACAGGAATGACAAAAATCTAGAGTGACAAACTCAGCAGAGGTAATTAATTGATGCGTAGCTTGATTAACCTGCCTGTCCTATTGTCTGCTCTCAAGTCATCAGGGACAGCCACTGAATTAGTCATTCTCTCCAGAAGTCTAGGAGATAAGGTCTTGCATAATAAATTGCAAGATTTGCGAGAGGCAATCTTTCATCATGCACTCCAAGCCCATTTATCAGCCTTGATTTCACCTACAAATCAATGCAAAGGTTTTTGATTGATTTTTTTTTTTCCCCACAAGAGATAGGAGAAGATTTTTTTTTCTCAAGAACTTTGCCCAGTTCTGTTTGAATGACCAAAATGTTGAGTCTTTCCTAAAAGGAGCCTCTGAACAGGCTGTATTAACTGATTAGCTCACTCCTGCATTCTCTCCTTTGAATATCTACAGGCACCCTCTCAGGAGAAAACTTAAAGGCCACAAGTTTGTGATTACAGACAGCAATTTAATACATCATCAGCTTGCTGCCAGGAGGAACTTTCTCTTGATATAAACAAGAGATAGTCAGCGTGGCTTCAGTCCTTTGTTTATTTGAGGATGCTTTTTGCTCTGAGGGCTTTGCTTTGTTTCTTCAAGCTCACAAGAAGATTCTTACAAATCTCTGATCACTTAATGGAAGTGACAGGACTACATCTGGCTATTAAATAAGCTTGTTTTAGCCACCTCATCACCTGTAGGTAGAAGGTAGGAGGTACTGACTGCATCACCTACACTGTCTCCATCTCTGCCTTTGCTGCAGTTTAACAGAAGTGCCAGATACAGCAGTTCAGTAGGAAAATGCACAGGCTCTCCCTCACTGCCTTATGGGCCACAGCTTCAGGTGGGTCACAGAGTGGTTTGGATGTCAGCCCATGGCTTGACTATAATGATTGTGGGTTTAAATCTGTAGAAAACATGCACTCCTTCCAAGCAAGATCTAAGCAGCTGCTAATAGGCCCATTCACTACCCCAGGACCACTATCCCCACTGGTATTTAAGTTTGCATGTGCAAAAGGCTTGAAGCCTCTGTGATGACAAGGCTTCCCATGGACTAAAGTCTGATATTCCCTCTCCAAAATAATACAATTGCAAGATTAGCCCATTTCAGAAGGAAACTGCCTTGGTGGGCTGTGAATTAAGTGGACCCAGGACACTGACTTCACTTGCTTAAATAGCATGTGCGTCAATGAAAGTAATTGCTAAATAAAGAAACCTCCCAGCAATTTTCTTCCAAGTCAACATTCACAGGCTGTGGTTTAGCACTGCCCTTCCTTTTGTGAAGCTGTAACATGTTGCAGAGGTTATGAAGCTCCCAGCATTGGTATCATGAGGGTGGAGAGAGTGAGGGGGTAAGGAGAGTCTGAAGGAACTTGTCACTGCTGACTTGATGCCCCCTTTTTTTTTTTGCTGTGACACCTTTTCCTCCAAGGTTACTCAAGGAATCTGGTCAACTGGTGTTATTGTTGGATTCCAGGGAAGAGGGAGGATGTAAAAGGATTAGGGAAAATGCCTGAGGTCCCAAAGGCACTGTGAAATTTGGATAACTTATGAGATTCACTGGCTTTTCTGCTTTGCAGGATAAAGCAAGCATTTGAGCCATAAATCCTACGTAAAGGGAAATAGAAATAGCTTTTTTATGTTGTTGTTATTTTAAAGGATGCTCTTACCTTCTCCATCGAAAATAGGCTGGGTTTCCATGGTAGGTGTGGGCTTCGAGCCATCATCTGAATTGAGGGTTAAAAAAAAGCGAAAAGAAACTACCATTATTGAGGTAAATACTATCTACTCTCCAGCACTGTTGAATGATTGGGATTTGTACACAGCCCGGCCAAGTCCAGAAGAGAGAGAAGACAGACAGAGTGAAAACAGTTTACACTAACAGCAATAACATTTGACATAGCAAGCATGCACCAAGCATTATCCTCAGAGTGAAGAGAAGCCTCCCCACCTCCTTCCCTGCTCCCTCCACAAACCACTGGTGTGCATCACCTGGTTGCACTGACGAGGCAACCACTTTAGGTTTGGATGGCTCTATATCCCAAACAGGTCACTGCCTGAGACAGCAGGAGGTCTGGAGATTGCTGTCCCACTAGGTCTTTCTCCTTATTCTTTTTGGGCAAGAGAAAAACTCTTCTTCTGAAACTTACCTGTGCAGAACCTGGCACCAGCATTCACTGCAGAGCTGTTAGAAAGGGAGGGTCAATAGCAAATCTTTTTTCTTACAATGTCTGCATCCAGGTGTTCTCTAATTGCAACGCTGGGGCAATGTCTTCTAATTGCAAAATTGTGGAAAAAGAACTACTCTTACATTAGGCAAGAGTGCTCTGTGTCTTCTCTCCATGAGTCTTTCATCATTAAAAGCTTCAACCCAAAAAGATTCCACAGGAAATATAAATCTCAGTGTTTAGAGATGGGCCATAGGGAGAAGTGTTCAGTTTGCACTCTGTTTGGCTCAGCACACCTATCCATCATGTCTATAGGCCCAGCTTGGATTCAGGCTGAGTCTGATTTTCTCAGCCCTCAGAGGGACCTGGATTTCAAGCCCCAGCTTGGAGCATCTTTACACAGCACTAGCCCAGTGGGGTAGCATTAACTGAGGCAAAACTTTTGACTGTGGGCAAGCTAAGCTGGAACAAACTGTAGAAGAAAGTCTTACGTTACATTCCAAGATTAAAAAATTAGAATATTGTTGGGATGTAAACTAGGCCTAAATTCACTTTATTCTCCCTTTTTAGAAAACAATGACTTCTAAGACTTAGCATTTGTAACAACTATTTTTTGCATGTTATGGGCCAAGATGACACTAGGCATTGCAAAGGGGGCAGTAACCTAAAATGTAAAGCAAAAAATCAGTTGGAGGGAGAAGTCCATGGCAGAAAAGCCAGGCTTGCCACCATCTCCTTGACCATCAGATGCACAGGGCAGACAAGGTTTGGAGGAAAGGTGCCAGGGACAGCCCCTCCTAGAGGCAGCAATAATTGCCCCAGCCTTCCCTTATATTAGTTCTGACTGCAAAAAAGCTCATTGGAAGGGGAGAGGAAGGGCAGAGATGAAAAACAGAGGCTTTTAGACAGTTTTTTCCACCCGTACCTGCATTTGCAGTTTTATAAAGTTCATAAAAGCCTGAATACCTCTTCCCCAGATCATTAGTTTTATGCATTTCCACAGAAAGAATTCTAATTCACAGAAAACAAAAATGCACTGGCAATTCCATTTCAACCTCAGAGATCCACTGAAGTAAGGGAGGTTGACAGAAACGAGCAAGAGAGACGCTGTTGTCATTCTCCCTCTTCATCACCCTATTTGTTTTTATGCTTAACTGCAAGCAGAGCAAAAAATATTTGGAAGAAAAAATACTTACCATTCCTCAGTCAACTCTTGTTCTGAGTTTTCCTGTTATTGCCTATTACCAGTAGCCTGGGTAAGCAGTATTTTCTTTTAAAAGTTTGAGCAACTGATTTCTTGGAACAATTCCCTGAATTTTGCTTAAGTTACAAGAAGGAAGATTTTGCCCTTGAAAGAAATCTTTGGATAAAAGTAAATAGTTGATCTTCATTTCGGTTTTTTTGTCAGAATAGGCTCCTGGGCTTCTGTGAGATCCCAGAAAGCACAGCTATGGGTTACTATTTATTTAGGATGACACTTCCTATGGAAATGAAGCAGTGAGCAGTATGTCATCAGCACCATTAACTTTACAGCTTGAGAAACCAACCCCAAACTCCAAAAGATCCTTGTAGAACAACTGGAAAGGTGAATAATTCTTAAGTTATACAAAATAGGAAGAGACCTGGCATAAATAAAAATTACCAGTATGATAATAAATGTATTCCTATCGTCCTCATGAATGCTTCTGCACCAAGTAATTACAGAATTGCTTTTCAGATTTAAAGCAGGAACCCAGAGGCCAACAATGGAGAAAAATTAGAAGTGGATCTGAGCCACAGCACTTTATCCACACCAGTGTGTGAACTCTGGCAGAACTCGGAATGCTTCAGGTTCAGGGGGTGTCTTTTAGGCTCGTGTGTGTGTGTGAAGAACAGAGAGAGCAGCAATTACAATTGGGGAAATAAATTCTTCTTAAGGGAAGAGAGTTTTGCAGCAGTTTTTGCATAAAGTTAGCCATTAAGATATGGGAGAGTATCAAACAGTGGCAGAATAAAGGCAGCAAATAGACAAAAATATGAAACCTTTGAGCAGGGGGGTTTAAGATACCCTCAGTAAAATGGTTCTGTGAAGTACACAATCATTTCTGCACTGGGTTACTAAGGCCAAATTGTCACTAAATCCACATTGTAGCAGCACCCGGTGCAATATTAAGGGTTTTGTAAATAGAGGGAAGTATAATTATTCCCCTGCTGTTCCAGCAAGTACAGTTCTTTCATCACACATACAAGAAAAAAATACAATAGACAAGAGCCCTGTAATTACATTCACCATATTTCAGAAATCAAAAGTCAGGGATATTTCTGATTATTTTTTAAAGGTCACGAAATAGTCACATAAAAGACCAAGATTGCACTTTATTAAAACCACCACGCTCACTTCCCAGCTGCCAGCTTCTTACTCTGAAACTACCAAATCTATTTCTTAAGATGAAGAATTCTCAGCAGGTCTCAGTGTTTCAAATTAGCTTATGGCAGAACATTTCAGTGCTGTTCCCTTTGGGCAGAAGAACAACCCTAATACTCTCATTTGATTTTTCCTTTCCCTCAATACACCCTTCACCACACTGAACATTTGGTTCCACTGGCCTGTTTGCTCCTGGTAAACAACCAATAAGTTCTATTTTACACGCCTGAAAGTTTTGAACAAAGGTTTTGTATTCCTTAAAGAAGCATTTCAACATAGAACAGACAAACCAGGCTGCTTCAGAGACCTGAGGTCTCTTGTGGTATTATATGAGATGTACAGGATATTGTTACTTCAGAGCCAAAGATAATGAGGTATCTTCATCAGGCACAATCTATTTCTTCAAAAAGATATTAAATTCCACACTTGCAAAAAAGACATGTAACTGCTGTAGTTCCTCATGCAGAGCATGTCACAGAGGGATCAAAGTGGCTGAGTAAGTGCTCTCTAAGCCATCTAGACAGCAATGCTTCCAGATGAGGAGCTCACATACTGCAGAGCCATCAAAGACCATCTCCCCCAGCTGCAGAATAACCTCAGAACCTTGATGAGGACTTCATTGGCATGCTTCTCTTCTGTGTGTTACAACCCAGCAGGAATAACCACTGATTTTTTCCAAGACAATCACTGAGTACAGACAGCATCACTCAACAGAGAGCCTCCTGATGGGATGTTGTTTTAAAGCCCTGGATCTCCTTTCCAGTCAGCCTCCTTTTCCTAGGGTACACTTGCAAAAGCTGACTGGATTTTTCTGGCTCAACTGGTGTCAACTTCAAAATGCTATTTTGATCTTAGCACTGGTAAGAATGAAACAGGCAGGTCCAAACAACCCTCCCTAAGCCATTTTCACATGAAGACACCACGGCTGTAAGCCAGAAGACCTCTTGCACTTCTGCAGCAGAGGCTCCTAAGCTTAAGAACAGTTACTGTTGCTTTAGTCTGACAATAACTCAAAAGAGGGACAATTGCTTGCATGTCCAGATCTAGTGCTAGTAGTGGGCAAGAACTCTTCATGCTGTGACCAGGACTTCCCTCCCTTGTCCTTGCAGACTATCACAAGCATCCACACCTGGAATGATGGCAGTGCACACAGGGGTTAAGGAAAAAGGAGATTGAGTTTGGTGGAAGACAACTGCTGAAGGGATTTTTTTACTCTGAATGACAAGCACTGAGGCCACAAGCAACTCCAGCTCTGTCAGGAGGAAAGTAAACTCCCTGACATAGAAAAAGCATAAATTACTATGGAAAAATGTGAAGTAACTGCCTGCTGCTGTGAATCACTGTGCTTGCCTCAAGCCACCTAATGGAAGCTGGACAAAGGGGAAAAGTTGGGTGACAGAATTAACCTCCCATATCACATCTCCTACCCAGGAAAATACACCCACTGCAACACTCATCTCTATACTCACACCACCATGTTAACAGACCAAGATCTATACCTTCCTGAGAGACTTAAGTCACACATACACCTTTCTGTGGCTTTGGTAACACTGGTCAGATGCAACAAAGACCTGCCAGGGCAACTCAAGCTCCCGGTATCTGTTCAGTTCCTGAATCTTGACGATGAACTTTGGCATTTCTATGTATTACTCCCAGGCTTTGAGGTGGTAAAAAAAGACAACAAAACCTGTGTGTGCACTACATGGGGTCTTACACAAAAACACATGTCCCTTCCAGTATCACAGGGGTGGAGCAAATTGTTACCTTAATCACAATCCTTCCACAAGTGAAACAGTTTCAGCAAGTCATAATTAATTTAGTAGTCTATGCAATTTTTATACAGAGACCTATATTGCCAATATAAATGCAGAAACTTAGCACTCATGCCAAAAAAATGTGAAATTCTTACAGTCCAGCCAAATCAAGATAATTTCTTGCCAAGCAGCTGAAATGGGTAATTTCTTTCCAAGTGCAGATAGGCTGCCCTGCCAGGTTTTCACACCCCTTTCCATAGCATCATAGAACCGTTTAGGTTGGAAAAGACCTTTAAGATCATAGAGTCCAACCACTTCTATGCATGGAGATCCCACAGCTGTTAAGAAGAAACCCCAACTTTTTAAACCAAATTGGCAAAAGCAAGTTCTCACTCCTTATGGCCTTCATTTGAAGAAACAGCAACAATGTGCTCCCTTTGGATACAACAACCCACAAACACTCGGCCACAGACCAAAATAAGGGAAATTTTTGCTTAAAACGGTGAAAATGTGCATAAGTGCTGAACATGAAAGGGCTCTGCTATGGCTTAAGGAGCTCTTAACTGCAGAGGTTGACTTGCACTGTCACCAAAGAGATTTTTCCCTTTATACATCAATTATTTTGTACGCTGCACAGACGCAGGCAGCATTTGCTTCCACGCTGCATTCCAGGCATCACCCAGTCAGGATGAGGAGCCTTCCCCTCTGGAAGGCATTAGTTCCCCCCGTTCCCTCCTCACATCTCCCTCGCAGGTGCATCACCATGAAAAAAGCCACTCAAGCCCCGAGGACTTTGTGGTCCAGGGTAGTCAGTGCATTTGTAAGGCAGCACAATTCTTCTCCCTTCCAGAAAGGCTGTCCCACGCACAGGCAGCTGGAAGTAACTCTGACCTCCGTGACACAATTCAAAGCCTCCTCTGTTTGGCTTTTTGATTCCTGATTGACACATTCACTGCCAGGCCGAGATAAATGCTGCTGGCAGGACAATGTTGATCCGCTCCGACTATTCTTGTGAAGGACTTTTTCAGAATAATCAACAAAAAAAAACATTGGTGTGCTTAAGTGTCTGAATAGAAGTGGAGATAGACAGAGAGGGGACCCGAGTGCTTTACAGAGGCTGGCAAGTCCATTGAAGAGTTAATTGTCTGGGTGTACAATGAGTTTATTCTGAGGGCAAACAAAGAGCTCCCTCTTCCTGGGCCTGGTCCTTCAAAAGCAAATGTGTCAAAAGGGGTCTGGAGCAGCTCTCTGTATTAATAGCAATGCTCTAGTCTCCGGGATTCAGTGGCTTTAAAACTGTTGAATCCTGAGATTCAGATAGGATCTCTCTAAAATCCAATGTCCTCATTTACTGAAGTTCTCAAGGTACTTCTACACTAATTAGCCAAAACAAACCTGCCCTCTAACTTCTCATTCTTTATAGCTTTCAAAAGGCTCCTTTTGAAAAATAAAGGTGCAGCAAGATATTACTCGTGAGCTGTAACGCTGTAGACACCTTCCCCAACACAAGATGAAGTTTTCTATTATTTCAATTATGTATCATTTAACAGGAGTCAGTTGAAACAAAACAAGTGGCCCTGAATGTCTCATCCCTGGGAAGCTGCAGAACCCCAGTCCACATCTGGACCTGCATTTCAGAGCTTGCACTATAATAGGTCAAACCAACACAATGTCCAAACACACCCCCTGCCTCTGGGAAAGTTCAGATCCAGATTCAGATTGGAACTTTGCAGGTTGAACCAAGCCCTATGGTAATTACCACTTAAATACCTGACTCACGTCTGTAAGTTATGCAAACCTTGGTGAGGAGAAAAAAAAGTCTTCCTAGTAGTGCTGCATGGAGGACAATGAAGCTGAAAACAAAGCAATTAGACTTTACCACTTTGATGGCAAAACTCTCAGGGAGTTTGGTGCCAATGCATAGAGAGACATTTATGTTATTCTAGGAACAAGCAGCAGCCATGAAGGCTCAGAGACTTAAGCTGAGCTGGCTGTGAACTTTCTAGTGATGTAAATTTGCTTCAGCACTTGGGAGAAGTTGTTGTTTTAACCCACTCATCGAAATGTAGCATTCCAAATCATATTTTTCCTCAGGTATACGGGCATGCTTCCAAGCAGAAGACAAAGCAAGAGCCTCAAAATAATTAAAGCCATTTAGAGCACTCACCTAATTCCAGCTTGAGACTCACCCTTTGCTCTCCCCTTTCTCAAGCTAAGATCCCTCCCTATAGGGCTATCTCCTAATTCAGAAGGACAGCAGGGAGCCATGAGTTTATGTGATCTTTTATTCTAGCAAATAATAAATGAGGGGTTCAAAACCTTGAAACCTATGAAATAAGATTTCTTGGGTTTCAGCCAGCTTCTTCCCAAATTGTGAACAGTAACTGCAGTCCAGTTTTTGGGCTGGAGTTCTGGACAAGGTGCAGCAGGATCTCTCAAGTAACCTGAATAGAGAAGTAACATAGAACAAGGAACCTGCACACAATCCTCCTATTCTGAACTTAACTAAAATTTTTGGGCCCAAGTCCAACAGACAGATCTTCTTTTTTATGAAAGCAATTTGTCCACAAGAAAAGGGCAGAGCAGCAGATGATCAGACTTCAGTTTGGTTAATAGAGCATTTCTAAGGCCAAGCACAAGGAAGTCTGAATGGAGGAAACCTGTCATTGCGCACAGCTTTACCTTACACAGTTTTACAGTTGTCAGACTCCCCAGCCAAATTCCTACCCAAAAGGCAAAACATCTCTCTTCAAAGATTTGGAAGTAACGGGAAAGTAAACGCCCAAGATGAGATTTGAACCTTATCTGAAAAGAGACTGTCCCCATCCTCTTGACACCCACCCTTTAGATATTGATAAATACCCCTCTCTCAGCCTTCTCTTCTCCAGGCTAAACAGCCCCAGGGCTCTCAGCCTTTCCTCCTCAGAGAGATGCTCCAGTTCCCTCATCACCTTTGAAGCCTCTGTTGGACTCTCTCCAGTAGTTCCTTGTCTCTCTTGAACTGGGGAGCCCAGAATTAGACACAATACTCCAGACGTGGCCTCACTAGGGTAGAGTAGAAGGGGAGGAGAACCTCCCACGGTCTGCTGGCCACACTCTTCTTAATGCAGCCCAGGACACCATTGCCATCCTATGGCAGCTACCTTAGCCATGGTTTTAATTATCCTAAGTCAAAACCTTCAATTCACTTCCAGAGTGGCTCAAATTGCCAGGAGAAGAGGGAAAAAATAAAAAAAAAAAAATAAAAAGAGGAAAAGACTTAAAAGAATCTCCATTCAAAGGCTCTGGAGGGAGCTGCTAAGATGCAAGTCATAAATACTTTTGTTACAACTACCATTTCCACAGATTTGACCATTTCTTGCTTTGAGCCGAGTTCCTCCCTTCCCTCATAAGCAAAGTGTCATAATTCTTTGGAAGAAGGCAGTATTTCCCTAGTATTGCTGCATCTTTTCTGTCCTGCTGCTCTTCTTGCCACCCTGCTGAGATAATAATCCAAAAAAGTCATTTCTTAATGACTGCGTAAACTAGGCAATACTTTTATCTTGAAAAACAAGCATATTCCCAATCCCAGGGTGGCAGAATTCATCCTCCTTTGTATTTTTCATATACCTCAGGAAATCAGCCAGGCAGCAGCAGAGACAACAGTACAATCCCTCTTTGGCTAGAGTCCCTTCAACCCACTGTACAGCTTGCCCAGAAACACTACGTGTAACCACCACCCATTTACATGCAGACCTGTTTGTTTCACAGCAGATCCTTTCAGAACACAGCATTTTGTAGCACACAAGCTGTGAGCCCATCCTCACACAAGCATGGTTAAAAAATGCTAGTTCAGCTGCTTGCTGAAGAACAAGCAGTGGAGCAAAGCTCAGAGCCCCAGTTCAGTTTCCAGGCTCCGCTTTGCTCATCTGGGAAGTTTTATCCCAGCCTGTCTGTTGTAGCAGATTGATGTTTCACAGCTTCTAGCAATGTTCTGCACAGCTAAAGATGAGAACCTGTGACCACCACTGATTGTGGCTATTTTCCTTACATACCAGCAGCAATTTCAGTGGTTTAAAAAGCTCAGCTATGATCATGAAGGCTATGGAAATACCTTCCAACCTAAAGAATTCATATAGGCTGCAGAAAAAGGCTCCTTATAGAAGTCAGGAATATTTTTTGTTCAGATACATATTTAGCTGTCCTTCAAAAGTCTAATGTCATCCCCCTGCTGATACACACACCCAAGGAGTAATGGAGGGACACCCAAGGAGTAATGGAGGGATAGCTAAAAGAACCAAGCATCACCACATAGCATCAAAAACTACTTGTTAGCAAAAATCATGACTACAAGATGTTGGCTGAGGAATCATGACATGTTTCCTAACAGACAGTGGCAGCTGGCTGTGGGGGTGGCACTCAAGTTTTAAAACTGAGTTTCCAAGGCTCATCTTGACCAGCAGACACCTTCACGGGTCAACTGGTGTAGAAAAGCCTTGCTGTGGTAAATGCAACCCAGTAATTACATGGCTGTAAATCCAGCACTTCCCTTTTTCTCTAGAGAGAAGGATCAAGGTAATGAAGAGAAGAGGAAGAAGAGGAATAATTCTTCAGTTACATAAAACATTGAAAGGAAATACTATAAAAACCTGCAAATAAAGTAGAATTAGGCCCTGCATCTGTGCAAGGAATGTTGCATCCAAGCGTATATCAATATAGGGTACAACCAAGTTATCTGGAAAAGGTCGTGCTGATCCATGGAAGAGATGTTAGGCTATCCTGTCCCAGGAAGGAACACTGTCCATATTAATAAAGGGAGGTGAATCAGAAGAGGCAGCACAGCACGCAGCTGCTCCAGACAGCCCTGGCACTGAACTTCAGGGGGAAAGTGGAGAGGAGAGGCAGAACACAGAAGAACAGAGCAGCAATATTGGAAGGGCTGGGGAAATCACAGTCCCCCTTCAGCACGAGTTGTCCTACACGCTGGTAGGAATGTTTGCTGGAGTTTTTTTTCCAGAGCAAAACACCTCCAAAGCATCAGTGCTACTTCCACTGTGGAGTGGGTGATGAGATGAAGCCATCGGCAATAGCCAGCATTGAAAAGGTTTAAAAATAGATGGAATGAAGGGAACTGGAGGAGGAGAGGCTTCCTTTTTTTATAGCTTCCTACTTGTAGAAGATTACATTTTTATCTGACCCTGTAAGCACTAGAAGAATGATAGATACTGGTTTCAAACCACAGTATCTTAATTTTGAACCATCTTCCACTTGGCTCACTGCCTTGAGTGACATCTGAAATAAAACAGGGAGCAAAAAAATTTCCGCACAAAGAAATACTTCACTTGAGACACTGTATCTCATAGCAAGATTTTAGCACTTGACAACGCCCCAAACATGGAGAAAAATTTGCAGAAAGCTCAATAGCACTGTCAACAGCTGCCTGATCCCTGGAGGTGTTCAAGACCAGGTTGGTCTTCAGGTGCCCCTGCCATGGTGGGGAAGTTGGAACTAGATGATCTTGAAAGGCCCCTTCCAACCTAAACCATTCTATGATTCTATGATCTTAGACTGCTTTGCTAAACAAGGCAAAAATTAATGATTGTTTTGCAAGCTTCATGTAAGTAATGATCAGATTCCCTAGCTTTGGGAACATTTTAGAAGCTACCTGAAATATATGGTGGCCTGGGGCAAGGGGCATGAAGGGTGTGATTAGAATCTCACCGTCTCTCTTCCCTCTCTCCCCAACATCCAACAAATTCCCTGTCACTCCTCTCCACACACATTCCCTTTCACTCCTCTCCTTCCAGCTCTGGTCTCTTCAAGGTAAAGACTCTATAAATTCCCCCACATCTTCAAGGAATATAAGTGGAGGGGGTGGAGACGGCAGCAAATTTCCCAGATCAATGGCCATTTGAAATTCAGACATATGGTTGAAGCCCTACAGCTGCATGTGTTAATTACCACACGTGTCCCCTGTAAAGCAGTCTGTTAAACACAAAAAGAAAACAGAAGAGAAAAAAAGCCGTTCCAAGGGATTAAGTAAATAGTCTAAATTTTTGACCCTGCTCCCCTAGACACATGCCCGTGCATAAGAACACAAGCTCCCTTCCTTTCTCCCGACACCTGCACGCTGAGGAAGCACAAGACCCCTTCCACCTCTAGCCATGTGCACTGAACCTATCTCAGAGTGTTCTTTCCCCCCTTCCAGCTCCCCCTTCCCCCTGCCCAGCCTCTTCTCTCGCCAGCCCCTCTCCCTTTCTCCTTTAGAGGACTAATTCCTGGCTGACAACCAGACTAGTCTTGGGCTTACAATACGCCTTTTCATTTCCTCGCAGGCAAAGAGAATGGATACCTCGCTGCTACGCCTGTATTGCATGTGTGCAAATGAGGGAAAGGGGGGAAAAAAACTAACTATAGTTTTTTCACCTCTTGTTTATGCAGGTTTTTCCCCCACCAGGATCATTAAGAAGAGAGGTTCAGGGCTTTAGTGAGTGAGCACAACTCTGCTCTCTATATTGCCCCAGCTAGTTCACCCCAGGATCTGAATTTAGTCTAAAGGAATTTTTGTATTTGATTATTAAACCGATGGAGTTTGTTTTCTATATATGAGGAGAAGAATCAAGGGAGGCAGATAGGCAGAATGACTGGACAGGGTTGGAAGGACATCCAAAGGATCTAACGTGCTTCAGAAGAAAATCTATAGAGAACAAAGCATGTCTCAAAAATGTACACAGGGTACAAGTGACATCACATTCTCAAAATTAAAATATTTTTTATTTTAAGAAGAGGAAGGTCATTCCTCAAAGATACAGACTGACAGACATCTACAGATTGGCTGTTCAAAACAAGCCCAGGACAACTGATCTTAAAAACCATCATGACTTAAAGGGGTATTTGTGAGCTGCTGAACAGTCAAGATGAAACCTGTCAAGTCCTTATACTTGAGGTGCCGCAGCAGCTAAAGGTCCCATCAGAATCTGAGCTGAGCACAGTGGCATGTAATAAAAGACACAGATGCAGCTCAGAGAAACTCAGCCTGTTGGGAAGACTTCTCCCACCCCTAGTCTTTATCAAAACATTTTGCAACACTTCTCCCTTGCTGAGCACATGGAGGGGAACTATTGTTCCAGCTAGATCTGTTCTAAAGAAGCTTTAATTCCCTTAGGTGCAGCCTCAGGAACTTGAACAAACATTGTGATTGCCTCTCCAGCTTCCCCTATTCACAAGCACACAAGCTTGTCCCATCACAATTTCATAGTTTCTCCCTCCTGTAAGGGAAACCTTGACAGAGCTCACAGGGCAAAGGAATTTAAAGAAAAGTACTTCCAGTCCCTCAGCTGAACCCCTGCACCCACGACAAAATACATTTCCTAGTGCATTACACTGACTGGAAAGGAAAACAAGACTAACGTTCAGATGCCTGGATTCTTCTGCAGGATGCAAATATTCAGCCAAAATGGGGTCCTGTTAGGCTGGTACAAGAAAACAACTTCTAGCTTCACTTAGCTGCAAACCCAGCAATTTCTCCAATTTATCCTCAGGTTTATTTTTAAAAAACAGCTGCAGAAGACAGGAAGTCTAGGACTATTAATTTCAAAGTCATAACGATGCTGTTTTAAAGGATCTAGAGAAGTAAGAGTGTCACATCTTGGCATGCTGATCCAGACACTTAAAAGAGAAGAATTTTTTTAACAACTCTTTAAAAAAGAAAAAGGTGTTGAGGCCACATAGCTGCAACGTATTTAAATGACAAAAACAACCCCCAGAGCCCAGAATTATTCCATTTCTCTGCAAGCTGTAATTGGTCAGACACCAGAAATCCCTGTATAGCACATAAACAGTTAATAATACCTTAACAGATGTTGCTTAATCAATCGTTAGTCTGCTTATTAGATCTACTCACCAGGCTGCTCAATACTATGACTTAATCATTTAAAAACCTTTACAGCTGTCCTTAAGACATTACAGACCTGAGTAGTCTGTAGATTGCTATAATAACACTTGTAAACTACAATTTTATTAAGTCATATTATATAGACTAACCTACCGATTAGAACTGTTGCTTTATAGATGAAAGCAGAATTCTTGCATTATATCAAGCAAAATATACTTTAAAACAGAATCTGCCTTCTGCTTAAACTTGCCAATGAAACTTTCTTCAGCCTCAAATTTGATACATATGTTCTGAGGCCCATAAAAAAAATGTCTTGATGAAAACTAAACAAGTTCAGGCAAGTCAGTGATGTGGGGACCCAAAAGGATTGTTCTGAATTCTACTGTTTATGTGGCAAATTTGAGGTTGAATTTTTCTTCTAGACCTTAATATTTCAAAAATCTGTTTCATTTATGAGATAAATCTCTTTCTTAGAACACTGCTCTACCCTGGAAAAGCAATCCAGTATAAAAGTATTGCAAAATTACATTCCTCTGTTCTCACAAACACTGATCACAATTCCCAGTTTAAAGCTGGGTTCTCCACATCTTATAAAAGATACCTGTAATACTGGCAAACTACAATCTGCCATAGCTGTGAAATTCTCTTGCTTTCTACAATTACATTTAACTGGAATTAAATAAATCCTGTAGCTGAAATTTAATTAACAATCTTGTAGATTATCTACAGTATATGGCTAGTGACAGCAACCTGACAGAACTCTGAATACCTACAAACTGGCAAACTTAATGATTAAAGAATAGCATTTATTTACTGAACTATTTTTATAATAGAGAAGCAAACTTCAATTCCACCGCTAAGTTTGCTCAGAAACAGAAATATGAGTGAACTAAAATCCTATGTGCTACAAATTCCAGCTACAGAATTTTTCTATTCACAGCCCACTTTTGCAGGACAGTGTTTTTGTTGCACTGATCTCCCCCAGTTACCCCTCAGCCACCTGAGCTCTTATCCCAGTTCCCTAAAAAGCAGCACACATCCATGTTTCTCCCAGAGATATTTCCTGCCCTGCTTCTCTCTGTAGACTGAGAAACTGTCACCATCAGTGTGCAGGAGGAGAAATCAACCTTCTGGACATCCAGAGGACTTGAAGTGTTCACGTAGCACACGCACAGTAAATCTGCTGTTTTCACCAAGCAGGGTTATTACATATGCCTGACTTTCCACACACACAGCTCTGCCCAGAAGCATCACATTGTACGTGCACACTTTGTGTCCATGGGTGTATTTTACCAGAAAAGACCTGACTGAAACATGCTCCTGGCCTAGAAATATCATGTGACAAAGTTAAGCGGGTCAGAAAGCAATTTTGACTTGAAAATTGATCACCCATTGATCCTTGATCCAGACTTACAAACTAGTATATTATTTATTTAAAAATAAATATGTAATATAAGGGATGCAGAAGAACTGTTTGGGTGGCACTGCAGACTTAGTACCTGCTAGAAATTACTCATAAGATGGTGCTCACCAGGTAGAACCACCACTTGGCTTCATACTAAGCTTGTGTCTCTTTCCCCTTACTGACGAAGGCTGTACAACATTTCTCTCTCTTTCCTGTATCCTCTGCAAACTGCTGAAGACATTACAGAGCATTTTCTCAGTACTAATGAGATTGGAGAGGCAGGAATAATTGGGCACTTGAGGCTTGGTTTGTGTAATAACACAGCTCTGTTTCACATTTGATTGGTACCTGCTTGAATCCAGAAAGAACTGGAGAAGGTAAAGACCAAAGTCCCAGTCCCAGGTTTTGGTCACATTTCAACTTGAAGTATTTATTGAGATATTAGAATCATAGAATTGTCAGGATTGGAAGGGACCTTAAAGATCATCTTGTTCCAACCCCCCTGCCATGGGCAGGGACACCTCCCACTAGAGCAGGCTACTCAGAGCCCCATCCAGCCTGGCCTTCAAAATGTCCAGGGATGGGGCTTCCACCACCTCTCTGGGCAACCTGTGCCAGTGTCTCACCATCCTCATGGGGAAGAACTTCTTCCTAACATCTAATTTGAATCTCCCCACCTCTAGGTTTTGAGCCATTCCCCCTAGTCCTACCACTACCCGACATCCAAAAAAGTCCCTCCCCAGCTTTCTTGGAGGCCCCTTAAGATACTGGAAGGCGACAATAAGGTCCCGTCAGAGTCTTCTCTTCTCCAGGCTGAACAACCCCAACTCTCTCAGTCTGTCTTCGTAGGAGAGGTGCTCTAGTCTTCTGATCATCCTTGTGGCCCTCCCTTTGACACGTTCCAGCATGTCCAGATCTTTCTTGTAATAGGGGCTCCAGAATTGGATGCAGTGCTCCAGTTGGGGTCTCAGAGGGTGGAGTAAAAGGGGAGGATCACCTCCCTCGACCTGTCTTCTGAGATGTACACACCATGAGCAGATGGCAGGTGAATTAGGGCCAGCTGCACCTGCCTTCTTACCATCAGCAGACAAAGCTTCCAGGTCTCCACATACAAACATTTATTTACATCAGCACAAGCCATCCTCCACTTGGGTTTGCCTGAGGAGAACGTTCACCCTTTACTGCTCAGTCTAATTACTGGCTCAGACTAATGGCTCATTACTGATTCAAATTGCTCACTCTACTGGCTGCACAACTAGGCCATTAACATTTTCTAGAGGTAAAGCTCTTGGAAACCAGCAGGAAGAGAGTCACAGAACCAGCCAACTTGCCCACAACTGCAGTGGAGAATTTCCCTCCAATGAAGCCTGCCTGTAAGCCCATTTCTCACAGTTAAACCCACAAAAAGGAACCCAATTCTTGATGTTTAATTGACAGGAATTTTAAGCTGTTCATCTTAGGTTCCTCAAATTGCTTCAGTGTTTTCTTGTAGGCTGCAAACTCAGTGGCGAAAGCTTTTCACAACTCCATTACACAATAGTAAGTGGAAAACAAGCTCAACCCAGGCTTTGCCTTCTGTGGGGCCACCAGAGCTTACATGTCACCAACATCACTCTACCTGCCCCAGGTTCAGGGAACTGCAGATGCTATTGCCAGCTCTTTGCAATAGGGAAAGCAAGCAAGTCAAAACAGGCCTGGAACTTTATGCACTGCAAGAGACTTTATGAAAGAAAAAGGGAGTTCATATCACTCAAGACTTTTCAAGATTGACACTGATAGTTTATCCAGCCCACATATATCCTGTACTTGCATCATTTTATAATCCCAGATCATAGAACTGACCCTCCTTTCCCATTTCCTTCATTCAGTTGATTTAAAAATGGTATCAACACCTCTCACAGTGTCCAGAACAGTTAACCACTAACAAAAAAGGATACCCACTGAAATTTTTTTCCTCTTCACTTATTTCCCATCTCTCCACTTCTGTTTAACTCAGTTTACAGCCTTAAGAAGGAAGACCAAGTGACTTTATGAAGACAAACAATAACAAAGCTGCATTTTACATCCCTCTGTCTCCCGACCAGCCTACTTTTTAAAACCTGCTTGGTGGCCACAAAAGACACTAATCATGGCTGCAATAGGCCAGATCTGTAGCTTGGAGCTGCTAAAGCCCCAGCATTCCTCAGATAAAGAAAATACAGTTTTGTTTTGTTTCGTGTTTGCTTGTTTTGTTTCAAACGTGTGGCACAATTTCCCTTTGGCCGGAAAGGAACATTCTGCATTCTTTAGGCAGGGAAGAAATCCAGTCGTGTTGGCTCCAAGGACGCCTTTCACTGCTTCTTAAAACATTAACAACCTCCCAGTGGGAGAGAGGGGGGAGATCCACCCCTCTAGGGGACAGTGAGCATCTTCCAAGTCTCTCAGGCCTTTCAAACTAAGCAGCAACTGGAGCAAATTAGGGCAAGAAGCTCCTTACGAGAAAGGATTGTACAAGTCGAAATAAGGGATGGATAGCAACAGAATTCTGCAGGTTCTGGATATCCTAATCCCACCCAAGAATAACCCCATTCCCTGATAAAGGTCCTAGAAACTTGTTCTTCACTTGCAGGCTGAATTCAGCATAGAAAGAAGAGTGGTAAATGAGCTGCAAAGTCCACACACTGAGCATGTCCTGGAGAAGAACCTGGGTTTCCATTCCACCCCAAGAACATGCCTCCATCTCCCTGGGCCCAGGTCTGCTCTGCCTTCCAGCAACAGAGCCCTTCTCAGACACAGACCAAATCAATAAGTCCTGTTTTAAAGTTTTCAGTCTGGTGCCAATTTAATTTGATTTAAATTACCTTACAGGGCAAATTGTACAAGTAACTGGCATTGCATCATACAGCAATATCAGCAATGTAAACATGGGCAACCAGAGCATGGGATTTAAAAGTAAAAGGGATTTCTTGCCAGCACTCTTGCCTGTTCTCTGCAGAAAGCTCCACAGAGCCACTTCTGGAACTACATGCCAAGCCACATGACCATAAAGCTGTTTCATTTTCTTTTCATCAGCAGTGAGAGAGCCTGTGAGTGGAATCACATGTTATCTCATCTTCTGGTGACTCCATCACACCTACTGACCCCCAGTAATTAGGGCTAAAGAGGATGGAAAAGAGGCCAAAACAGCTGGAGAAAGAACTGCTGATAACCACCCTTTTTCTCCTTCCAACATTAGTTTGTGTCTTCTAAAGGAGAGCTAATATGCTAGTGAAGTCTTCATTTATTACCCAACAGCTTAAGCCTACCCATCTGCACTGTTTCTAAGGCAGAGCAGCCTCCATCCAAGAAACTATTTTGCCCTGAAGACTTGAAAGGCACCAGCATCACACAGTTTATTAGCTCCATATTTTACATTCCTGTATGAATGGGACAAAAAAAATCACTTTTCAGAGTCTTAGCTATTCCTTTTCCTCCTGAGAGCACTTATTCTGTTCCAGATAACACTCTTTGACTCAGAGACCTTCCTCCAGGGATGGAGAGGGGAGCCTGCTGCCCAGTGGGCAAAGTCCCAGAGCTCCCAACTCAGATGGCAGCTGCCCAAAGGGACACCAGAAGTTTCCAAGATGTGCCTCTACAACAGAAAGATGATCACTGACCCAGCTCCTGCTGGACCTCTCCTCATGCTGCCCTTTCTGTCGTCTTGCAGAAAGAGTTCTGAATACTCAGCTGCAATGGTCATATGCACGCTGGTCTTCAGGGAAGCCAGACCTCCAGGGAGGTTCTTCCTTCAAGGAAGCCAGGCTGCTCTTGGTTCCAACTTCCTTACAACAGGACCTGATACTGGAATTTTGAATTGAGGTCATTTAAGCCAAGAAAAAACACTGATAAGAAAGCCAAATTCATGTTTAGATTACACATTCATCACCAGCTGAAAGAGCCATGCTAAGTCCATCAAATTTTAAACCAAATTATTTCAGCTTCTAAAAGCCCTCTTGATTTTAGAAGACCTATTTAATAACTTTTCTAACATAATGGAGAAAGGCCAAAGCTTATAAAAGGCCTCCTGATTTTAAAAGGCATATTTAACTTTTCTAACATAACGGAGAAAGGGCAAAGTGGCTTGTGCAGGGGCTTCAAACAGATCTGAACCAGTTCAGAATCGGAGGGGACAGAAACTTTACATGGGGACATGGAACTTCACATGCTTGAAGCAATCTGGCCCAAAGGGAAACATTTTCCTTTTCTTGACTGCTACTGCATAGGGTGTTTCTGCAGCCACACAACCAAATGTACTGTTCTTGAAACAAGATGCAACAGGCAGCACCAAGAATTGGTTAATATTACAAATTTTAGATTAATCCATTCCATTTACAGTTCTCTTTCATGGCATGTTCCAACCTCTGAGTTAATAAAGGGAGTGAAATGGGAAAAACAAGTTCAGATGTTTTCCCCTTTTGCTTCTCTTTCTTACGAAATCCAGTGTCAGCTGCTTCCAATTCTAGACGAGCAGATCAGAACTCCTCAGGTAGGAAGCCTACAAGCAAACTCCACTCAAAAATAATACAGATTTCAAGAGCTACTTGATTTGCTTGTACTTCAGGCTAGACTAGCAACGATTGCATTAACAGAATGATAACAATGCGTTCAGGTGGCAATTACACATTAACACGTAATTACAGGTTTATAGAGACACATCCTTATCTAAAATAAGAAGCAGGCTCCAGCTTTCAGTCTTAGGTAGTTTTCTTTGTATCTTTCTTCTCCCTACCTTTTCCTAAGCTCCTGTACACGAGCAATAGACTGGAGAGCAGATTTGCTCAAAATGCATCACTGCTCCCAACAGCAATCTGAAATTCCTGTTAAGCGTTTCCACAACTGGATTGACAGTCCCAGCACAGAAGATGTTCTTCAAATCAAAGTGCTGGCATCGAGGTAGGCACTGTCCTGCATTTTGAAGTGTCAGGAATAACTGGTTTGGAGAGTTAGCAGTAAAAATCCTGCTTCGGATATCAAACCAGGAACTTCTCCCAGCAAACAGCCTTCATCCTCACCAGCAGGAGTGAGGATGCATTCAGCACTGTTTTCCTGGAGTCAGGAGACAAAAAGCTGGCTCTGAATGGGGGGTAGAGGGAAGAAGGGCTGAAAATCAGGGCGTGGAGAAGGCCTAAAGACAGTGTACACTTCAGTGGTCACCCATCCCAAGAGTATTTCAATGAATGCAAATCAGAGGATGCAGAGAAGGACTATGAAGGAGAATGAAGCATCTGGAAAGGCAAGGACTGAAGAAAGGAGTGTAAAGAAGGAGGACCAATGCCTAATGCATAGAAGGGTGAGGTTTCCAAGCCCAGCTAGAATTTAATCCAGTGCTGGCCAGAGGGGTTTATGCTCTTTTAAAAACTCCACCTTTCAATGCATATCAAGCCACAACCATGACACTGGCACTCCTGACTCCCAGCCATACTGATAGCCTTCCTCATCTGTAGGGATTTCACTGAGAAATGCTCAGTAGTTGACTTCAAGGTGACCAAGGTGAGGTTACTCTGTGCCAGCTGCCCCTTTGGGAAGCTCTGCTTTCCTGGCCCACATCTCGGGTGAGGAGCCCAGAGCAGAGTGCACCATTTTCTAGCTCACAAAGTGGTGCATGAACAGACTGTCATCTTATTCCTCCTACTGAAGGTGGAGGTCTAAAGGCAGCACAGGACTCCACTCACCTTTCCTTCCCGAATTACCCTGGCTTGATGGTTTATCAGTTACAGAACCTAAAGAAGGAAAAAAAAGACATCGATTTAGATGCTGCATGATTGCACAGAACGTGTTATGTCACATTAGTACAGTCAACATCTCAACCCACAAAATATCTGTTTTACTTGCCAGCAACTCAGTTTAGGATTCAGAGAGCCTGTGGCTTCAACCAACTGGGACAGCATAAGGAAGTTTTACGTGTTAAGATGTTAAATCATGGTAAGGGTAAACAAGAAATCTTTAGTATCTGGATCTAGAGGTTTAAAAGAGCTCAACAGAACAGTGGGCTAAGAAGAAACCTGGAAAAAATCCCAGGGCAAGAAGGAAAGATCAGTAAGAATCACTTCTTTCGTTTGCAGATGTCAGGAAGAACAAATCAAAAACAGGTGGGGAAAGTGTGCAGGGAATGCAAGGGCAGTATTCTAAAGGAAAGGGATTAAGTAGGACAATTTGCAGAAAATGGATTTCAACCAAGCCTTGAACATCCCCAGCTGTTTGAAAAGGGACACTGAATAAGAACCAGCATGTACTTGAATAGAACACATCTTGGGGTTTTTAATATAACTTAGATCTTCTCATGATATATATGATTCCACACTTGTTTCTGCAGTTTGCTTTAGTGCTTCATCACACAGTTTTCCACTAAATTTCCACTAAAACTCAAACTGATAAAAGCTTTTTGAACAAATCCATTATCAAAGTGTGCAAAGACCTGTGACAAGCATTTTTTCTTTTTTTTCTTTTTTTTTTTTTTAATAGCTTTATTCCCAGGAAACTGATTCCTCTATGCACCATTACTAAACAGTTCCAGTGATTACTGATCCATCAGAGGAAACATGGATCAGAAGTCAGCTCCAAAGGAGGCAGCTGTGACAGGCCCAAGAGTCTGGTCAAGACAAACTCTAAATGTAAACTCTATTGCTCAAGAACTTTCACTTCCAGATCAGTTCATTAAAGATCTCCTGCTGAATTACAAGTAGGAAGCACATACTCAACATGAGTCATCATAGGCTTAATGTCTGTGTGTCCTACAGTACACCAGGACTTGACTTTCCTGGTAACACAATTTTATAAACAGCTCAAGACTAAATGAACAGAGCAGCAAAACTCTTAAAATATGCCCTACCAAAACCCTATACTGGGAATGTAATACTCTAAGGTTTAAGCTAAATTACTGTAGCATCTCACACTAAAAACAGGATATTAATCCTATTTCCTTTCCATGTACCTGTGAAACACCAACCATTCACTCCAGCTACACTGACTCACTGGTTCCCAGACAGTTCTCCCACTCAACCCAAACCCTCACACAAGTCACTGTGTTTTATTACCACAAAACACCCTACAGCCAAGAGGACACCGAACGACATAGGGTGACAGAGCAGTATCAGGCTGAGTGCCCAGAAGCACATCACTTAGCCCATGAGTAACAGCCTGGCTCTGGACCTCCCTCTTGGGAGCTGTGGTAGAAGCCTAATGCTGTCCAGCCCCATGACATCAACACAGGGACCATGGAACCAAGCAACCTGATCAGAAGACCCAAATCCCTTATTTGGGACCCCAGATCTGGGGGCTAGCAGTCAACAACTACCAGCTTCTCACAAAATCACCTTACCAAACTTTGAAGGCAAAATGACTCCATGGCCCATAAAATAAAGCCCAACAACCACAGCTCATGGAAAAAAGTTATCCCATCGGCTATGGGAACCTCTGGTTTTGGTGTACACAATGACTCTTGCCTTGGCTACCACAGGCTGTTACCTTAGTGGTTTTTCTCAGTGAGCCTTATAGGTACAACCCTAACTGCAAGGTGGACATACCACAGTTGGTGGACATACATACTTGCAGCTTCCAAGTGTCAGCAAACACAAAGGGAGACATAAGCACAACTGCAGTGTTAAATCAGGTTAAGCAGTCAAGTCACCTAAAAAGATTAAGCAATCTCAACAGGACACATTCTCCCCAACCCCCTTCAGTTATCAAATGAGTATTTGTTGAAGCTACTCCCACAGTACCTGAACATACAGGAGTTTTGTTCTGGACAGAAGAGCCACTAATAGGTTTGCCATCAGGTGTCACACACCAGCAGTATCCAGTGTAGGTGTGGCACTGCACCTGGTTAATAAAACAAAGAGCAGGCATTTCATTTCTCACTCTAGCACCCACCACTTTTATTGTAATGCCACCTCTTAGTGGAAGTCCCACCCCAGGCACATCACAAACATGCTTTAGAGCAAGGAGGTCACACAGAAGCATATCTTTGATATTGTTATCTTTGCTTTCTCTGCTCACCACCCTCCCCAAAGAAAGGTTATTCCTCCTGCTCCAACTCCTTCAGCTGCAATTTAGGAGGCAAAGGAAGCTACAAACAAACAGTCAGCTGGGAACACTTCAGTTTGGGGATGCGGCAGTTGTGTTTCTGCAAAACACCATTTACTATTTATCATTAAATAGTTGTCCCACTGCATCCCAGCTGGGATGTGGAAAGGCCACCCTGGCCCAATTCCACAGCCACTGCTTGAGAACAGCATCTGTGGAGTTTGGAGAGCATTTTGTTCAGTAAACGTGGCTGGAAAAAAGCAACACTGACTTATTATGTTAACAACAAGTTCGATTTAAGCTCTTTCCTGTTACTATGTCAACCTAGGCAGCAGGAGCAAGATCCAACATGTTTGCTCTTTATGTATTGACAAGGACTTAAGAATATTTGATGAAGGCTCTAATGAGCCAGAAGGCACACAGCATAAAATTCATCTTACTTAACTTTAAAGCTCTACTTCTGAGCTGAACACCTAGAGTTACCCAGTTCCTTCCTTTACCACAGAAGGACACCAAAATGACTAGTTCAGATGTGGACATCTAAAGTGAGAATAAATCCCAATCTAACAGACTGATCTAACATCTATGCAGCCACTAGTTCAGTGGCACTATAGTTTCAGACACTTAACAAACCTAATTACAGCCTTGGCCTCAGCTTTCACAGAGTGGTCAGCATTTGGATGGAGTTTGGGATGCCTTTGACTTCCCTTGAGAGAAAAGTAAACGGTCATCAGACAGGCATCTGTGTAAATACTAGCAGGTTCCAAAATCCTTCCTAGCAAACAGTACTTCCAGCATCTTGAAATGGTATAGAACTGCCTAAGCTAGAGATGGTTCCTTCAATAAACTTCTGAAAAAAAGCCATGAAATGAGATCACTTCAGAAACTGCCCTTTTATTTGACTTGTAAATTGAATTCTGCCCATGCTCTCCTTTTTGCAAACAAGTTCCTTGAAGCCCATTTCCCATTCCAGTCCTCTCCACACAGATGAGAAGAGTGATGAGGTGTTTGTGCCATTCATTAGGGATCCTTCAGAGTTAAACCAGTGGTTCCCCCTTGCTGACAGATGGCTTCGATTCCCTAAGGTAGCAGAGTTTGTGCAGAGATTTAACAACAGTCCTTTTAAAAGGCTTTTGAGTATCATATAAAACATGATCTAAGAGCAATTATAACACGGTACCACGTGTTTATCTGGGGTTTTACTAAAGTGAAAATCAATCATTTTGCCTCAAGCAAATTCACTTTTCGCAGCCAAAAATCAACACTAATCTCGTGTACCCACCTCACTAAAGTCACTGGCCCCACTGTCTGCACACTTTCATTTTTATTCTCTCAATAATATCACAGAATTGATTGCAAATTACTCAAAAGCATTATGAATCTAATTAGCAACAATCAAGTTGCAAAATAGTTGTTATTGCTCAATGTAACCAATTGCATATTCAAAACAAGGGCGAGGGGACTGCTTAGGGTTCTGTGTTTAGTGTTTATCTTTGCTGACCACACACATCATTGCATTCCCTACAGCACAAGAAGCTGTCCTTACATCTCAGCATGAATTCTAAAAATCTAAGCCAGAGATTAAGCAGGCTAGGGTCCTGAATTCATAGGGCAAGACCATTCCATGGAACATTACAGAAAAAATCCAGTGTACCCAGCATTTGAAAATTCAAGTGTAAGTGACTCCATAGTCCTTCAGCCAAGCCTTCAGAAAATAACAAAATACATGGCAGAGGAGTTAAAAAAAATGCACTGACATCAATTTAGGATAGATGCATTAACTAAGAGCATGTTACACAACTCATCCCAATGGAGAGCCACACTCATTTATGCAAGCCAAGCACATTACATCCACAAAAGTGAAGTAATTTTGCAAATAACTAAGCTAAGGAATGCTGGTCTTCCTTGGGCTGGTACCCCATGACCCTGTCTTCCCCCTGCCACCATTAAAAAAAGGAAATAAATCTCAGATTGACAGCACTTTCACAAAAACCATATGTTCTACTGCAGCACCAAAGGATTTCCCTACTGCAGATAATAGCAGCAATTAAATCTCAGCCCTTATCCTAAAGGCCAGACAACTATCCATGAAGAAAGGACCTTGAGAAACCTCAAACACCCCTGCAGTTGGCTTTCCTGAATGCCTTTATGTTGAGAGATGCTACTTTTCACCATGATACCTGACCAGGTGTATTTAGGTCATATTTAAGTGTTATAACAACAGTGGTCTACAGCCTAGAGTTTGCAGCTTAAAAGCTGGGAAAAAAAGAAACAAACCTGGTATACTTTTCATCAGTTACACAGCACTGGTATGGCACAGAAAAAAAATGTAAGGGCTAAAGCTGATCCACTAGCATTTCTAACCACTGTGTGTAAATATAAACTCTGTAAAGTGTTAATTATTCCAAGCACCTATAGTAAGGAATCTTGAAAATTCAGGCTTTTACTTTAAATTTTTCCAATGATCCTAGGTTTGAATTTTTGTTTCTAAATCCCATTTAAATCTTCTACCTGAAATTCAACCTCATTCTAATTCTACTCCCATAGCAGCAAGATTTTTAAATGCTGTTAGAAGAGTAGCCATGTAAAAGTGGCACCTGTTTACTGCCCAGGTTTATTAGTTAGCTATTGAGCTAATTTGGGCTTTACCAAAATACATGTTAGAAAAAGTGTGGCTTGCTTTTTTTAGCTCTCGGTCTTATAAAGCTAAGTGTTGTGTCAGAGAAAATACATTATCAATTTTTCACACAAAATAAGCTTGATTGCTAACAAAGCTGTGGCCACAGAACGCTCATTACTGCTGGAAAGGCACATGATGGATAGAATTTGACATCTCAAATGAACATACACCTGTCCAACAGCTGAACATTTCAAGTTCCATAATAAGGAATCGGAGAAATAAAACCTGCAAACTATTTGAGGTCTTCCAACAGACATCTAGAAAAATAAAGGAAAAACCAATTTGCAGTTTAACACCCTGCAAGCACCTGATCTTGCAGGAGGACACCATTCCTGCTTTTCAGGGATGAGAAATATGCTCTCAACTGAAGGATGGAAAGCATGAGGGACAACCCCGACAAGTATTGCTCTGCCAGCACTGCCCCAATTAAGAGTATAGCAGCAGCTCCCCTATTCTGATGGGTGAAATCAAGCAGCAGCTCGATTGTCTTTAGCTCAATGTACAAATGAGAAATACAATGAGAGCTGCAGGAAAAAAAGAAGCATGTAAGTATCAGACAAATCTGCAGAGGAGCATTCACAGAGAGCTTCAGCTCCAGCCTTTTATAGAAGGGACGTTTTTTAATAAAAAAAGCCAGAACCAACTAATAATTAAAGCCCAGACCCTTTATGAAGAAAGTTTCTTTAATCTAGCAAGACAGACTGTGTTCTTTCCTTCTGAAAGGAGAGGTTAAGTCCTTGGGAGCTTAGTATTGCTGGAGTATGAGCACTGAATAATGGAATAATAGACAGCATCCAGGGAATGCAGGACGTGTCTCCACAGTGCCCTGCAGTGAGAAATGAGCTTGTAATTCTCCCCAGCATCGTGCTGCAATCATCAATGCAGAGGAACCAACTTGGATCATGTAGTCACATTCAAGACTGAGGTTCCTCACATCTATAGAAAGGGGTCTCTTTATGGGACTTAGAAGGATTTTGTCCATGCATTAGCACAGCACAGAACAAAACTACTGCTGTGGACCATAACATGGATCACTCTTGCCAAGCAGACTTGTCTTACCAGATGTGGGAGTGCTCTGGAAGCTGCCTGGTAACAGAAGACTGCTCTGACCAAGTCAGCCCACTTGCTGAGCCCGTCATAAGACACCAGGTTTGATCAATGCACTCTCTTTAAGAGAAACCTCAGTCCTGCATCCTAACTGCACCAGCAGCTCCAGCTTTGAGAGCCCTAAACTCAGAGAAACTCTTGCTCTCAGCCACTTGTATGCAGACTTGCAAGGAAAAGAAACCACAGCTAGACAGTGGAAGGTGGCTGCACGTAGCAAGGCACACCACAAAAAACCCCACAAGCCTACACCCCCCCCAAAGCAGGGTTAACATTATTCATGTTCATATTAATCTGTCTGAAAAGGATCCTGCTTAAAACCTCAGTAACCTTTTCTAAAAAACTGCTTGGGGGAAAACTATGAAGAATGCAAGTCTCTCTCTCAGCCCATGGCAACAAGCCCGATGGCACCAGGCAGCGAAAGAGAAGTGTGCAGATTACCCAATAGAGCCTGTTGTTTATGAAGAACAGATCACAGCAGGTTAAGTGCAGCATGGAAAGGGAATGGCATTTATGCAAAATACAGCAGAACAGCAAAAAGGAGAGAGCAAGTCTCAGGAACAGAAACTGGTTTTAGTCATGTTCAATTCTGCACGACAGTACGTGACCTCGGTTTTATACAATTCATCAAACTACTCATATCAAACAGGCATTCTTATGTTGTGAACAACTCACATTTTATCTGTGTGCTATACTGCTGTGGGCTAAGTGCAGAGAGCTTTTGTTATAGGGAGTAATATTCCCCACACGGACTAAAATATAAAGAAGTAGCAATTCCAGAACAATTCATCAAGTCTGCTCCCATTTGCAGCCATCACATCACGCCTGAAATGCCACCACTTCTTCCACGCTGCAAACCCAGGCCACATCTTTAGATGTGTAAGCAGTGCTAAAAAAAGGGGGTTGATAAGATCTGTGCAATACACAAACTCCCAGAATAAGGCAAGTAGCATCCATGGTGTGTAGAAACAGTCAGGAAAAACAGTGAGTTGATGACAGGTGCCTGCTCCTCTTCATGCAGTACACAAAGCCCATCATAACCAGCCATGTCTAGGAAAACTGGCCATCCAAGCAATGGAATTGGTGGAAACACTTCTTTTCAATCCAGATTTTACAGATAACGAAGAAGCTTATACAAGTGTTTAAGATGCACAGGGTCTCTCTCTAATGCAGGGTTTAAATGCAAGCCAAACCCAGGTCTTTGCTCTTCTCTCTTTCACCCATCACCACAACTGTTGGGTTTCAGAGCCAGTTGTCCTGCAGGGAAGCAGGAGGAGATAAGGTGAGTGTGGTCTCCCCTCTGTGGCTGCTGCCCCATGCAAGGCATGCTGCCAGTCACAGAATAGCAGAGCAGCTACCTTCTCTTCACCAGCCTACAGCCACATCCAATTTGCTGTGGATTCAGCCCCAGATTACAGAATAACAGACTGGCAGGGATTAGAAAGGACCTCTGGAGATCATCTAGACCAACCCCCATGCCAAAGCAGGTTCACCTCAGCAGGTTGCATAGGAACATGTCCAGGTGGGTTCTGAAAGCCTTCAGAGAAAGACTCCACAATCTCTCTGGGCAGCCTGTTCAGGGCTCTGTAACTCTCACAGTAAGTTTTTCTTTATGTTGAGGTGGAACTTGTTGTGTTCTAGTTTGTGCCCGTTGTCCCTTGTCCTATCACTGGACACCACTGACAAGAGACTGACCTCATGCTCTTGACACCTATCCTTTAGATATTGACAAGATCCCATTTCAGTCTTCTCTTCTCCGGGCTAAACAGCCCCAGGTCTCTCAGCCTTTCCTCCTAAGAGAGATGTTCCAGTCCCCTCGTTCTCTTTGTAGCCTCTGTTGGACTCTCTCCAGTAGTTCTCTCACTCTCTTGAACTGGGGAGCCCGGAGTTCACACAGTTTTGTACTGCATGCAATTACAGGAGCTGGAAAGTTCAGCCTTGAGCTGCTTTGAGGGGAACAGCCACATGTAGTCCTGCTTTCAGTGTGTTTACATAGAGTCTGCAATTTAGTTTCTTTCTAATCAAGAGGAGGATGATAAACCACAAAGGCAACCTGAAAGCAAGTCATCCACATCTTGAGTGAGTGCTGTAACAAATCAGACACTTGATACCCTAAATGTATGCATGTATCCTTTGTTTCCTCTCTGATCAGAATTTTTTTTCTACCCAAAAGATTCCTCCAATAACAGTTACCTAGAAGAGAGGAAAGTTGTTGAAAAAATTTAGTCAACTCTACAAACAGGGTATACTCTGAAGGGTACACATCTGATTAGATTCTTGTTGGGATGAGGATTCAAGATTGAAGAGCATGGTGTGGATTTCTCCTAGAAACCTCATTGAGAGACACTGAACTCCCCAGATGAGATGTTGGAGTTTGGATGGAGCAGCTCTCTGGGTACTGAACCAAAATAAATTCATAACAGTTCAGAGCTAACTTCAGCAAGACCTCAGGAACTTCAAGAACTGGCCTGCACAGCTTCCCTGCAGAGCAGAACCCAAAGGTGCCAATTCTCTGCACAAGAGATGCAGTATTCAAACCACCTCCATCAGTTGAGATCTATCCATGAATTGCTGGAAGCAAAACCTGTTCAAACTGTTCACCAAAATTCTGTTTTCTATACATCCTTTTAAAATCAAAGTTTAATTAATTTGGACCAGAAACAAAAGAAAATATTTGTCTCAAATGCAGGCTGAAACCAGTTACCTTCCTTGGACATTGTTTTTCATTCACATCTTGTGCAGGGACAATGACCTTAAATGCTGCACTATAAATGATGAAGCTGGTTCCTGAGGTATGTGGAATGTGGGGTATTTTTTACAATCCAAGGAATGATACGAATTTCACTTAATTCCAGCTACAAAGGGATCAGAGGCTTCCTTCATCATGCCAGGTAAAACAAAAGCATTTTAGTGTTCACAGATAGGACTAAACGGAGAAAGAATGTGAAATATCACTTGGCTGCCAGCTGAAAACACACAATTTTGGTGAGCAGTTTCATGCTGCCCCTCCACTGACAACCCATAGTGGCCAGGGAATGTGCAGGAAAGAGGCCCAGCAGCTGCTCTGCAGTCCACACACCAGCACCAACCTTCCAAATAAACCTGTCTGAGACAAAGCTTTATCAACTGCACCCTCAGTCCAGCTAATTAGGGTTAAAATTTCACCTGCACCCCCTGCTCTGTTCTCCAAGAGGTTGATGGACAGGTGACAGAGACACTGGAAAGTCATCTTCCCTTCCCCCTGTTTTCTTGAACTATGAAGTTTAACATGGAACACTTAGTTGGCCCACCGTCCTAGGTTTTATAAACATTCCCCTCCAGTGCCAACATAACCTGAGCAGCTCCACACAAAAATCAAATTTCAACATCTGAGAGTGTAGTTAGACCACAAGAAACTGCAGCCACCTTCTCTCTTACCCTCACCTTCCCAAGATGGTCCATACACAAATATGATGCTGCTCCAAACAAGTATGCAAAGTTGGCAGGATGGATAAAACTTTTCCCACTTCACCTTTCAAAAACAAAACAGAAACACTCCCACATACCAGATAGTGGGAGGGTAAGGCTGAGGAGGGGGGAATAAAAATTTTTGGTGGGTTATCATGAAAAAAAATCTTTCCTCTCCTCTTCCCCCAGGCACCATGAAGTGTTTGAACCAACCCCAAAGTTTTTTGTCTTTCTCATCTTTTTGAAGCCAATATTGATTATATTTTGGAGTTCTGGTTTTACCTTCAAAAGACTTTGGAAACATTAACTAAGGAATTCTAAAATCTCTCTGAGGCATAAGATCTCTAGAGCAGTGCTACATGAAGGGAATCTAAGGCAAAAAAATAATTGTGCAATTTTCCTACATTCACAAAGTAGAGGTCATAAGAGTTGCAGGATTTTGGCTTTTATGATGCATACCAAACAGAGCAGGCAGCATAACTCTCCTATCTGTCAGGGAACTGCATATAAGCCATTTTTAACATCCAGTTCAGTAAGTATGGGGACACTACTCAATATGCTAGTGGTAACAGAACCAAGCATCACTCTCCATTTCTACCTTGCCTCAGCAAACTACTCTTCCTCTCAAAATCTCCTTCATGAGGGCTTTATTTTTGCCACAATGACTTCAACTTCTCTGGAATTCTGTAGGACCTCTCCCAGCCCAACTGTTTTTGAGGGATGCTCAGTAACCAGGACTGACTATTCATTTTTCACAGAAATTAAAGGCCAACAAACCACAAGCCTTCTCTGCTACCCCTGCCTGAAGTGACTGCTTCTCAAGAGGAGCAGCATTGTGAAACAGTTCCAGCACATCAGTTAGTTCCAAGCAGGTGAACAGTGAAAAATCAAAAACCCATCCAAAGCAGTCTCTTCACCTCTCTGCCAGACACCCAAACCACAATAGAGCACACAACTGGAAAGAGGAGTCTGCCACTAACAAGTGTCCTGCAGAGGGAAGAGGCTCAACAGTCCACTCTTTTTCTGGGATAGATGAAGCACAGGTGCCAGCAGCAGCAGCAGCTTGGTCCACCCTGTTCAGAGTGAGCCACAGCTCTCTCTGCAGCTCATCTCCAGGGAAAAATTGATCTCCCCTGCAACTTGATTTTGTTTCTGTGCTATGCTGGTAGTTGATGTCATTTGTTTTTGTGCTACATTGGAGGTGGATGCTGTATCTTTTAAGGTATGATGACCAAATCAAAGCTTCCAGTTGTTTAAACAAATCCCTAGCTTTCAACACTGCCACCTGAGTAACTGAGTCAGGGGGTGCACCCATGCTGCTATCAGCACTTGGCTCATGCCTTAAAAGTGAATCTCCTGCAGCCACTGGGAGCCAATAGACATGTTACCTGTGTGAATGATCCATCCTCATTGCATTCTGGGATGAAGACTGCTTCCTGGGGCTTCTTTGCCTGTTCCAGTGCTTGAGCTCTCTCTAATCGACACTTGCTTTGGCCAGCATCTACAAAGAGAAAAGCAAACCCCACTTAGACTGTGAACACCACCTGGCCTCTTCAAAAGCCACCAGATGCACCAAGTAGCTGCAGAGGGAGAAAAAACCCAAACAAACAAATATAAGGCATCAAGGACTATTACCTGCACATTAACAAGGCACTCGTGATCCCAGAGACAAATATGAACCTAGACAACCAAACTACAAGCCAGTTAATGAAGAGCTGCCTAATTTCCTAGGCAATAGTTTTTACGGTCATCCAATGGCTCCGGAAACTTCTTCCAACAAATGCTGGAGCACAATGTCCACACAGTGAAAGGCAGTGGTGTTCGTGTTAATATTAACAGCATGAAACTGGATGGTTGAGCATAAGCCAAGTAATTCAGGCCCTGAAGTGAGCAATGGGGAAGAAGGGATGGCTCCAGCAAAGCTTCTCTGAGCAACTCTCCTGGTAAGATGCCACCCATCTGAACACCCACCTTTATGTGGTTCAGATAAGGCAGACATGTCACTGTCTGTGCTTTCCTGAAACCCAGCTCCCACCTCCAGTCCCAGTGCTCACAGCCAGGTGTGCATTATAACAGTTACTCACTCTGCTGCCAAGGAAAAACCATTGCCCTGCAAGCAGAGCTTGAAGGGGTTAAGATCTCAGCTCTGCACTTATTTCAGATGGTGGCAGCATGTATCATAACCTTAAACCAGGTCCAGCTCACCATTACACAGCATAGGCACAGACAAGCCTAACATTGCTGACTGATGGGTCAAAGAGGAGAGTTCTGTGCTGCAGAAATACAGATTGACTCAGCGTTGACATTTAAAAACATGATGTCTAACAGTGCTGCTGGTCAGTCCAGAAAGAGAAGAAAACCAGCAAACATCTGTTTTCACAGGACTCTGACACAGGGACTAGCACCTTATTCTTTTTCCCATGAATCCACTGACTGAAAGATTTTCAGTGCAGGAGGTGCAAAATCTAATCATCAGAACCTTTCAGCAGCACTGTAGACAGTGACCAAGGTTGAATCCCCACTCCACAGGCCACATTGGTTAACAAACAATTTCCACTGGCTCCCTGAAGATCCCATATTCTGCTTCACAGATCACATGAACTTCAACAACAGAACCACTAACCCCAGCACTGAATTAGAAAGCCAGTCTGGGTTCTCAGATCAACTGAATCCACATTGCATGGCAAGAGAAGCAACTTCCATTGAAGCAGAAACCAACACCACTGTAAACAGTTTTGCTAAAGACATAGACCAAAGCTTTGAAGCACAGTACTTTATTTACACAACTGATGACTCAAGAGAGTAAGTTTCTGGTTTGCCAACACAGTTTGATTTGAAACATCTCCCATTACTCCCCAAGAAGGGTTTCACAAGTTTTCTGAAATGACAGAAATCAAGCCCTTCTCTTTGGAAAAAGCCACATTCACAGCAGTATCCAGCACAGATTTCTGTAGCTTAGATGTTGGGTTACAAAGCTTGAGTGCCCCTAGCAGCTCTGCCACTGAGTGACTACAAGTCAGTCACCTCACTCCCCTGGGACCATGTGTCCCTCCTGATCCTATGTCCCTCTCATCTTTAGACTGTAATTTTTTGGTGGGGTGTTTGCCCACATCTGTTTGTTAGCAGATGGAGCTTTGATCTCAGGTGGACCTCTTATGAGCTTGTACAAAGAGCAAGATTGTTACTCACAGAATGAAAAGACTTCCTTGAATAAAATTTACACTGAATTTAGAGAACCGGGATTTGTTTTTCTAATTAGCCATGATATAAACTCTAAGCTGGCATTTCCTTTTTCCCTCCCCACTTGCCAAATGACCAGATGATGAGGCCTTGTTTGCACACCTCCACTGGAGGATGGTCCTGCCAGCAGCACTGGCTCTTCCAGCAGCTGAAAAGGAAGCTCTGGCAAGGCTGTTAACTGGAACGTCTAACTATCACCTGCAGATCTCCTGTTCAAGCTTAAGAGCCTAATCTTGCTTGGCATGACATAGGACATTATTACAAAACCAGATGGTGTGGCTGCACCTTCTGTTTTATAGCCAGCTGTCTGACTAAAAACAACTTCAGGTTCTGCTTCACAGGAGACAACTAAGGAGCAAAAAAAGTCAGCAGAGATTCTGCAGATCTGCACATATATGGAAAAAAAAAAAAAAAAAAGAGAGAGTTGCAAGTTTCTCACACGGCAATCAAAGCACAGATCCACAAGTGGAAGTGGGTTTTCTTGTCTCTCCATCTGAGGATGCAGGACTGCAGACAGGCCTACCTGGTTCCCCTCCTGAACATAAACCAGAAGCATAAAGCATTTCCACATAGCATCTACTTCCTCACAACTACATGGCTGAAACGGGACGTTTCACCACAGAGCTGGTGAGAAATAACATTTTGTGGTAGCCCCTGTAGTACAGGTACATTAGGAGTCCAGGCTAACTCAGATCTTTGTCCAACTTGTCTAATGAGCAGACAACCATGCACACAACCAACCCTTACTGTAAGGAGAAGAATATAAACACGTTCTTGCTAAGGTGACTATGTACCTCCTGGTAATTTTAACTGGCCTTTACAGGTTGAGCTCTCTACTCCCAGCCAGTAGAACACACCGGGTGACACATCACCACCAAACCACAGAGTTTAAGAGCTCCCCATTGTTGCAGCATCCTCTTCTGCAATTCAACCCTTGGTTCAAGTGGTATCTCTTCGTGGATTGCTGCTGAAGTGCAGGGAAGACAGACAATTTTTCTCCTGTTCACAAACACTCAGCCCTGATTACTTCTCCCGTCCTCCCTCATTGATTTCCAAAGGTCAAGCCAGTCCTTTTACAGGCTTGACTTGGAACCACCACCTATCCCACGCTGGCTGGAGAGGTGTGTGCATACCACTATCTTTTTTTGTCTGTCGTTTCACAGCTCAGTTCCAGCAAAAACAGGGCCTTTAATATCAACATCTACCAGTTTGTTTTTAAAAGGACTGTCAATCCTTTTCTTCCTCACTCCACAGGCTGGTATTTTTATAATGTTTGCATCAACATGTGATTTCAGTGGGATGACTTCACCTTGCTATTTTTGCTTTGTTAATTAGAAAATGTAAAATATTACATAAGTGCCAAACATTCAAAAGGAGCTGCCAAATAGCTCACCCCAAATATAAGATGCATTACAAATTTTACTAAAGCCTGATCCTAAAATGGAGACTTATATACCCTACTCTGCATCTTGATTATTTACCTGAGTGTTTCAGCACTTTCTTGCCTCTTCTTAAAAATATTCTGGAGTATATGCTTATATACTCTGGAGCTTCTAAAACAGAATGGCATTAATGCATTCCAGCTTCACGGTGCAGACAGACTAAATAGGATTTTCTTCCCCTCCCTTACATAAGGTGAAAAACCAAGACAGGATGACTTTTTTTAAAAGCAGAGCTGCTTAATAATTTGACTTTAAGTATCATCAAATTCAGGACAAATTTACTGCAGCTCAGAAAGCTGCCTTCTCAAGAAAATTCATTCTCGAGTTGGTAGCTGGCAACTAGGAAATTGTGAACAGCAAGTGATGTCTTTGACATCTGTGGCCTCATCTGCAGAATGCAGGTGCACATAATTTTGGATTTTGCAATGAAGTTGGCTGGTTACCATGGTTGATCTTATCCATGAAGAGTTTATTCAAATGAGACCACCGTGTCCCTCCTAATATACACAGTGCTCTCCTGAACAGGCCCCAAGAATTCCAGCATCCTCTCTTCAACAGGCAGAAGCAGTTTTGACACCAGTTTATACCATCAAGGTATAAAGACCCAAGCTATCCACATAACACTAGCAGCAAATCTATATGATCCTACCACAACAATCTAGCTATTTAATTTGAATTCTGCTTCTATCAAAAGGGCAAAAATTGATCCAAGCAGCTTTTGAACTGCCTCTGGTTCCATTAGGTAACTGTCTCACCTGCAGACCAGGTTCCCCCAGGCATGAAGCCATTCAGCTACACTGAAGTCAGCAGATTCATCCCCATTTACTCCAGCCAATGATCTGTGTCTTTGCTTAAAACAGGCAGAAATGGAAGCTGAGCAAACTATAAAAACATGCCCATCTGTTCCACAGGCTGTCAATCATTCTCCACTCTCCCCCCATTGTTTTCCACTTCATTTCTGACAAGTCCTACAGCCGGAATCTCCAATTTCTTTCATTCTTACATGCTTTGCTCCTCCTTTGATACCCCCATACCATTTTTTTTTCCCCCTAACTTATTTGGAGCATACCTAAAAATATGCCTAAATTTGCATAGTGATCAAAAGTGTCATTTCAGATTTTATTGACTAACTGCTGCCAAGGAGGGACCCACTTTATTCTCCCCTGACTAAAAATAAGGAAGTTTAAAGATTAAACTCATGGATTAAACTATCAAGTTGATTTTTAAAAAAAAATAAAAAGTGATTTCAAAATATTGCCTCCTGTCCAACAAGAAAAGTAGGTAGAAGAGAAGTGTTACACTTCGAACAACCCATCACTACGCAGAAGACCTTCCTTTCCAGCACATTAGCCAAAATTTGTGTTCATCCATGTCTCCCAGGAGATGGACCGAAGACCCCTGTTAACAATTCCACCAGTAACTTACAGGTAAGTTCATTCTACATAGTGACTTGTGATCTAAGAAAAAACTCTCTACCAGCAGACTTTCAAACTCAACCATTATAAATCCAAAGAGATGTTTTTAGTGTACTCCCACCCCTGTCTTTTTTTTTTTCAGTTAAATAGGCCAAACAAATTCCTAGAGACCAACCAGTTAACATGGAACTTATCTATGTTTTAAGTCACAGATACCCAATATACTCTAATGGCACTGCATTACCTCGACAGCTTGCCAAGACTCATTTCATAGAATCATAGAATCATCAGGGTTGGAAGGGACCTTAAAGATCATCTAGTTCCAACCCCCCTGCCATGGGCAGGGATGTCTCCCACTAGATCAGGTTTTTCAGAGCCCCATTCAGCTTGGCCTTCAAAATTTCCAGGGATGGGGCTTCCACCACCTTTCACAAGTATTTGTCCTTCATCCCTACAAATTTGAAGCAGAATTCTTATTTGACATCAGATCTTAAGATGCCTGCTGACAAAAGATGCAGGTAGGGGTGCTTGGCTGGGGACTTTATGCACAGCTCCGCCATCTGGAACTATTCTCTGGAATCTCATCAAGGAGGCTCCATTTGTCATGGATGCCGTAGTTTGATCATTTTAAGCTACTCCTGACTTTTAACCCTTTGTGATGTGTGGGTGAGGGTTCGGCAGGAGTTCAGGTAATTTAGCACTGAAGGAATTTCATTGCAAAGCACGTGAGGAAGCCAGCAAGGAGTGAGAGCTCAGTAAGAGTTATAGTTCCCAGAGGGCTGGTAAGATTTCATCTCTAAAGGTCCTTAGCTTCTTGAGAGAGAGCAGAGAGCTAAGCTGAATCAAAAGTGTTCTGTTCTCACTATGGAAACCATTCTCCTTGTCTTGGCACAAGCACAGTTCACATTATTGGCATATGGAACTGGAAACCTGGGGTAATCTGGGGTGCAGAACTATGCCTTGCTGTCCACAATATACTTCCTCTTGTCCTTACTTTAGTTACCTGGGTTTTTGCCACCCTCAAAGAAGGAAGCACAAGTTAAAATTGCTCATTCCATAAAGGTGAGTTCTTGGATACAGTATCTATCACAGCTGCATGGGATCCTTTCCAGTTCGATGGGAGTTTCCCTGTAGAGCATCTCTGTCATGTAGAAGGAATGAAGGCTCTTCAGGGTGAACCTGGTGCCCTACTGCAGCAGTAGAAGGTGCTCAAACACTGCTGGTGATACCTTTGTGAGAGTTCAAGGTACCAACCTGGCCACCACCCATAGTTCAGCACCCCTGTCTCACAAGTGCCTGTATTTGCCAAGAACAGCAATCTTTGTGCACAACTAGAGGTCATCTTCCCAATGTGACTAGAAAAACAAAACACCTTTCAATTGCACATGGAAATTACCAGCAAGGTTAAATTTGAATGGGATAGTTCCAAGATATTCCTACTTCCAAGGGTTTCATAGGAGCTTTAGTGCATTAAAAGCAAGATTCACAGTTGTCCAACACTCCCAGGTTATCAGGTACTGTACAACACCATAGGGTAAAAGAAAAAAGGAAGGGAGAACATGAGTAATTCCAGTTAAACATTTCAGTTGTGTTTGAGAGCAGAATGGAAAATATACTTTACCTGTGCTTAAGACAAAAAACCCTCTTGAGTTAGTTCCTTTGGGACTCTGCAGTCAGGACATACAGCAGGCTGTGTAGTTTGGAAATAACATTTTCTCCACTTCAGAGACAGACACTTTTGCATATGGATGTACCACATGAAGTGCCTGAACAGTGCTAGTTCAAATGCCAATATCAGCCATGGAGTTGCTTATCTCAGCCACTCTGCTCAAGTGATGAAAGCAAAAGCAGGACTCCAACCCCACCGCTTCTTATTGTGACTCAGAAATGCATCGTTTGCAAGAATACTTCAACTGCACATTGGGCCTTGGGCAAAAAGCTTCTGGGTTTCCAGTATTCAGAAAGCAGCATGATTCAAAGGCCTTTTTCTATGCCATGGGAGAGAAGCTGCCATAAAGCAACCCAGCAGTAGTGAGAAAACAAACAAACAAACAACAAAAACATACATGTAAGCTTTTTTCCAATGAGGAACTATTTAAAAGAGAATAATATTTGAGGTCATGCTCATAATTCACCTAAACTATAAAGCTTGTAAATACATTAAAAAGGGATTTCCATTTTAGAACAATTCTGACAAAGATACATTTCTATAATAGTAAAAAAAGCCTTCATAAACAAAAGCCAGGCTTAAATGTATGCCTATTTATCCTTCCACAGGGGTTTTAATGAGTTTCTCCTGTCACTTTAACCAATTGCTAAAAACATCTGTGCCATCTGCCCTCGGAGTCAACTGTGCTCTCAGAAAACGCACTCAACCTGATTTCTCACTACACTGCAGAAGCAAAGCACCAATATTCCCTAAAAAAGTTTCAACTTATCTTTAGACTATGAAGAGCTGAATTGAGAGAGAAACAATATTCTCACTTTATTGCAAATTGCAACAGCAAGCAAAAAAAAAAAAAGAGGTCATGTAAAGCTTTGCTTGCATTCCATCTTCTGAATGAGCTCGGCACAGAAAAGCAGCGTATGGCTGAAAAGGGACTAGACATCTCACGTGCACTACACATCCTTCTCCACTCCATATTCCTATCACTCAAAGGTATCTCAGTTCCTCACCAGCACAGGTAGCAAGGAAGATCTCTTCTTTCAGGATTTGATTTTGCATTTCCACGGAGCCAGCTCCTTCTGCTCTGCAGACATGGATTTTGGCCCTTTTTCAGTGATGTCTCTGGCTCTTTTGCCTGCCTTCCTTCATAATTTGGACAGTTCTTTAGTCCTGCCACCTCAACCCAGCCTCAGATACCACTGTTTCAATCAGATTCCTCCCAGAGCATGGCACTAAACTCAAGGGTCTATGAATCCAGTTTCTTATGAGGTAGGACTCCCATTCCTCCCCTCAAAAGCACTTGAGATGCACCTACCTTTGCACCGGCCACGATGGGTGACGCTGAGACTCGGCTCCCGGCACTTGGCTCGCTGGTAGTCACACATTGACTCGTAGGTTCTGCCATCAGAGGCACAGAGGGGTTTGGACTGGGACCTGGAGCAGTGCAGGTTACACTGAGGGTCTCTGTCACGGTCGCTTATTAAAAACTGAAGGAAGTGAAAAAAGAAAGGAAGGGGGAGAAAAAAAAAAAAAAAAAGTTTTTGTTTGGTTTCCCAAAACAGTGTATTTTGGTTTTATGACAATAGCAATAGGGTCTATAATGCAGTTTCAGCTGTCTACCAAAGCTGACTTTGCCTGAAGGGAACTTAAAATGAAACATGTACATCTTTTTTTTTTAAAAAAAGGGTCTTTGCCATTCCATTTTCTTTAATAGAATGGAAACATTACTCACCCTGCCTCACCTCTGAAAACATAAGACGTGCAAAGCCAAACACAACCCACACGGGAAGGGCAATACTGAGTCACAACAGCCCAGCTTGCCCAGCACCCTGCCACAAACAATATCTGGTCCTAGACAATTTTAGTCAGAGATACAAGAAACTTATCACTGAGAACAATAATAACCTATCAAGATTGGCCTTGGTAGCTGAACCGTGGATGTGACCAGCTGTGTATCACCAGTTATTTGTTTTGTAAGTGTTAGTTATATCATCTGTGGACACCCCCGGCAGTGGCATACCTGCACACTCCCAAAGCCACATTTTGTTCTTTCCTGATGACATCCTGCCCAGCTGGCAATTGCATTCCAGGCATCCCGGAGAATAATTGCACACTACGTGAGAAGCACTGCATGAAACCTTTACTTTCAGGAGTTTGAATTTGTCAACACCTCACCTTCCTGAGCAGCCCGTTGTGTATGAACGTGGCATGCCTCTCTTGTCAGCCTCTCCATGCAAACAACCTCAGTCTCCCAATTCCTTGCCCACAAGGTTTCCTCCATACCACGATCACTGCTGTTTCCCTTCTGTGAAGGCAGCTTGACCTCTACCTTAGCTTTTGGAGATGGGGAAATTCATAGTGCATGTGAGTGAGTCCCCATTTTCTGCCCGTTTGTTCCCTGCAAATGCCAACATCTGGCAGTAGTTTACTGTTGTACTCTCAGCTCCACTCCAAGGTCTCTCTCCCAAGTTCACACCGTCTTCCTGAGGACCCCAACTGCCAGTCCTCTTCCCATAACCATTGGCATAGGGTTTTGGTAGGACACAATAGTAGCAGCCCTTTTCACTTCCCATGCTACTTCATTTAGTGTTTACTCAGTCAGACCTTTAACTACTAGCATCCAAACTCACAGGAAGATTTGAGGGGACTCTTCATAGAATCATTACGGTTGGAAAAGACATCTGGAACGTGTCCAAAGGAGGGCCAAGAGGATAATCAGAGGACTGGAGCACCTCTCCTACAAGGATGGACTGAGAGGGTTGGGGTTGTTCAGCCTGGAGAAGAGAAGACTCTGAGGGGACCTTATTGTGGCCTTCCAGGATCTGAAGGGGGCTACAAGAAAGCTGGGGAGGGACTTTTTAGGATGTCGGGTAGTGGTAGGACTAGGGGGAATGGCTCAAAACTAGAGGTGGGTAGATTCAGATTAGACGTTAGGAAGAAGTTCTTCCCCATGAGGGTGGGGAGACACTGGCACAGGTTGCCCAGAGAGGTGCTGGAAGCCCCATCCCTGGACATTTTGAAGGCCAGGCTGGATGGGGCTGTGAGCAACCTGATCTAGTGGGAGGTGTCCCTGCCCATGGCAGGGGGGTTGGAACTAGATGATCTTTGAGGTCCCTTCCAACCCTGACAATTCCATGATTCTATGATAAAACCATCAAGTCCAACCATCAACCCAACACCACCATGATCGTTAAAACGTGTCCTGCAGTGCCATGTCTACACATTTTTTGAACCCCTCCAAGGATGGTGACTCCACCACTTCCCTGGGCAGCCTGTTCCAGCGCTTGACCACTCTTTCAGCAAAGAAATTTTTCCTAATATCCCATCTAAACCTCCCCATTTGAAACAAGTCCCACAAGGATTAAGCAAAGAAAAGGGAAGTTTTAAACCCGCCTTGCACTTCTTCCCAAGCTCCCATCTCTTCAGCCTCTCTGGGGCAACCAGAGCTGCTCTCTAAGTCATCAATATCCCAGCTTGCTGCCAGAGCAGTTATTGGCTCAGCATTTGGGAGCTGGCTGGTGAGTGGGCACTGACTGACACCCTCCCTGCATCCACCAAGCCAGGGCTCTCCAAGTGTGTTGATAGCTGGATGCCTTGCAGGGAAGTGTGAGTCACTGCCATAATCACCTTGGTGTTACAGTTGCCTACAAAGCTGTCTGCTCTACGCTTTGAGGTTAAGAGCTGTTGAAAAAACATTGCCTGAAGCCTAGTTTGGGTTGGTTCTTAACCACTCCAAGAACATGCATCTCTGAAATTTGTTTTTTGCCATTTAAAAAAAAAAAATTAAAAAAAATAAAAATCTTTGCTCCCTTTCTCTCCCCAACTAAATGAGATGAAAAACAATTGAGAAATTGCATATTTTCATATAAAAACATATTAGCTCTGTCCTGCTGGATCTGTTGAAGACTCACGCATTACTAAAAACCCTATTTAAACATGACAGCTGGGAAAAGTAAGCAAGGTCTGCACTTGTTTTACTTTAGGTGGGGCAAACTTCTTTTAAAAAAAAATCTCATCTGTCAGGGACTTGCCAGAATTTGTAACAGCGCAGAGTTTTTAAAGTGTTTTTGTTCCTTTTCTGCAACACTTTCTATAACCTGGCAACACCTGTTCCAAACGGGAAACTGGAAAATTCAAACCTGAAGGCAATTTTAAATGGTTTATAGAGACCTAGACGAGACTATAAAAACACTGTAAAGCTGGCCCTGATTTGTGCCCAGTTCTTGTCAGGGGTTGGACTATCCCAGCTCAGCTGGGAATTGCTGTGGTTGCAGGAATGTCTTTCTGTACCCCCTGAGGGACAGAGATCACCTATAAACATACAGCAAAAAGCAGGAGACTGAAGATGCTGAGGCTCCTTCCCAGAGGAGACCATCAGAGACCCCAGAAGACTCGTGAAGCTTTTCAGCTGTCTGTATAAACAGATTTCAAAAGCAGAGCTGCCTGATGGCACAGTGTGGTGGACAGATAGAATTCAGTGCTCAGTGAAACACAGAAGCCACTCTGGTTTAGAGGGAACTCATGCATCTGCCATTGATCACGATTTTGAGGGCTTGAGCTACTGGCAGGAAATTTTTTTGCAAATTCCTTGTGGCATAAGATGAGTTCCACAGATTGGAGTTATCCAGATGTGCACCAAAAAAAGCTAGAATAGTGGTTCCCAGTGTCAAACCATATTATGGTCTTACTGGAAACTCAGCTTGTATCATGAAAACCCATCTAAGCCTTCTGCAGCCTGTACCAAAATAATGAGTATAAAAAGTGGCCTTATGTGCTAGGAACACCCCTCCTTCCAGAAAGGGCATCTCTGAAGAATAGAAAGCCCTTCTCAGGGCTGACAAATGAGCTAAACCCAAGACTATGGAACAGCTTTCCTCCAGTGGCTCCTCAGAGAGGGTTGGGGAGGAACAGCTCATCATTGATTAATTATGAGGGCCTGAGGAAACATGCAGAGCACCCCAATGCAGCCTATGAAGTTCTTGCCTACCCAAATTAAGCCAAGAACCATGTTATAAAAAAAAAAAATTAAAAAAAATCAAAGCCTTTTTAGCATTTGTAATTTGGAATACAGTAGGGAGCCCACACAGCATGTTAGGTGCTTTCCAGACGCTGAAGATGCCACACCTGCCTTGCCAAAAAAAGTTAATGGTTTACGTAGCTGCACAAGATGGTGCTTGTTTTGTTGGGCTAGATTATAATTGTAAAAGTCTGCATTAATTTCCAGAAAGATCCAGCATCGTGCCTGTCTGATCAGGGTTCTTCTCATGTGACCACACAGCATTGCCAGAAAGGCTGGATCTCCTGGAATATTAGT
Organism: Brachypteracias leptosomus; assembly: GCA_013401335.1. Taxonomy (NCBI): domain Eukaryota; kingdom Metazoa; phylum Chordata; class Aves; order Coraciiformes; family Brachypteraciidae; genus Brachypteracias; species Brachypteracias leptosomus. Next base: position 80,761 of record VYZX01008324.1, on the reverse strand, counting down.
GAAGGGCTTCAGAAGCTCCCCCTGATAGGAGGACACCTGCTCCACTGTAGCTCAGAGCCCTGCCAGCTTTCAGACTGGGAAATGGTGGCTCTTTGCCTTGTCTCTAGCTGGTGTTCATACTACCAAAGTGATCATCAAACACAACCCATCCAGAGACATTTAATACACCAGCTGCTTTGAGTGTCCATCCCCCTAACCCAGCACAGGGGTTTCTTTCTAGCATTTTGCCCATCCAAGAACTCCTTTGTAAGGAGCCTCAGCCACTTGAAGAAGAAAAACACTGAATGAGCACTGAAATGTGTCTGCCCATGGGGAGAGCACTTAAATCTCTCATTTTAACATAAAAGTTACTCCTACCCAGCTCTTTATTCCCACTTGGAGAGAGCAGGCACTGCTTTTCCCAGGAGCACAACCCTGCTCCAAGAGAGCACCCTGGTCACTGCAGGAGATACTGCCATACCATGTAGGAGGCTGCCAGCAATGTGTACAGGGTGCTCCCAACCCTCCCCAGATGGCAACAACACGATTCTCTAGCCCCTTCAGGGGAAAGACAGCAAGATATAAAATATTCTGCCTTTAATACCAAATGTCCTGTCATGACTTTTGGAGCTTGAATCCAAGCTTGATGTCCCAACAGCTTCAGGATGCCCACACAAACTGGCTTTGCAACCATTAGAATCAACACTCACAGGGCAGTGCTTGGTGCTGTGCACACAGACACACAACGTGAACAGATCAGGGCTTGGGGGAAAAGCTACCCTGCAAATGTGCAGCACCAGCAGGTTTCCAAGCCTCATCTTGAAAGAAGAGGAAAATGCTTATTTTAGCTCTGAGACTTCTCAAAGTCTCTTCTTGATAGCTGTGTTCCCATTTGTTTCAGAACAGACTCCATTCAAAACAAATGGGACTGGAGGTGGTGTCACTGGCTTATCAGTTCTTTTCTCTCCCCCCTCTTCCTCCATGAGAGAAGAACTACTAAAAGCAGAACTAAAAAAAAAAGCCAAAATCAACACACACAAAAAAAACAACCTAAAAAACCCCACATAAAATCCCACCAAGAAAAAACCCCAAAACACACACACACAAACTATCAGGAACTAATTATTTTCCAGGTCAATGTTAAAATTGACCAGATTGCAAATGGGATCCCTTGAATGTAGATTCCATACTAAAATAAGTGCAAGTAACATTAGTATTAAACAACAGTATTTGTATTTTCATAGCATTTGCTTAATAGGGGGCCAGCACAGCTCCTACATCAGTCAGAGTCCCTGCCCTAAAGAGCTCCAGTTCAATGCAGCTCTCAGAGCATCTTTTTATGTCCAATGTTGTATCTGTATAAGGACATAAACCTCCTCCTTCAGCAAATACATTTACACAGGTGCTTGCAGAAACCACTTCCCAAACTACTTTCTGCTTCTTCAGACTTGAAAAGAAAAAGGAAAGATAAGAGGTCAGAATGAAGTTAACTTTGCCAACAAAGCATATCTGTTCTTTCTCTCCACACCTCAACACCACTGCTGACAAACAACAAACACTGATTAAAGGGTTTTTAATGCCTGTGAAGGAAAGCAGACTCCCTGCAGCTGCACAGCAGCTGGGAACACTTGTGTTATTTAGCAGAGAAAGGTCTGACCCCACAAGTGAAAATGAGCTTGGTGGTCACTCATTCTATTCACCATCTGGGTACATTATAAGCACAAACAGAACAGCACCGGCCTTTGTGGTGGAGGTAACGAGGAACGGCCACGGCTCTGCACTGCCAGAGCCACCAGCTTTAGCAAGGCCTCAGGGGAAAGAGGGAGCAAGGGACACAAGTGACATAGACCTGAGAAACTGGAAGTCTACCAAGAAACAGATTTACCAGAGTCCACTACAGATCAAACCAGAGGTGCCTCCACTGCTCATCAGCTTCTCTTTTGATTCCTACCTGAGGCTGCTGCCGAGCAGGATGGAAAAAGTAAAGAGATTGAGAAAGTAGCACGTTCAATGCCTTCCTCCTGCTTGGGCAGACTTTGAGCTTGAAGACCCTTAGAATACATCTTTGGAAACAGTGATCCACCTGGGTATGTTCATATGGCACAGATCACCCACCCATTTGTATAAGCACTCAGGCTGGCCTGTCTTACGTCCTTTCCCAGGGAGAATTCCTCAGGAAAGCCAGACCATTTTATACATTAAGGGAGATTATAAACTTCTGGACATTTCTGTTGCTGTTGGAAAGCATCATTTCACATTTCCTCGCTTCAACCTCACAGGTTTCTGCCTGGGTTTCAGGCTTCAAACTGGTGCAACCAGCCATACTGGAGGCAGAGCTGGAACCAAGTCCCAGTTGTAATCAAGGCTAGACTCTCAGCCCCATGGCAGGTTGCCTACAGGGCACAAGGACTTCAACAGCTTTGGGAGTTCAGCCAAGTTTCCTGCCATGGAACCAGAAGCCCAACAGGCCCCAAAGGTGTCAAAGAACCTGCTCTAAGCCAGAGACCCAAAATACTTGGCTTCTAGAAATACAAAGAGAAAATTTGAAGCCTTAGAAACTGCCAGAGATGGGACCATCAGGACTCACAGTCTTCCATGTGCAGAAAGGTATCAACCAGCCAGAGCCACCACAGCTGGCCAAGGTGTCCAGCCTCTGTCCTGAAAGTGCCCATGCAGCCTCAGAACCTTGCTGAGAAAAGGCTTCCTGGGAAAGCTGTCATATTTGGGGGCAGGAAAACAGGGATTTACTTTAATATTCCCTTTTTGTAAATGCTCGCGAATTTGTATTTCACTCACATCTGAATGACTTTGCTCTAAGAATATATTCTTAGAGCAAAGTTTCTCAAAGTCTTGCATCTTATCAAGTTCCAGTCCTTATGTGGGTGTTCTCTAGCATCCTACACTTTTATAACAACAAATTTTAGAAGGGCACAGCGCTTTCCCCAGACGGGAGGGGCTTATGAGAAGGATATTGTACTACTTCCATTCCTTGAGTCATCCCACCTGCAAAGCGAAGAGTCTAGCCTAAGTTAAAGCACCACTTATGTCTCAGCCCCAGGCCCCCAGCTGTGCAAACAAGAATGGGTTCAAAGCACGAAGCCTGAGCTTGAGGATGATGAAGGCTGGGCAAACATATGGGATCACACCACAAAGCAGGCAAACTCTACATGTGTTCATATGACTTGAATTCAAGGCAGTTTTCTGCCCTTAACAGGCAAGAAACCTCATTTTTCCCCAGTGACTCTCCCTTCCCCCCACCATCCTCCCTCAATCTGTGCTTTGTATAAGCCACTACAATGAAGGAGAGCCTTAAGTATTGTGCTTCATCTGCTAGATGGCTTCTGCCTAAGAAAGAATACTTTGGTTTTCTTCACAAACTGACCCCCAAACATGATGCAGGAGCTGTGCTCTGCTTTTAGAAGGTGAGGTACTAGATCCAAAGAAGTTGTCTAATGGCATATTTGAAGAGCTCACCTATGATAAATGGTTTAGGAGAAGCCCTTAGAATCTGACTTCATCCCAGAAAAGCTCAACTGGGTTTTCTGTCACTGTGGTTTTGTTTTTAATAGAAAAAGAAAAAGCCATTGCAGTCAGGGAGTGAACTTTTAAAATTCTATCTCTTTTTTGCTTTTGAGGTGTAAGTTCATGCAAGTGCTCAACTACAGCTGACTTGTGGAAGGAAAAAGCCAGACACAACAAGGCCAAGATGTTCATTTCAGATTTTAAAATAATCCCTTCTTCCACAGAATTTTTATCCCCATCACCATTATAAAAAGTGACTTTGATATTATAAACATCAAGTTTGTTTAAGCATCTCCTAAGTTGTGCCCCAGATCAGTGTACCAACCAACTGAGCAGAGGGGGAAACCCAAACTCTAAAACAGAAAATTGAGATTTGAGCTTAAGTCTCACGTTCCTAACACAGGACTTCTAAACCTTTCTAGTAAGTTTGGCAATATTAAGGTAGAGGCTGATTTAGTTCCTTTGAAATAACATTACTTCAGCTTCTGTCAAGGCTCACTCTCCTACTCAGATTATTCTTGCAGCCAAGATGACATGTAAGCCTAGAACAAACTTAAGATTAAATTTAATTTGTCAAACACATTGACAAGAGAAGGCATGTTTAACTTGGAGATTCTTCTTGTCTTTAGCTTTGCTACTATACTTGTTGAACCAAATAGAAAATCCAGATGTTTGCATAGTCAGGCAATGAGCTTCTTGTCCCAAAGAAAACAGCAAAACTTCCATTGACAGAAAAGGTGGAATCATGTCTTTAGTAAATTGTACTGTTTAATAACCTGCACCAGTTCTTTTGCTTTAAGAAGCTCTCTGCTTATGCAGCATAACTCAAAAACAACTCAAAACATCCCTCTGTATAATGTATGCCAAGTTAGTCTCCTTTGAGTAACCATAGTCCCTGCTTTAGTCATCATGATAGTTAAGGCTGTTCTTCTCCCCTAGCAAATTTAGCAAGATTTCAGCTTTGTGCTGTCATTAGAATGTCAACTGACATTAGAAGTTCTCTGGAAAGCAGAAGGTTTGAAGTAATGTCAGGTGTATGCTTTAACAAAGGACAGTATCTCAAGCAAGATTTCCAGGAAGAGTGATCCCTATCCTTAGACAAATGCTATCATGGCGAGTGCTTCAAGCCATTGCATGTGTTCCTCATGATCTGGAGCAAACCCTCTTGGACCGATTCTCTTGAATCATGGAGGAGACTGAAGTACATGTTTTTCTTGCTCTCCACTGTATAAACCACTAAAAGTCAGTTCCAGGATTTGTAGAATTCTGTGCATTCATACGGCAAGTGTAGGCACACAGAGAAAGTGGCCATGAAAAAATACTGTCCTGAGCCTAGTTTCCCCCTTGTACTAACTACCTTTAGTAGGACTGACTATGCAGGCAGCTTAGGAAAGCTTCTTCCCCATTTACAAGCACTTAGAGTACTGCAGACAGAATGGGCAATCTGTGGGGCCATCACTTCTGAGCTCTTGAAGATGGAAGTTTACCTACTTAGATCCAGCTCTGTACATAATCTTCCCCTTCACCTATATTTAGTTCCTTCCTAATAATTCTACTAGAGCCTTTCTGGGGTCTATGACTGCTCAAGAACAACAGTGCAAGACACTTCCCTTGAGTTTGTCTCATTTTTCTCCTGAGTTTGCCAAGGTTACAGCAACACCTTTCACTATGCTTCAAGGAACAGCATAACACTACTTCTGTTTCAAAGGGCAGAAGAGTCAGCATCAAAATAACCTTCTCACATTAGTCTCTGCTATGTAATGTGGGATACACATTAACCGCAAGCACGTCTGACTACAACCAAGTTCTGCTGAAGCATTCTTAAGTAATCTATTTGATGAAGTACAAATCCTCTGTTGAGTTTCCATCAGTAACCTGATTATGGCTATAAAGGGCTTCCCTTTAAATCCAAAGCCCTTAAAATTTGGCTTCATCAGCTGACATCAACTCATCCAGACCCCCTGCTCTTAAGCATCTTCTCATGCTATCTTTCTCTCAAGAACTCAAAGTACTTTGCCTTCTCCTTCCACAGTGTTACTGCTGAAGAGCAGGGCACCTACTTTAAGTGGAGTCTCCAAGTCAGTTGATAAGCCTTTTAAACATCCCGAACTGGCATTAAGATAAAAAGCACATCTTCTCCTCCCATCACTCATTTTCCCCAATACAACAAAACATTTTGTACACGCCAGAGACCACCCACTGCAAAAAATGGCTATCAAGTCTTACTAAAGACAGCTTTGGAACCCCTGAACACTGTCTCCTAGGTGAGTACCACTAATTCTCTTTAGCAGGCACAGAAGGCACATTACATAGGCACACACAGTAACTCAGATACAAGGGAGCTTCCATCAAGCCAGAGACTCTTTCCCCACTGTCTAGTCTACACCACAGCCAGTGTCTCACTTCAGTCACAGCCATATGTACTAGACACTATTACTGTAAATAAGGCAGGTGTATGAAGAGGACAACTATCTCTGGAACTGCTCTACTCTAAGTGTTCATCACACCAACAGACGTGATGATTAAACATAGTTCATAAACACAGTTTGCCAGCTGCATCTTCAGAGTTGAGCTCCAATGGACACACAACTGTACAAGGGCACTCTTTAGACCACAAGTGTTTTCTTGTAGATCTTCCAGGATGGAAAAGGCCACCCATTAAAACATTACAAGTTTCAATCTTTCTTAAACCAATTCTTCTAAAACACTGACAGAGGCATTCAAACTGCAGCTGGCATCCAGCCTTCATTATGGTGGTTGTTACTGCTGCCAACAGCAGAACCAAGAAGTAGATATTAGAAATAGCTGAGCTCATTAGTTCAGAACCCAGCAAGGGCTGCCTGCCCATCAGTAGAGGTATACTAACTGAATGCCAAGACCAAAATTCCATTGCACAGGAGGGATATTAAAGAAGGAGGTATTGTGAACATTAAAGGGTTTGCTTTTCTTAACTATATTTTTGCCCCTACACAATCCAAAACCAACGATTAGCCAATGATAACTCTTGGGGTGAAGATGGCTGGATCAGGGGATTCTCCCCATTTCACTTGACTTTACATATACTACCACCACCACCTTCACCTTCTGAAGCACCATTACTACTTCTGTCTGGGGACATAACCACCTTGACACGTTTACTGCTATAGGCCTACCTTGTCATCTCCAAAGAGATGTTTAGTGTTGGGTTCTGGCCAACAGAGTAATAAAGGAGGTTGCCCTTATTTACTCTGTTATTCCTCTGAAGTGTTAAAGACAGTGAAGGTGAAGAAAAAACGAGAGGAATTTCACCTTGTTCATACATAATATCATGCTCCCATATTAAACACAGAGGAGCTCATGTTGCCAATATTGTAAAAGCAGCAGCTTTCTCCCATTTTACATTATTCCAGCACCCTTAAAAAGAAAGGGTTTTTTCCTAATATCATAGAGGTTAAGTTATCCCTGGACTTCCAGCCTATAAATTAAGAGGTAACAATAAAGACACACTCTCATTAGCAGAAGTATTAACTGTTCAGTTAATATCTGTGAGATGCTCTTTGCTCCTCCTACAAAACACTGCAAGCTCTTCAGAACAGCCCTCCAAGTAGGGTGCTTTTGTCATCGTAAGCATCCCAGGCTTGGCTTCTTAAGACTCACTACTTCAAGTGCCAAACCCACCTTGGTGGATTCCACAGTCACCCAAACAGACACACTAAGTCCACGGCAAGGTTTAAATTCAGAACAACAACAAAAAATAGTCCTGTTAACCAAGAAAAGAAATATGCCAGCCAGGAATTTAGAGCAAGAGGGAGAGAATCAGGGAAGGATCTACAAAACAGAACTGAAATGCCTGTCAAAAGTTAGAAAAAATAAACGTTTCCCCCTAACTCCCTAAGGGAAAGGGTCATTGTTTCATTACTTTGTTCTGCAGCTCTGTTTGCATTGTTGCATTTACAGTGTTTACAGTAATTCTCATCTTTCTACTTACATTTAAACCAAATGCTTCCTTCGGTTTTGTAGGGGTAACCACCCGCAGAGCTTAGCCCTTTGCACGAATTAAGTGCTGGACAATGCTTCCCTGGACCACCAGGCAGCCAAAGCTTTCTGGGACAGCACAGGCAGTAGCAGAGCAGCTTTCCCCACTATTAAAGTCTTTCTGGATCACAAATGGAAGACCTGCTGTGCACGAAAGGTTCAGAATATGAACTTCAGTTCTACTGGTATGAAACTGACCCTGCTTCCTGCTCTTGCCTCAAAAAAAGTCATTTAATATGACTAAATATATGATAAAAACCTTTCCATAACAGATAAGCTGCGTGTACTGGCTTCTTCAGGAGCTGGAAGAGCTACAGAGAGAGTTCTAAATAAAAATACTCATGCAAGGCAAGAATGATGGATGTGTGTTAGCTGCACCATGGTCAGCTTTAATGCCATCATCTGTCAAACCAGGCAACACCACTCCAAACTAACAAGTTGCTGGTGTGCAAGGTTTTCTAGCCTCTTCAAGTGGAGTTCACATGCCTTCCAACAGCTTGGCAGTGAGATGGTGCATTTTGTCACTACTGCTGAACTACCCAGCAATATTACTACTACACTAGGATAAAAATCTGGTTTAGCATGAAAATCTGTCTACAAAGGTCGGGAATATTCCATTCTGAAGTGACAGAGGTGGTTTGTATGATGCTCCCAGCAGAACCCCTCCTGTAGAGATCTACAAGGAGTCATAGAACAGAATTATAGAATCATTTAGGTTGGAAGCGACCCTTAAGATAATCAAGTCCAACTGCTAACCCAGCACTGCCAAGTCTAGTACTAAACCATATCTTTAAGCACCATGTGTACATGGATTTTAAATACCTCCAGGGAGCGTGACTCAACCACTTCCCTGGGCAGCCTGTTCCAGTATCTGACAACCCTTTTGGGAAGAAACATTCACAAATACCTTGGTGCTGCCCCAGGTTGTCATATGAGCTTCTCCAGCAAGATACAAAATTCCTTTCCCATCAAAGCACTTTCCCTCCCCCTCCTTATACACACACTTAATCCCCATATCCAAGCAGAAAGATGCTAGTGACTGTTCTTCACACAGGCTGTTCACTCTCTCAGGTTGACAGCTTTTCCACAACATTTTGTACTATGGAAGTGTTTATTTTAGTGTGTTTACTTCCAACTTGCAAAAAGAGTGATTACCAGCTCCACTGAACTCCTCTTCACACTTTTGGTGAGGAGCTGCAGTTCCTGCTCCCTGGAGGCAGACACGTTTTCCTTCTTTTCTGTGGAGGTAAGTTTTAGAGCATCTCTACTTCTACCGTATTTCACCCTAAACACAAGGGAAGTTAGCTTTCATTGTCACCAAGACCCTTGCAGTTCAAAGCTGTCCAAGCCAGTGAGCTATCTTCATACATGAGCTGTTCTGTCCAGGACTGACCACTTTCCATCTCTAGTCCAATTCACACAGCACTCCCCGGGTTAACTTTCCTCCAATTGCACTCACTGAGGTTCTGGAAGTGCTCAGATAACTTTGTGCTGGGATTTGTATGTGTCTCCCTAGTGGATGCTAAAAAAAAAAGTAAATCCAACATACATATCAGTCTATTTTCACTGTTTGCCTCCTTGAAGGGAGCAGGGTATCAGTCTTAATATAAGCAAATATAAGACCTTTGCACAATAAATCTTTGACACAGATAATTGGCAAGATTATTGCAGTCTCTCATCTTCCTTTTCAGGGCATGTTATTGAGAAAGCTGTGGCAAAACAGCTGTGGCTTTATCTGGATTCCTCAGATTTTCTGGATCTCTTTCTGTCTGGTCTAAGACCTGGCCTCAATACAAACACACACTCAGGCTCGCTGGTCAGACTTCTCACAGTGGACAAAGACCAAGCTGACATTTTTAGTTGATGGCCTTAAAGCAGGCTGTGCTACCAGCTTCCACACACAGTTTTCTTTTGACTGCTTCATACTATGAAGAGTAAGTAGCACTTGTACCATCACCACACCTGGTAAAGTGCAGAAAGTTTCCACACGGGCTTAGGAAGTTTTCTTTCTTCCTATCTTCTATAGCCTAGGAGGCTGTGGAGCCTGATCTCATCTGAAGAAATTTGCTTTTCTGACACAAATGATCAAGGTTCCTCTTCTCATTGGAGGATATTGCCCATCGTTCCAGTAGCCTGAACTACAGCCTGTAAGAAGATAAGCCCAGGAAGAAGTGGCACCAGTAGTAAGGACCAGAAGCAGCAGGACTTGGTTTATCACCAAGTAGCACAACTAAAGTGCAGGCTGCTTTCTGCCTGTGTGATGCTCTACTGCTTGAGGGGATAGCAGGCAAGCTAATGCACTGGCAAGGAACAAGGCAGATGAAGTATCAGTAGGCATTTCTTTCTCCCATCCACCTACAACCACCTATGTGGGAATTAGAGCAGCCTGATCTGCAGGAAAAGATCCTTCTCCTCTCCCCTCCCCTGAACTCAGCAACCTCTTCAAGCTGAAAAGTTATCCCAGGCACTAGCTGTCTTAAACATGGACACGTCCTAGTTTCACTTAAACAAAATCTTGACATGGTGAATCATGTGTCATCCCACTTCTTATGAGTTTTTTGGTCCACACCAGGAGGCAAGAGATAATTGAAGGGAGAATCAAGTTTAAGACATCCAGAGAAATTCAGCCTTACAAGGGAAGAGTTAGAAAAAAATTGACTTTATGTTGTTTGATAGGACTCCAGGCAGATACTAAGTCAGTTTATGTCAGCTATGACCCAAGAGGAAATACCTGTTTTAAGAAATTGGGCTGACAACCCAACATTAAAACTAGTTTTGTAGGTGCATGAGAAATGGCTGTGAATCTAGCCTAGCTGTAAGATTTTGTGAGTTTGAAACGTAAAGATGTGGCCACCACCTGAAGATTCCAGCCTAATTCTGTCTGAATCAGCTTTTGCTTATCCTGGTCAACCCTGATTTTGCCATGACTGTCGGCTCCACACGTTCCTCCAGTCAACTCTCTGTATAACCAGACACTGCCAGTTTCTCACTCTTCCTTGCTCACCCTTTGTCTTTGCTCCTTTTTAATTCCAAACCTTAAGATCCAGAGAGGTCCTACACATTTAATCAGCTCTCTTTCAGCACCTACTTGGAAAATACTGAACCATTGAGAAGACATTAAGGCCAATGCTTCTCCCAGCTGAAGTTTGCCAGCTCTTGCACATAGAAAGACCACTCCTATAATTGACTTTGAAAGACTTTTTTCCTTTAGCAATTATATTAACATCCTGCATACACAAATAGTTAACAGCTCACGCACCAAGCATCTTCTTCCCAGGTTTATTCACATGCCAGGTTGCTGGTTCATTCTCATCCCTCACCACTGTTCCAGCTCCCCTCCTCCCATTCTCAACTTGTCCAGCTTTCAAGACCTTTTCCCTCTTCCCAGTACCAGTTACAAACCCACACAACTTCATTAGCCAACTTCTCATTTAGAATTCAAGCAGAAAGAGGAAGTTATTAACCAAACCCTCAAAATCCCTAATTATACTCAGTAATCCAGCTCTATCCCTGGATACTATTTCAATCCCCAATCCTCTGTTTCTGGTTACAGCTCAAGCACCAGCATACTCCCTTTTGTTTTCACAGGACTTCTGACTCCAGACTACAGAGAAATGTCAGTTCAATGTTGCCCTAGTTTTGATTCATCAAGCCAGATGACAAATTTTGAATCTTGAAAGTGGGTTTTATTCCTATTAGTTTTCAGTCACAGAGCAAGATGAGCCTAGCCTAGTTTTCTATGGCTAATGAGTCCCTGGATGTCACATAGTTGTTGGCCATGGGGCAGTGGTTTCTTGCAAAGATCTTTTAGAAGCACCACACTACAGTTACAAGTGGGTATCAAGACAGTGCCAAGAAAGCATTAGCGTTACTTAAAATAAGAGTGGAAAAGAGCAAGAAAAAAAAGCAAACTCAAATTATCCTCAAAAAAAATACAAACCACCTGAAAACAATACTGAGTTGTCCTGCAGTGAATCCACTTCTGGATTCAGCCACCTTCCCTCTGGGTACTTGGAGCCTGCTAAGAGCACAGGTATGTTAGGGCTCACGCAGGACTAGGACTCATTGCAATTCCCAAGTCTGGCTGTGAAGCTTCCTTCTCCCCTCTCCCCCCACCACTGGAATTTCCTCATTTGTAAGCAGAGCCCAACATAAACTTCTTAGAACAGTTTGCAGGATAATTTAGTCATCGTTAATCCCTGGGTAAAAGGGAGGGAAAGTTTCAGGAGGTAAAACCAGAGCCAGGTTTTGAACACCTGTGAGCAAGGTTTAAGGGAGGGAAGGTCTGAAGCTTGCATGCAAAGAGGTTGACAGCACTAGTTGGCTCCATTACACAGATTTCTATCCCTTGCTTATTTCATCATTCTCCATGTTCATACCCAGAAGTGGATTCTCTTACAGAGCACGAGGAGTGCCTCAGAGCAGAGATCTTCAGCTGAGCACTGTTCTTACAATGGAGTCACTTAGAGTCCTCAGCATCAGATGAACCCCAAGTTTGCAACCAACAAATGGACTACTTCTGTGTGGTAACTTACGTGAGAAAGCCTCGAAGCAGGACCTGGGTGTACCCTTGAGTATGGAAAGAAGTTTCTTCAGAAGTGCTAAAATGTAAGTATGGATCCTTAAAAACCTGTTACTGAATGAATTGCTAAAGAGCAGGAAACAAAGTTGGGAGTGCCTAGTCCCCCTGAATCACCATGAGCTAATGACACTTGCCCCAGACATTTTTATTGAAGTCAGTTCTTTGAACTGTCAAGCTCTGAAGGTGTGTAATGCTTCAGGTGGCTAAGTACTTATAAAAAAGGCTCAGCTTGAATTGGGAAGAGATCAAGCCAAGGAGTGGAAAAACAGTATCCTCACAGAAACTCAGTATAATCTGAATTCAGATACGAGATTTGTTAGAAGATGGTTGTTTAACTGTTGCCTCTTCAGGAAAATTCAAGGACCTGAAGGTTTTGTGAAATGATGGCAGCTCTGATCTTGAAATTTCCATGCAGAAAAGGAGCTCTTGTTCAGTACTTATGTCAACTCAAAGAGGCTGAAATAGTGCACCTTCTCCAGAATGACACCCTGCAAGGAAAACGATCTTTTTAGCTCAAAACCAGGCGATTGCTTTTATAGGAGGATGCATAAATCAGCAGCCAGCCTTTGCAGTATTTTACAGGCTAGACCATATTGTGCAACAGGTAGCAATGAATCCAAATTCATTTGGTACATAGTACATAGGAAAAAAACCCCACCAAGTAACTTGTTAATCCTGTTTGTCTTCTGCTTAAGTAGAAAAAAGATGAAGTTGTCTTTAAGAGGAGAAGAAGCCCGTGACAGACATTACTTTCTGATAAAATTCTTGCCACATTAGTACTAAATAGTTCAAACAGACTGTTACTGGCTTGGAGCAGCTCTACTGCTGGTGGTGCCACAAGATAGATTCATAACTAGGTGCTACTGGAACTGCTTATCTTCATCTCCAAGCATGCAAAGGATGTTTATCCAAATACAGAAGTTACTTTCCTTTTTTGTAGAGTCAGATATTAAAGAACTAAACCAGTGGTCAGAAAACAGTAAGTAGTTACATGGAAAGCAATTCTCATAAGAAGTTGTTTAGCAACAAGGGAATCAGTTTGAGGATTTTTCTCAAACTGTGGGAGGACTTAGTCTTATGGTCACCATTAGCAGAACCATTCACTGACTTCTAGTCTTCCTCCCCACATGCTAAGCTGCTTGCACTGGGTTCAAGTGTTGGAAGAACATGTATCCTAACCACAGAGAACTGGGATTCCCAAGTCCACTGGCCTCTACAGCTTACAAAGCTTAAGTTCTCCTTGTCAAGAGAAGCAGAGCGATGTTGCCTGAGAAAGGTAAGTTCTTTAGCCTTAATGAAGTGATACTCGTAATAAATCAGGTACACCAGAGAAACCCTGTAGCTTTTAACTATCTTAAGAACTGTTTTACATGGTGATAATACCTGGCATCAGCTTGGTATTCTTGCCTCAGAGGCTTAAGCATCAGCAAGAAGCTTCAACTCAGCATTTAAGGAAAAAGTATGATACCTGCAAAGAAAACTTGCAGCAAAACTAAAATGAGCATCAGGAAAGATAGTGACAGACCTTTAAAGGACAGCAGGCAAAGGAAAGGGTCAAATAAAAGCCCAGTACAAAAGTCACAGAATATTTAACTGTGAAGATCTTTCCCAAGACTGTATGAGGTTTTCAAAACAACGTCCATCACAAAGGTTGTTTTAATTACTCTCATCTCCAGCCAACCCAAATATGGTTTATCAGGAATGATCTCTATCTGCTTGAGTCTTCCAGTCCAAGTCTCTTGTCCACAATCTTCTGTAAGATTTAGCTCCTTGCACTTCACAATAAAGAGGAAACAATGCCAAAAATAAGCCTTTTTCCTTCTGAGATGTTTTAGAAGCAGAGGACAGCACACTGAGTGCCAAGGCAGCTCACAGATAGTATCACTCTTCTACCTCTTACCTCCCTCCTCCTCCATAAGAACTCTGACATGGCAAGCACGTGCTTCTGCAGCAAACCAATACAGCAATTAGCATGAATTCTGTTTCAGACACTTAATGCCTATAAATAAGCATCCCAAAATAACTGAGGATCACAGAAAACAGTGCGAGACTGCTGCCATCTCAGGCGTTCTTAGATAACTTGTCAGGACTCTTCAGCTGGTGGCCTACAGGCTGCACCCAGCCCCAAGACAGCCGAGCAATCTCTTGCCACTCAGCAAGCCCACTCTGTGCACCAGGGCTCTGGGCTGTAAGTTCTACCATATTAGTCTGTCCCTTGAGTAATCAGCACCTCTGAGTGAAGGAGCATTGCTGTATGCTGATGCAATGGAAACAGCGCTCCCAGTAACAGCTCCAGTACCCCAGAAGCAAAGGGGAGGGAGACATCTACACTTCCATCCCAAGGCACTGCTATTGCAGAGGCTGCAAACCACCAGGGTGGGACTGCCTGCAGGCAACCAAAGCCTTAGCACTAAGTATGCTCCCCTTACCATTTTCCCCACCCTCAAGCCCTTCTCCATTTCCTGATGGCCAGTGGCTTCACCAGATACTACTTCCCCAGTTCTCTCCCAGACACTGGCCTTCACGCCCCTGCCATGTGCTTCCAACCTGTCCAGTCTAAAATCCTCATCTGCTCCACAAATTACAGGGAGAGGATCATGCTTACTTACATCAGCATCTTTATCAAGTTCCCTAAACTCCAAACTCACCTTTTATCCCAAATTAAAGGGGCCTGACATCCCTCTACTCCCTCCACCCCCTTTTCAGCTTTATTAGAAAGCATGAGATAAGCACTTGGCACATGAATGACAAGGAAAACTGTTTGCAGGAAGAGTTTTTCCTATTGAGCACATTCCTGATTTTAAATTTAAATGAGGATATACCAGACCCTCTAGTGTATCTTACTCCAAGTTTTACCAGATTGCAAGAATGAAACAATTCTATGATTCTATATTGGAAGAGTTTCTTCTCTGCAGTTTCCAAACCGATACAGACACAAGAGCACCCTAGAGATTCTTTGCTCTTCTTTGAACCTTAAGGCAACACATATACAAGAATAATTTGGGGTCCTGTTTAAGAACAAGAACGGCCAGAATGCCATCAAATGCAACAGGATACACAATTGGCTGCCTCATATTAAATAAAGGCAACTTATTAAAAATATCTGTTCAAAACTTCACCTGTTCCCTTGGCAGGTCCTGAAAACATCCTCATTAACTGGAAATTGCATTAGATATTGTCAAACAGCTGTTTAATTGGGATAGATTATAAGCATGCTGTGCAGCTTCAGAGGTTTTGCACTTCTAAGACTTCTTTTATCTGCGGACTACAGTATATTTACTAGGAAGAAGGCTCCCCCACATACCTGTGAGGCAGGCATTATCCCAACTCTAGGTGAAAAGCTTTAGAGATGGTAACTCGCTCAAGTTTTCAGTAGAAAAGATAAAAGAGAGCACAAGCTACCACCATTCTCCAGGCATTTAATGCCCAGAAAGCTATTCTCCCCAAAAGCCCACCCCAGAAAAGAGTACAATAACACATCACTGTGGTCAGATGCAGTATGTAGTTCACTCCTTACACAGTTGTAAGAGCAACACGCCTCAGTTTTTCTTATAAAACTAAATTATAACTTCATTAGTAGCTTACCCAAAATCCTAAGATACTAACCCTCAGTAGTGAAGGGGCAAGTTAGATGACCTTTAAAGGTCCCTCTCAACCCAAAGCTTCCTATGATTCCTTTGTTGGCCTGCAAAGACCTGTTCCCCCTCCCACTACAGCTGGTACCTTCCCCCTCAAAGGAGAGGGGTCAAAATGGAGTAGAAATTCAACACTAACCTGAAGCTCCAAGTTTGACAGAGAGACTTAGATTGTCCATATAAGACTCTGGAGCTTTCCATCACGTTTGACATGTTTATTCGTTGTTTGAAAGACTTGAAAATCCTTTTAAGTTACCTAATCACATCCTGTGGCAAGTTGAAGATACTTGACATTCCTCCCTTCCCTTTCCCCACCTTTGGGGCAAGCTAAGTGTAAACATGGCACCAACCCAACTACAGCAGAGCCAAGTCCCATTCAGGATCTCAAAGGAGTACCCTGTGCCCTCAGAGGTTAGCACAACACAGGAGGTCCAGGCACTGTCCCTTCCCATCAGCTAACTGGCCTGTGGGATAGAAAGCATTGGGAGAAGCAGTGAAGGAAGAGTTTGTTTTCTATTCCAGTGCTGGCACTTCCCTTCAGCTGCAACTCTAGAAGCACATGGCAGCTCCTTTGTAAAAGAAAAAATAATCACTCGTTCGCCTAAGTAGGAATGGGAAAAGGGTAAGGCACCCCAAAACAAGCAATGGGGCAGCAAATACAAGAGGTCAGAGACCTCCTTCAAATTCTTAATTTACAAGGAGCAGACAAGAAACGAGCCAGAAAAAGTAGCCAGGCTGGTGTGGCATTTAATTCTCAAGATGTGTAGATTCTCACAGCTTGCATAGATTCTTACAAAAAACTTCCAGGGAAATTCTTTTAGACTGTTCCCACTCTGCAAATTTGTGGCAGAATATACATGCTGCTGACAATCCAGCTTAGAACACTTACAATATGAGAAGATCAAATAGGACTGCTCTTAACATCATTCCCTTTCAGAGAGACTCGCTTAGCTGCTGACAAGCTCAGAGGTAAAAATATCAGATCTAAGGCATGTACCTTTGTGGGAGCCCAACTGCTACAGGCTTTGGCAGATGTACCCAAGCCAACAGCTCAAAGAGGCTACAGAAGTTGCATGCCAGCTTTAGCAACTGTTCTGCCATCTCAGTATTGCTCCTTCCTACTCAGCATGGGAACATTCACCAAGCTCAGAATCACACAGGACTGACTGGATAAACTCAAACTGTAATTGAGTGTAGTACCCATGATAAAACAAGAAGCTGAAGAGACCAATTCAGTGCTTAATCACTGGAGTACAGATCTGCTGAAACAGTGGTTGAGAGCCTTAAAGGATTTCCTCACTTGCTAAATAATGAGTCTGTTTCTACACTTGAACAGAAGCCTGATGAGTTTCTATCTTCACCTATTTCTTAGTTGGACAAGTCCACGTTGCATGGACTGAAGCAGCAGTCAGCTTCTGCTTAACTCCTCAGACATCTAGCTGTGTCTGTGCTGAAGTACTGCCTGACAAGGGAACTTTACAGTCTTTAGAACTAGGAAATGTGAAGCTGCAAAAGGCACCATGGGGAAGAGAGACACCACACCGAGTTTGTTCAGAAGCTTTATTCTCTTCCCACTGAAGCAAACAAACCACTAAATGGAAAAAGAAGGACCAGGCAAGTATTTTGAGAACTATACATCTACTGTATTAGTATAGGACAAATTATCCTTAAAGTTCTTCCCAAGCCTGCAATTTACTTCACTGAAAAGTTACTCAAGATCCTAAGCCTAGTGAAATGAAATCCTTCAATTCCCAGGACAAAGCCTTAACACACTGGGGGAGAACCACTTCAAAGAACATGATCTAAGGGGAAAAGACAAGTCTCACTGTATTTTAGGCTCTTTTTTTTTCCCACGTTGAAGCTATTTAGGAGTTCTCTAACTTGAAACACAACCTGAGCAAATTACCAGAACAGAGATTCTCCAGTCCACAAGCACGCTCAGATGAGACAGAGCCTTCAAAAGCCAGATGCATAACACAATCTGTGTTCATTCAGTGCAATCTACTAACTACAACTTCCACTGCTTTTATTAGTTGCTTCCAGAGGTAATTGCTCAATTTCCAGTTCAAAGCACTTTACACTAAGCATGCAAGAAAGACACCTTATCAGCATGCTGCACACCAATGCATACACCTCCAAATGGCACTAATGGCCAATTAATTATATCATTGGTCAGGCAGACTGTTCAAGTGGAATTAAAGCACCTAATTAACTTTCACCAACAACATACTGAATGAAAGTTGAACTACTACATCATTATTAGAAGCCACGGTAAATTTAAAGATCAGATTTAAAGGCAAGAGTCTTGCAGGCAGTTTTGATCTTGAAAACTCCTGAAGGCATATTCCAGTTTTCCTTCTTGGTAGTAAGCCAGCACAGACAGCCAATTATGCCACCAAACACCTTTTTACCTTCTAGAGCCACACAAACACTGAACATCCCAGATTTTACACCTCAAAAGAGTGAGAAACAGCGTTAGAGAGCAGCACACAGGCAACAGCATTCAAAGCTCAGCAGTGACTTTAGGAGATGAACCAAAGTGTTAGGAGCTCACCCCTGGAGCTGATTTGCCCATACAGACCTCCAGCTGCTTCAAGTCCCCAGCCTGTACAGTCTTCCATGGCTCTTCCACTGTAGACAAAGTGGTGTGCACTTTCTCTACATGGTGTGAGGTGAAACAGACTGCACCTCAGCCTGCTGGTGCAGTTCTGAGAGCCTCTCTTGGTCAGCCTTCCCATTGCAGTGTCACAGCAGCTGATTCTTTTCTTAAGATCCAGGCTCCTACAGAAGAGAATGCTGAAACTCTTCTGCAGCAGGCTCCTCAGAGAAGGTTTATTCCAAGCCTAAAAAGGCAAAAGTACCCCTAGAACTCATTTCTGGAATGCTTGGCATTCCAAAATCTTTAAATATTTCAAGTTGGGAAGTATTTCCTGCATGTTTTCCATTGTTCCTCCTCATACAGTTACAGCACAGCTCTGTCCCCAGGACACACACCTCCAGCTACCTCTTCCTGCTGAGCTGAACACCCAAGGTTGATGTCCCACATAACAATCCAGCCATTCCTTGTGCAGCTGAAGCCACTAGAGGGCATTGACATTTACTCCAAAACCAGGATTCCATGTGAGAGACAGGCCTTGTCCTCAGCTTTATAGGCAAGTCAGAGACTTTGATACTTGCTTTCTCTACTCAAAGTCCTCTGTTCACAGGGATGACACCATCACCTGGATGCACACTCCTAGAACCACATGAAAGATATCCCATGGTCATCATAACTGCCTTCATGCAGGATTTGAGCCTGTAGCTTACATCACCAAATTCACCTCATCAAACCACAAATCACATCAACCCAGATCTTCCCACCCTGGCACACCACTGTGTGCATTGGTCAAGTTTTGGCCATCCCATTTCAGTTTTTTGGTAATTTGGAACGCAGAAGGGATTTCTGAGCACCCTCTGACCCATCTGCAGACATTCCCTTCCCTTCTAGGCTAAGTCCAACATTGCTGCATGCTCCACACCTACTTTCCTCTTTCCCACCAAGTGCCTTGTTCACAGTTGCAGGGTGAATGCTTTACCATGCTGTGTTTACATGCACCCAGGACAGATTTTTCACTTTCACATGCTGCAAACCTAAACAAGGAGAACTGAAGGCAACTGACAACCCTGCATTCAGATTTAATAAGCAACAGATGAGCAGAGAAGCCCTGCACTCAGCTGAATCATCTTGCTGTTCTATTTCAAGTAAGTACTTAAATATTTGACAATGGAGAATAAAAAGCAGCTGTCCAGAACCTTGCATAGGTTGGCCACGAGACATAATAGGAAAGAGCACATAGATGTTAAAAGCCCAAATTAATAGTGTGCCCTAGCTAGGCTAAATCTAGTTCATCACACCCACACCTGAGGACTCAGTTTCCTTCCCCTGTTCAGCCAAAGACCTTGCAGGACATACATAGGGCCAAACCCATCCACCAAAACCTCTGGAAAATTCCATTTCTAGTGCACTGTAGATACTTCTTGCAGGTTGTGAGGAGCCACATCATCCCCTCAAGTGCTGCTCCACATCCAGTTTGAAACTAGCTTGTGCAGGGCATCACAGAGCAGTGTCATAATCAGTGTGATACAACTGCATCATGCTGGAGGTGTGCAGAAGAAATAGTTTGTCTTACGCTCACTTGGAAGTAATGTTACTCCTCATAGAATCATTAAGGTTGGAAAAGTCCTCTAAGATCATCAAGTTCAACCATCATGCATATAAAACTGCTCTTACACTTGGCTAGAACATCATACCAGAACATCACACCTTAGCACAAATCTGGGTGCAGTAGAGGTCTATTGTTTTGGGGTTTTTTTAGTAGACATTAACATTTGCTCCTGTTCTCAGCTATCACATCTCATGGTGAGTACACACAAGCTCTGCTTTTGCTAAGGAGACAGGATGAAGAATTTTGCATTATCAATAACACACAAAAAAAAAAGGGAGACTCCTGATACTCGGAACAGAGTAGGAAGTGTAACTGTAAGTTAGCATAGCTCCCAAGTGTACCCCACAGGAAAAGAGAGCAGTGTTTTATCTTTAGAATTTAACGTGGAACAGAGACTCAAAGCTGCAACTCCTTTTTTCACAGGGGTTATATAATGGGACAGCACTAAAGTTCATAACTAGCACTTCCAGACTTTGCCTGGAGCTCTAAAGTACAACTGCTAAGATTTACTGCACATTGTGCTCATAAATCAGGCTATTGCCTCTTGTGTAAGACAAAATATCAGGCACTGTTACTGAACCAATATCTCAGCCCCAGTGATGGGCAAGCAGACCAACTATGGGTAGTGGGGGAGAGTTAATAAGCTAAGTCTTTGAGAGCAGGTAAGGAGCTGGGCTTCTGCAACAGGAGAGATGCACCTACTGTCAATACGAGCATCCAGTCTCCAAAAGAGAACAGCTGCAAGCAGCCATAGATTGTTTTAAATACTGTGCTTTTAGAAGGTGTTTCAAAAGTTAACCTTACTCAATTCACTAGTACATTGCAAGAAAGAAACAGCTGAAATACTCCCAAGTGTCTTAATTGCCTGATAACTACAAGTGCTAAATCAGTAGGAACAGAAGGAGCCTGTTTTCAGCACCATCTATCCCTACAGCCAGCACAGGCTGGCTATCAGCAATTGCAGTATCATAACGAGAGCTCCTGTAGCCTAAAACTGCTTAACTTTCAAGTATGTCAGTGCTTCAACTAGAGCTGTCTATACTGCCTTCAGTAGCTGTCCTTCATCCAGACTTGGCCACCAAGGCAGGTGACTAAATCCAGCTCCAGCCATACAATTAGCAGGAAAAACTGAAGTGTCCATCGTGCCACAGGAGTGAGCTGTCTGGCTGAGCTCAGAGCTGGCCAAAGCAACACATTCAACACATCACAGGGGATCAGAAAACACACTCAGACATGAGCTTGGAGACACAAACCACAAGTATGGATGCAGCATAAATGTCCCTTTCAACCCTGACAATTCTATGATCCTATAATTGTTCATGGGTTAAATAACAGGCTGGAAGTAGGAAAATGTTACAGCTTGGGAGTACCCAACCAAGCTCGTTGTCTGGTGCTCTTAACTACCAATCTTAAAGAGTGGTTCTTCTACAGCTAGGACAGACCTTTTCTTCACAAATTGCTTTGTTTTACTTCAAGCTTGTATCTTCTACAAAATCCTGCCAAAAGGCAGCAAGCAATGCAAGAAAGGAAGCACAGTTTTATTACTGCTTTAAAGTGTAAGGTCAGCAAGTGCTTGTGGATCACTGCAGTGGCATAACCTTCATGAGGCTTTGAGAAACAAGTTGGTAAAGGCCTAAACCTCAGATTAAGGTGCTAGAAAAGGTGGCAGATTCTGAAGACTTAAAAAATTTATTTTTATCCTGTTTAGAGACTGTTCATGTCCAAAAAAACTAACTTCTTGATGTCCAGCAAAAGACAGAATCTAAAGACAACTAGCACTGGTGTCAATCACCTTACAACAAAACAGGTGCCAAGAGAGTCTTGTATTTTTACATCAGCATCTGCTAGTGAAATAAAAAGCCACTAGCAAGTCCTACTAAAGCAATTTTAGATAAGCATGGCTCTACCCATCTGAACACTGGCATGAGATTTAACAAGATTACCTCTCCTCACTTGATCCTAATTGGTTGCCTTAGGAAATGCATGGATATACATTAACATTAGTCTGCCATACAGTGAAGAGTTGACACGCTTGGCTTAGGATGTTTGTGGTAATCCCTGGATTTGCTTTCTAATAAATACTAACCAGAGTCAAGCCAAAGATAACACCCTATTTCGTCCTCTTAATCTGAGGTGACCTCATCACATCTCTCATCAGCCTTCTGGCACTTCCTGAATGTAAGTGTCTGTATTCTCCATGGTTTCATGCAAGACAAGCAGGGAGAAGTGAAAGTCCTCTTCAGCTTTTGCTCCAACATGCTGCACTTAATCACTGCACTGAAAAGCTGGTTACATCTCCACACAATTTATCAAAGCTGAACAAACTGAAGGAAAGCATGTCAGGTGGAAAATGTTTGTGCAGTTTAATTTGATTTACTGCCCCAGTGTTTTCCAAAGAAAAGCATGACTTCCTGAAGGCAGACTCACTTTTGCCAGGAAGAGGGCTTCAGGCAAGGTTCAGCAAGAACTATCAAGTTCAGAACTGTTCTCCCACTCTCCTTGCCCTGCCTGAACAGCAGCACATACAAAGGACACATCACAGAGGGTGTAGAGCAGAGTTTGACAAAAGTCTGGGAAAAAAAAGCTAGAAGCTTTTCATCCACAGCTATTCAAGGTGACAGAATCAGTGGGTAGGTTACCTTGGAAGTAGTTATAGCAGAGGATCACCATTTAAGGTCAAATGTGGACATTTTATTAAGCAGTGAGCTAAGACTTGCATGGGACACCTGAGAAGGCATCAAGTTTAACAGGAAGAATAGTTACTAAGATAAGATACCTACTTTTTATTTTTAAACATAGGGAGGTATGCCTTTGGAACTCAGTATTCCTCACTACAGGGAAAAACCTGCTGATAGCTGGAGCTAGACTTCCTATTTGGGATTCTCCTTCACCCAGCAGCACAAGGGCTGCTTGTGGTTTTCAAAGCTTCAACTAAAATCAAATCCTTCTCTACAAGTTGCATGGGAATTTCCTACTGAATTCTTCCCATCTATTCTGGAGCTCCTAGGGCTGGGCATGGGGAAGGTCCCTGGGTTATATGAAGCAATTGTGGAACCTATTTTGGTTTTCATTTGTCTTCATACCAGCAGAACTAGAAGCCATTCTTGGAGACTTCTAGGTAAATTCTAAAAGCCCAACAGGAAACTTTAAAACTTAAATTGTAACACTCACCAGCTATTCAAGCTAGATCAGAGTCTCAAATATTTGGGCTCAAAATGTCCTTGTCATAATTGGGTCAATCCCAGAGATGTTGAAGGGCAACTTTTAAGAACGTTCAAATTTACTCAAGTGCGGCAGGTTTTTTTTCCTCCCACTCAGTTCCAAATTCAGCACCAAAAAACCCCAGCCTTCTAGTAAACATACTGAGCTGTTCTGAAGTTACCTTTATAGGCAACTCAGTTTGGAAGTTGAGATTTATTTTTTAAATTAGTTTCATGCAAGAACCACACACACATGAACCAGGACAGCTTCATCCTCCTAAGAGCTAACATAGCTACACATGATACTGTTTATACACCAACAAACTTTACAAAACAGAGCAGAGGAGTTCAGGTGCTTTGTCATCCAGAGCAGAAATCTGGAAACCACACACTGCAGTATGTTTACAAGCAACAGCTAGCTTCAGTTCCAACCCTGCTGCCAAAGTGCTTCAGGTGAAGAAGCACTTTGTCTTTTGTGGTAAAGAAAAGCTCAACTTCTTTCTGTTCCCAATCCAGCTAGTTTGGAACTTCTTTAGGGATCTACCATTCACAGTAAAAAGCCTGGAATTTAGATAGGCTGTGCTGCTAGCTCTCTTCTTCCTCAGGTCAACACCAAACTCAGCAACATCCTCTCAGCATACGTGCATCTTCTATTTTTCACTTGTTTGCTCTTCTCCATCTCAAATCAGCCAAGGAGGAACACACCATAGAGAGCTCAGCAAGCTGCCCCCAACAGGAACTCTCTTCAAACTGACCAGCTCCTTGTTACTCCTCTCAGACTGATTCAATTCCTGGTTGATACAGCTCTAGCCTCACCCACCACCCCAACCATCATCACCTGGGGGCAGCTGAGGCCTCACACAGCTGGGCCAGGTTCTGCCTTTGGGGCCTGAAACCTCTTGGGGAACAAAACATGTTGCTGGGTTGTGACTCATCCAAAGGTCAACTCCAGCTCAGGGCCCACAGCCCAGGCCCCAGCACTTCATTCAGCCCCTGACCTATGGATGATTCACCACCTCTTTATTACCCCAAACACAAAGGCAGAGTTTTCCAATTACTACACATACAAATTCCTTAAACAGCAAAGGAAAAGCCTTTTACATGGCAGTTACCAGACATACAAACAGTAACAAGAAATTTCCTTTACAAACAGACTATACATACAAGCAGCCACAAAAATTTCCCATTTTATACAATCCTCACTTCATTTTACCACTTACATACACTCTTCCCAGTTTAATGCACTCTATCCATTTCATCTCCCCAAGGTTTGTCATTCCATGGTGAAGTTCTGCAGCACTATCTCTTCACCATCCAGCAGAGCATCCACATCATTACCAAAGTCCACTTTATCTCTTTGCCAAGGTTTCTTCATCTTCTCTTTATGTCTTTACCATCTATCATTGTTTAAACTTCATCTTTATTTTGAAGACCCTTTTCCAGCAGAACATCCACACCATCTAGTTTCTGTTCTTCTTGCCAAAATGAGTTCTGCTCATCACTGTCCCCAGGTCCTTTGTGGTTATCTTCATTACCAGTCTTTTTCATATGAGTGCTTCTCATCACCTGTACAATCTTCTCACAAAAGATTTTCATACATCATCTATTGCTCTACCATCGTCCAAGCCAAGGATTTGGACCAGACCAGGCATTCAGGCCCAGGATCTGGACATCTTTTCAGGCAATTTCTCACTAATTGCCCTAACATATCATCTTCAGCCAAACCAGGCATTTGGAGAATTTTTTGGACATAATCACCCCACCAAAATCCAGGCTAGAGTCCAGAAAACTACCATCATCCAGACCCAAGGATTTGGAGAACTTTACAGGCAACAAATGTCCTACCACCATTCGGGTTAGGGTCCAGAGAACTACCATCATCCAGACCCCTTTTTGGGCAATTCCCCCCCCCCCCCTCATTGCCCTTTCAGATGATAATTACCCTACCATCATCCAGGCCAAGAATGTGGAAACTTTATGGGTAATAATTACACTCTACTATCACCCAGGCTCCATCAGCCATATTACATGTAATTGAGATTTTCAGTGTGAGCTGTGATGTTCAGGAGAGTTCTGCAGCTAGATTTTCACAACTTTGCAAGTTTTAAGAAGGGTAGTAGCTTAGATGACAGCTCAAGTTCAGCAAAATACTATTTTTCAGCCAATATACTTGTTACTTCATGGGAACCGAGGAGAGGACAAAACCTGGTGGCCTTGGAAAACTTAGGTCTTCAACAGCTACAGCCAGTAACATCCAGACTACTTTGGAGTCAACTGGCCTGCCTCAATATGAGAGTCCTTAATTTAAAAAAGAAAACCACCACCAAGCTGGAGCATAAAGCAGTTTCAGAGCTAACTGTGAAAAGAATGCTCAGCTCCCTGAAATTCCTGAAAATGAGCATCTAAAAAAAAAATAAATAAGTTGTGCTGACGTACTTCCCCATACTTCCAGACAATGGGTTTAACCATGATTAATGCACTATCACCAAAGTATGTTTATGTCCATTTTGTAAATGTCCCTAGAAATTGCAGCTACTACTCCTCCTACAGTTCAAGCTTCAACTATGAAGAGTAAAGGGAGTGTAAGACCAATTACTGCCACTGAGAGAACATCCTGCCTCAACACAGGAGGTGCTCTACATAGCACCTCACCAACCAAAGCCTAGAGAAGACATCTTTCACTTGCAATCCTGCACCTAAGGGCCTGCCCCTAAAGATACTGGCTGTGCCTGTGTAATAGTAAAGGAGGAAAGATAGCCCACAGATACTGACAAAGCCAGAGGAATGCTGGTAGCAACCCTCATAAAAATTCATAGCTAATCCCTTCAATGTTTACCACCTTATGGGAAGCATGAGCCACTTGTTGGATAGCACGGCCACCAACCACCACTGAAGTATCTTCCTCCACCATTGGGTATTATCTATTCATTTAAGCAGCAGCCACTTGGCCATCACTTCAGATTTCACCTATAAAGCCACAGGACATCTCTAGAATGACCTGAGGCCTTGAGGTACATCAGCCAGAAGCTCTCTTACAGTGCACTAAAGATATCCTATCCCAGGCCAGCTGCTTTCAGAAGCCAAGTGGTGGACAGATTTCTGCATGATTTTCAGGAATATTTCAGATGCACTGCAACTAAATGAGGATGAGTTACACCACCAGCAATGAGAATCCAACTGGCTCCCATGTACTACAATGGCAGGAATACATCAACAGTGCTTTCCACCAGATCCATCACTTGACAAACTCCAAAGCCTTGGAGGTAGATATTGGTACTGGCTTTAATTTAAAAGGGTGGAGCAAGTTATTGCAGATTTACGTATTTTTAGATTAAGACAAAGGGAAGCAAGTGGCATTAATCTCTAGAACTGTGTGGCAAAAAAAAAAAAGGAGCATTCATTAAATGAACAGCCCTGTTCATTTTATATGTATCATTTTTATGGACTTCCACCTTAGATGTATTTTGCTTCCACTAAGACCAAGAAATGTACACATGAAAACTCACCCTTCCCTTACAAGTTCGGAGCAGATTATCCTCTATAGAGTTCCAGACGTATATATATTTTTAAAAGCTACTTTTGCACACAGCTTATCTACTTGTGCAATACTTGCCTGCTTTCTTAAAAGCAGAGGAATAAGCCAAATGCAAAACTCAAGGCAGAAGCCAACAAGAGTTACCACCACTCTGTACAATAACTAGACCCAAATCACAAGTAGCTACTTGGCTCAGACAGAATCCCCTTTATCTGGCCAGTATCCACAAACTCCAACTCATTTAATATCCTCCACTTGGAGATTACACCCAAGAGCTTCTGGCTTTTTAGTTCTTCCCTTGCACCACATTTCACCACGTATTTGTTTAAGCCTAAGCATAGACTACATGTAAATCTGCTTCAAAGAACTGGGAAGGGAAATGGTTTGATGTACCAGCTAGAGTAGATTCCTTAATCTTCATGCTAGTCAAGGGAGTCTATGCTGCAACAAAAGATTATCATCCTATCTGCTTTTGACTGGTGTGTATCTGGTACACACAGAAGCAAGATCCAGAGATAGTGAATATCTGGACACCTTTCCTGGGCTTGTGTCCCTGTTGTATATTAAAGGATACCACTACTTCACCAGCTGTTCTCATCTGAGGAGGCTTCCCTAGCTATTTGAATCCTAGTTGACTCCCCCTCTATACCAGTGACAGCCACACTACTGCTTCTGTAGTCCAAGGAGAAGCCAGGAGTCCACTTAGTTTCACAGTGTCCACAGAACATAAGAGAGTTATCTTTACATTAAGGCTGTATTGGATTGGTTTAATTTGTTGGAGTATTGGAATTACAACTAAAGGATCAGATGATCTCCTATTTCAGGTTCTCTGTATAACCAAAGAAAGTTTAACCCACTCGAACTCCACAAGAGGATAGAACAAGCACTACTCCATGCATCATAACAAGCCTACAGACAGCAGCTAAGCTAGCAGACATTTCTCATCAGAAGGCAGAGAATGGCTTCTCCATGGAATTTAAGTGATTGATCTCAGTCATGGAACAGGGAAGAGAACAGGGATGGACAACATTTTCCACATTCCTTCTAGTCTGTGACCCAGCTAATGGTAACAGAGGACTGGTAGCCAAGAGAAACTCTGAAACAGAATCTGCCCACTAAGTGGGTTTGGAACCTCTCCTCTCTATTTGAGGATCAGCACTTCCCCCTGGACAGGATTCCAACTATCATTAACTGGACTGGTGGCCAAGAAAAACCTCAGAAAAGCAAGTCATTTAATCTGTCCTACTTCCCCATCCTCCTTAAGCCTACACACCTTCCCTTCCTCTTCCTATGATTCTTTCTATCAGAAGCTCACCCATGAGAAAGGCCTCACCTTTACCACCCCCTCAAACCCAGCTTTAATCAAATGTTTGGATGTCACAGAGCAGCAGGCTTCTGCCACTCTGAAAATACATTCTTTCACTTTGCCATAGGACTCAGAAGAGAAAAATTGTTAGGCCAATGCTCTTCCCACAGTGGATCAAATTTAACTTTAGCCTGACAAGGACTGCCTTGTAGCCTACTGAGCCAGTCTCAGCAGATTCAGCTTGTGCCTTGCAGAGGAAGACTGTTGTATGCAGACACTCTGCTTCTTCCCCCTTAGCCACTTCAAGTGAAAGGGTTTGGGGCAACACAACCCCGTTTACAGAACCATGGCACATGGTTTGAGTCTGTACTCAACTACTGAGCAGTGTGGCACTTACCCATGTTCTGCTGTCCTGCTCACATTCATTCATGCTCTTCATCCAGAGGCAGCAGTTGTTCCTTAGAACTCCAGCCCAGGAGAGGAATCTGGGTGCCCATGGCAGAGCAGCTTATCTGCCTACGCACACCAGCTTCTGTATGGCTTCCTCCACCTGCATGGAAGAGTCTGCCAGCAGCACTGGTGGGTAGCTTGTCTAGGCTCTGCTGCCAGATTCTGCTTGACAAAACCCTGAGCCAATCCTTAATGACGCAACCTCTGTTCCTATAGTAACCAGTGTTATTTTCCCATCTTTAGGCACAGGTGCTTTCCCTCAAGGTCTAAGTTTGCTCTCATTTCCCACCTACCACTTGCTTCCCCACTGCATAGCTACGTGCCACTCCAAATGAGAACACCTGTCAGAAGGCCCTCAAAAGCAGCTGGCTCAACCACAAGCCAGTGGGAGGCAAAATGCACAAACCCAACATGCAGGCATGTCCTCCCAAGCAGGCTACAGCTGGGAGACCACCGGGGAAGAGTTGGACAGTGCAGGCAGTTGGAGTCTTACAGAGGCTTCTAAGCCATTGGTCTGAGGACAGAAGCACAACTGCCCCAGAAGTCAGCATGAAAAACACCTGAGAGGACAGCCTTCCACCAAGGCTGTTACTGACAACTTAGCATCATCCAGCCAGGCCCAGGTCAGCCTTAAGGCTACCTTGGAAGGGTCACACAAACTAGAACGACTCCCTTCAAAAGCCAAAGCCTCTGTTTGCTCCATCACCCCTTAGGGCCTATGCTTCCAGCATGTGGCCCATACAAATACTCGACAGCACAGGCTTCTCTAGAGCAATTCTTGTAGAGGTGCATAAAAAACATTTTTGTCTCTCAATTTCATAAGAAATCACGGAATGTTATTTGTGAGTGGGCAGGCCCATTCTACAAGGCAATCTTTTCCTTAAACAAGCAGATAATTCTTCTCTAATGCTCATGAATATCATAACAGTATCCACAGTGTTACCGCAGCATCCCACAGGAGTCTAAGTTGCATTGGGAGGCTGCTGTGATAAGGAGAAAAGCCATCCAGGACAGGAGCCATGAACCCGATTTCGAGGTAAAGCCTCATCCTGAGGGAGCTGATTGCTCTCGGGCTGAAGAGCTGCTGATAGCCTACATGAGGTCACACACAAAGAGCTCCTTTGTATGGTGGGTGGTTGTTTTCACCGCCCTGAGTGCAAGCTTTACACTCTGGTGTGACTAGCTACGCTTTCCTGCTGTTCTCCTGTATCTACAATGCCTACCAAAAAGAGGGCAGAGCTGCATTCTCAGTCATCACCAGAAGGGTTTCAGCACCAGAACACTCCCTCCTCATCCCTACAAGCAGTAAAGCCACAACATGCAGAAAGCTTCATAGGGCTCATATGTCAGCTGCTGAACACAAGCCTTAACTGCTCACATGAGCTGGTCAGAAGAGAGACAGTCACATATCACATTCATCACATCCTGGGAGTTTCTGTGTAAGAGAAACATCTCACAATGACCTTACCCAGAAAGCTCCAGCACAAAAGCCATTCACTCACAGCAATGGCAGCCTTCAGTGTTGAGGCAAGAATCTCACAAATGGAAGAGCTTCTCACAAACAAGATTAGAAAGCTCAGAGTCCTACCAATGCAAGGACAGCAGTTAAGGTTGTAAAAACAAAAAAACAGGTTTCATAGTTCAAGTCACAACATCTGCTTCTCTGCCAGAACTTCGCTTGATGACAAAGCAGTAAATTACCACCACTGCACACCAAGCTTGGTCCAAGGCCTGCTGTGCCACAAAGTCCCTGGATGGTGTGGACCAGGGTGGACCCTGCTGGTCCACAAAGTCAGGACCAGAGACCTTGTGGCAGCTGCTGGGGGGCTCTGCCAGCACCACAGCCTTCAGGGATCAGCTTCAGTTTCACCTGTATTGCCTCCGCGTTTAGCTTTTAACATGAGCATGAAATTTATTGTGTAACACTCAACTGCACTGTCAGATGTGCCAGCCCAAGAGAACTGGGGATTCAGCAGCCAAGTCGGAGACAAATGGGTTTTTGTTTGTTTGGGGTTTTTTGACATAGTAATGTCGCAATTAGCTTGAGATGGCAGGATAAGAACATCTAAGATATTTAAACAGCGGTATTAATATTTCAGAGCTACTACACCACTGAAATGAGGTTTACAGTCATCTCACCAATTGCTTCAGGCCATCTGGAAATGAAAGAAGCCAAGACAGCATCTGCTCTGCACTGATGGCAGTGAAGATTACCTTAGCACATGACTAGTGCTAGAAACTTGAAAACTAGTCCAAGAGGTTATCACTGTAGGTGTTCCACCAGCTACAGAGCCTGCTGCCACCACCAGCAGAAATACACGAGCAGTTTCTTTTTCTGTATTGAATCTTTTGGCAGCCAGCAATCTATCATGAGCAGCAGAGGTCATCAACATGGGTGAAACATTCTCACAGCCAACTCAGAGGCTCAGGCAGGTAAAACACCTAAGAGTTTTTTTTAAAACACACTAAGACTACACAGAGCAAGCCAGATCTTACAGTGTTCTCCTGTTCAGAATGGGACCCACTGTCCAATACCGATGTATTGCAATACAATGTTTTTCTACTTCTCCACTCAAGAACTAATCCTGATCCTCAACACAGTTGCTTAATGCATAAAAATCCAAGTCAGATCAATTTCTTTGGTACATATCAGAGAATTCAGCTGCCTAATGTTAAAGGTGTAACTAGGAAAAAGGAGAGGGAGAAATAATTAGTAGAGCTCTACACACAATTAGAGCTTCCACTTAGGCAAGAATCTCTCTCACCCAACCAAAATAGAGTATCTGTAACCAAAAGCTATTTGCTATAGAGTAACAAATCTGCCCTGCCAGGGGATGCTCCTCCTAAGGACTCGCCTTTGGGTACTCACTCCTTCATTAAAATCAGTCTTTCCAACACTAAGGAAATCTAGAATATTAAAATGCTTCAGCTGTTACTTATCAGTGTAGACCTTTGCAATGCAGAGTGATGATTAAGCTCTAAACCAAGAAACAAACTTCCCTCCAGAGGGAATGGCAAAGCTGCAGGAGCCTTTTCAGCACTTTATCAAGGTTGTTCTTTGGGGTTCTAACTAGTAGCCAGCTGCAGCAGGGAGTTCCCCATTGCTCTGTGGCACTCCAGTTTATTCAATGGGACCCATGGGTATCTTCATGGTTTTACTTGCTACGACCTTCCCTTTACAACAGCACTGAACTGGAAGGTCCCCTCCATCTCCAGCCAGGATGCCTTTCAAGGAGGGATATGGTGTTTCCATGCATGAAACTAGTAAGGAAGTTATAGTGATTGCTCTGCCATCCCGTTTCTCAGTCCTCTGCAGTCACTGGGGGGGGTACAGATCCTCAGTTTTTCAGGAATCCAAGCCTGTTCCTAGGACAGCTTTTGACTGCTGCAGTCATATTCTGCTCCTTCTACAAGCACTCACCATCACTGCCACCAACAGTTCTCTGCCATAAATGGAGCAAGTTCATAATGGTCAGGCATTGTACTCAAAAAGCAGGAGGCCCACATTGATCTTTCTGAACTAGAAAGACAAAGGTCACAATTTATTGTCCAGATGAGGGAAGACAGTGGCACAATCTAATCTGCTCTGAAAGAGTACTATTTAAATACACCCCTCAGCAGGAGATGCAGGAGCCAGCCCAGACAAGCTCCCCATCTAGTACTTTGAGGTCAAGGAGGAAGCAGCACACAACTGGCTTGTCACACAACTCCAGGTGTCATGCCAGCACAAAGGTGCACACAGGAAGAGAGTATGAATAAAAGTAGAACCTGATTATCCTTTTCCAGAAGGCAACATCCTTCAGGCAGACCTTTTCCAAGCATAGTCAGTTGATCACTTCCATAGTGCCCTTTAGACCTATGAGAGCAGAAGGGACCAAGCAACTGCACAACACAGCAGCAGCTTTCCTAGAGTCTGTCAAGTGAAGAAACAAGTCACAAAACTGCCTTGGGCTTCCAAGTTATTTCTAGGACACCCAAGCTATTGCACTTACTCTGGGGCTTTACTTGGGACAGTTGTTATTAACTGTCAGTGGGCCACAGCATAGGTACAAAAGCCAGATGTTTCCTACACGACATTGACACATCAAGTCTAACAGAGATTCATGTCACTGCTCATAGCTTCACTACAACAGAAGACAGCAGGCTTTGTACATCTTTTGTGAGCCAGAAGTACCTCAGCATGCCAGCAGATAGTTGCTTACCTTGGTATTCAAGGAATCACCTTGAGCTAACTCGCCTCATCTTAGAAAGTTTGATCCTGTATTGGCACAAGAGAAGCAGATATACCAGTTTCTCTTCAATAGCCTTAGTTTTTCCACCATTCTTTGCAAACAGTAGCAAGCCATACCCCTCTGCCTGTGTATTCAGTGACAGTGCTGGCTTAGCAGCCACACTACAGCAGTAAGAGGAAAATGCAAGGAAAAAATGAATAATGAAGAATTTTCTTGTGTACATTGGAAACCAAACTCCCCACCTTCACATGCACTTCAGCATGACACTTAGAAGGGTGAGAAGACAGGCTTCATGAGTTACACCTTCTGGAAGTTCACAGCCTTCCATTTAAGAGCTCGTAAGTTAAAACTTTAAGAAGTTAAGACTTTAGGGCACATCTTTCTACAGAACTGTAGACACAGATGCTCACAGCTGATACTCTCCCCTAGTCATGAAGGGAGAAACTGCAAAGTCTGAGAAAACAGCAGTGTCTTTTCACAAGCAAAAAGTAACTCAGTAGTCTTTTGTATTTGGTTTTCCACTCTCCTGTAGTAGCTCCCATTCCAAAGACGACACAGCACAGGGAGCAATTAAACTGCCTTGTAAAGTACAGTATATAAAAATGGCATATATGGAAACTGTTTGATGGACAGGCTCATTGTGCAATTATGCACTGGGATCAGGATTTTTTAACTTTGTTCTTCGTTTCAATTGCTCTTCATTAAAATATTTAGATAACAGTGCTGATGAAGGGCCCTAGACATCCAGACAGACTTAGTTATCACCTGAAAGCTCCTCTCTATTTAGCACTCTAATTTTAAGTTTTAACCTGGATACCGGGTAATAGAGATAGGCACATAAGCACTTCTGTTTCCTCATCATTTAAAATGAGTCTCTCAGAATTTATGGCACACACTAGTTGTGATCTGCCACGTTCTAACAGTTGCTGTTACACATCTGGCCATAAAAGAGGCTACACAGCACAACTGAAGACAAGGACACCAGTGCAGCCAGTACGCTTCCCATAGCTCTGAGAAGCATTTCCCAGCCATCATAGTCAAACAGCACTTCTATTATAAAACTAGAACATTGCACTGAAGTCCCTCATTGTTATACTTTGGCTGAGCAGGGATTCCAAAGACTCCTGGTCTTGCCTAACCATGGTGTAAGTTAATTAGGTACTACATTTCATAGCCTTTCAGACTGATGGGTCAAGAATGCACATGGCCAACGCATCCAACACGCCTGCAGAGAGATCAAGTTTTTCCACTTCCCCAGAGCTGTGCTTTGAGTGCAGCCTTGGCTGAAAAACAGCTACTGTTTTGCAGCTTTCTAATTGAAAGCTCTCAAGCTCCTCCATAGTGGTGCTGCAGTGGTAACATTAGCTCACTGGGAGGACCATATTTAGAAAAGATGTTGGGTTCTCCCCCAGAGCAATGTGTTTGCTAAGTAAAATTAACAGCCCCAGTTAAGAGTCAGACATTGTCAGATTAAAAAACAGAGCTAGACTCCTACGGGGAGAAGTCTGGGCTGAAGGCATCCAGCTTTATTGCAAGGATTCATTTAATCCCTACTTGGGAACATAAAAAAAAAAAAAAAGTCCTACAGCTACGTGCTGGGAACAGGGGCTACATTAAACGCGAGGGGAGCGATATAAAAACCCAGCCTCCCCCCAGCTCCCCTTTCTTCTCCTGCAATAAATACCAACAAGTTACTACCGACGTGCACACTTGGCGCGTCCGGCCGGTGCCCGGCTCTTAACGAGCGGGGAGGCCCCGGCCAAGGCTCCGCGCCCGCGGGGGCCGGCCCGGGAGGCGCGGCGGGGCGGCCGGCGCTTCACCGCCGGGGCTTCACCTGCGGCGCCGGGC